>UESW01004012.1:1019239-1086756 GCA_900491605.1 Calamus simplicifolius
AGATGTCGCTATGAGGCATGGCCCTCCGTACTGGGGCACAACTACGGAGGTACTGGATGGCATGCCGTGGCAAGGCTCGGTCACGCACAGGGGCATGCAACACGCCAAACATCGTTATGAGGCATGGCCCTCCGTATTGGAGCACAATCACGGAGGTACTGGATGGCATGCTGTGGCAAGGCTCGGTCACGCACAGGGGCATGCAACACGCCAAACATCGTTATGAGGCATGGCCCTCCGTATTGGAGCACAATCACGGAGGTACCGGATGGTACACTACGGCGAGGCACAGCCATGGGCTGAAAGTCGTGCGTGAGCACCGCGCGTCGGCGGTTGAGCAGTGCGTTGGCGGTGCACTCCGAGGCCGGTGGGGGTTCCGGGGTTAAGGTATGATTTCCCCGCTCCCGACCCCGAGGGGGTGCCGGGAATGGGGAAACGAGGATGTGCCCCGAGGCCGGTAGGGGCCCCGGGGTTAAGGTATGATTTCCCCGCTCCCGACCCCGAGGGGGTGCCGGGAATGGGGAAATGAGGATGTGCCCCGAGGCCGGTAGGGGCCCCGGGGTTAAGGTATGATTTCCCCGCTCCCGACCCCGAGGGGGTGCCGGGAATGGGGAAATGAGGATGTGCCCCGAGGCCGGTAGGGGCCCCGGGGTTAAGGTATGATTTCCCCGCTCCCGACCCCGAGGGGTGCCGGGAATGGGGAAATGAGGATGTGCCCCGAGGCCGGTAGGGGCCCCGGGGTTAAGGTATGATTTCCCCGCTCCCGACCCCGAGGGGGTGCCGGGAATGGGGAAATGAGGATGTGCCCCGAGGCCGGTAGGGGCCCCGGGGTTAAGGTATGATTTCCCCGCTCCCGACCCCGAGGGGGTGCCGGGAATGGGGAAATGAGGATGCCCCGAGGCCGGTAGGGGCCCCGGGGTTAAGGTATGATTTCCCCGCTCCCGACCCCGAGGGGGTGCCGGGAATGGGGAAATGAGGATGTGCCCCGAGGCCGGTAGGGGCCCCGGGGTTAAGGTATGATTTCCCCGCTCCCGACCCCGAGGGGGTGCCGGGAATGGGGAAATGAGGATGTGCCCCGAGGCCGGTAGGGGCCCCGGGGTTAAGGTATGATTTCCCCGCTCCCGACCCCGAGGGGGTGCCGGGAATGGGGAAATGAGGATGTGCCCCGAGGCCGGTAGGGGCCCCGGGGTTAAGGTATGATTTCCCCGCTCCCGACCCCGAGGGGGTGCCGGGAATGGGGAAATGAGGATGTGCCCCGAGGCCGGTAGGGGCCCCGGGGTTAAGGTATGATTTCCCCACTCCCGACCCCGAGGGGGTGCCGGGGGTGGGAAACGATAGTGATCACCGTTGCCTTTGCTGACGGCGTTGGGATCAGTCATATCAGTATCAATAATTGATAATTAAAAAAATTAGATCTTACATTGTTTATAGGTTATGCTTAGGAGTTTATCATGTATTTAGAACAGATGATGGGTTGGAACGTGATAGCTGCTTAGGATATTTGGCTGGTCCAGTTAAATCAGAGACATCGACTTCTTAATAACCACCTTCCCTGTAAGACTTCATAAGGTGCCCGAAAGAAGGATAACTATGTGACATGACCACCTTTAAGTCAGTTAATAATGTTTTGTAGAGAAGACAAATTTGAAAGAAGAGTTTGCTGCTGCTGCTGCTGCTGCTGCTGTTGTGCAAACACCATGCATTATTCTTCTCCTCCAGGGCTTGCGTAGTACTGCAATTATAAGGTCCATGTGCTGCAAATTAATTTAATGGATTAATTTGATAAAAAATTTTATACGTACCAGGTTTTTTTAATTTATTTGCAAAAGAGAAACTTGGTGTCTCATGCAACAGCACGGCATCTCTTTTGTCAACAAAGTTTAGTGTTAAAAGTTATTTCATTCCAAAACTTTTTTTCTAACGTCAGAACAAGCTCAGATTCAAACTTACTGTAGGAAAAAAAAAAAAAAAAAGGCCCAACTCTGGCCTAAGCTTAGGCTCAATCTAAAACCCATTTGGATCGATCCATAAAAACTTACTTGGGTCAAAACCTAAGATGAAAAAAAAAATTAAATTAAATGCCTGCATACAAATAGTAACATTTGAAATAATTACATTATTGATAAAAAAATCTCTAAAAAAATTAGAAAGCTCATACAATTTAAAATTTTAGAATTAGATTTGAATTATAGTCAGGCTTTATTAAATGCTAATGTTTCAGTCTTTTTTAGACTCAAGCTTAAGGTCGGAATTGGGCTAGAGTAAGTAACATTCCAAGCTTAGTGCGCACTCGATATGAATTAGGCCAGGCCTACCTCAACATCTGGCATAAAATTGGATCAAATCGATCGGCCCAAGCCTTCCACCAGCCCTTAAGACAGGAGTTGGCCCAGTTCCTTTAGATAATTATTGGTTAACTAGTGTTTGAATTAACTATCAGGTTCAGCGATCCAACCTCCTATTTAGGTTCCTTAATTTGGCTTCATTTTGTCTCAGGTGTAAATGCCACATGCCACCCCCTGTCCTGCAATCAGACCAAGGCCTCACCAATATAATATTCTTGCATATTCTCAGTCTGATGCCCGCCTTGGATCTTGATTTCACTTGGCCTCAACATATCTTCCTACGATAAGAAGAAATAAAGAACAAGGAATGTATACAAACTGCATTGTTGCCGCAAAATCTGTTTATATATCTCCATGTTGAAGTCCGTAGTTCATTCATATCAGACTGGAAGTTTTAGGTCATGGTGTCTCATACAAGACACACCTTGATGTGGCTGGTGTAGCCACGTGCAGCCGCAGAGGCAATCTCGATAAAATCAAAGCATTTTTGCGCCCCGACCATCCCTGGCCGGCCCCACTCGGCCCCGGCGTCTCTAAGCCCGCCGAGTCAGCCCAGGCCATCCCTGGCCGGCCCCTCTCGGCTCCGGCATCTCCAAGCCCGCCGAGTCGGCTCAGGCCATCCCTGGCCGGCCCCACTCGACCTCGGCGTCTCCAAGCCCGCCAAGTCGGCCCAGGCCATCCCTGGCCGGCCCCTCTCGGCCCCGGCGTCTCCGAGCCTGCCGAGTCGGCCCAGGCCATCCCTGGCCGGCCCCTCTCGGCCCCGGCATCTCAAAGCCCGCTGAGTCGGCCCCGGCCATTCCTGGCCGGCCCCTCCCGGCCCCGGCGTCTCCGAGCCCGCCGAGTCGACCCCGACCATTCCTGGTCGGCCTCTCTCGGCCCCGGCATCTCCAAGCCCGCCGAGTCGGCCCAGGCCATCCCGGCTGGCCCCTCTCGGCCCCGGCGTCTCCGAGCTCGCCGAGTCGGCCCCGGCGTCTCCGAGCCCGCCGAGTCGGCCCCGGCCATCCTTGGCCGGCCCTTCTCGGCCCAGGCATCTCCGAGCCCGCTGAGTCGGCCCCGGCCATTCTTGGCCGGCCCCTCTCGGCCCCGGCATCTTCGAGCCTGCCGAGTCGGCCCCGGCCATTCCTGGCTGGCCCCTCTCGGCCCCGGCATCTCCAAGCCCGCCGAGTCAGCCCCGGCCATCCCTGGCCGACCCCTCTCGGCCATAGCGTCTCCAAGCCTGCCGAGTCAGCCCCGGCCATCCTTGGCCGGCCCTTCTCGGCCTCGGCATCTCCGATCCTGCTGAGTCGGCCCCAGCCATCCCTGGCCGGCCTCGCCCCGGCACTTCTTGGCCGGGGATGTCGGCCCCGGCCGCCCCTGGTCAACCAGGCTCAGCCTCGGCTCCCTTGGGAAGGTCGAGATGTTCTAGTTCTCTCCAGATTGGCCCCAGCGTGGCCCCAGCAGTTCAGGGAGCTACCTCTCTGACTCGCGCCGCCTGACAACACCAGATCTACCTACCCACTGGCCACGTTGTTGATGGGACTAGACCCAACAACTCAGCATCCCCACTGATTGATGGGACAGAACCCACCAACCGCCATTTTTTTTCTCTCCGATGGGACAGGATCCACCAACCAGCCCAGATCCATGCAACTTCCAAGAACCCATAGACATTCCTTCCTCACGGAATCCCACATGATCATGTCAACCCCTATAAAAGGGTGAGTCCTCTCTCTAAACAGGTATGTGCGATAATCCCCAAAATCGCTGTCTTAGCACTCAGAAAGGAATCCCTCCTCTTTGAGATCTCTTTTTCCACACCAAACAGGGATCATTCGAGCCCCTCTTCAGCTGTGACCTCAATCGCTGACTTGGGCATCGGAGGGTCCCACCGGAGAATCCTCTCCGATCTTGGGACTTTTTTGTAGGCATCCTGGTGAAGAAAAGGTTCGAGAAGCACTTCATTCCCGACGTCTAGGATTGATGATTGGGCATCATCAGATTGGCGCGCCAGGAAGGGGGGCATAAGAGAAAGTAGCGAACACTCTTCCGGCGCTACATCTCGGTAGGCAAGACTCTCTCCCCCCCTCTTCTCTTCTAGAAACCATGGTGGTGACGCAAGCTCAGGACGCCTCCGTCAGCTGTCCCACAGGGCTTCCCCCGCCAACTAGGCAGCAGGAGGTCAATCCCACTGCTACCGACCCTCCAGTTACCTACCCGCCGCCGGAGGCCACTGATCAAACAACGGAGCGGCTGGCGACCCTTTCCCGTCAGGTCCAAAATCTCACCGCCATGGTCCACGAGCTCCAGCAACAACAGTCCGTGGCTACCCAGCATCAGAATGCTCCCCCCACCAGCCAGCAGTCGGCGAGGGGAGGCTCTCCTCGACGGGAGGCCGATCGACGAGAGACCGGCTGACGTTCGGCTTCCCCTAGGAAGCCCCAACGCGAGCCCCCCAAGCGGCCACGGTCCCCTGACCATGGCCCCAGCAAATTTCCTCCTGAGCCACGTCATCATGAGGAGCCCAGGCGGAAGTCCCGACTCCCGTCTCCATCTCCTTCTGCCTCTTCTTCTTCTTCTTCCTCCGAGCCATCTCGGAGGGCCTCGATAATCATCCGCCAGGCGGAGGAACGCTTGGAGGAGTACAACAGGCGGCTCGACGAGCTCGCCAAGAAAATTAATCATCAACCAGAGGAAAAGTTTGACACCCGTCCTCCTTACACCCGCCGGATATTGGAGGAGCCTGTCCCCTCTAGGTTTTGTTTCCCCCAGGTGGACCCGTATGACGGTACGACCGATCCTCTCGATCATCTCGAGAGCTACAAAGCAATGATGCAAGTCCAGGGCGCTTCAGACGCCCTTCTCTGCAAAGCCTTCCCCGCCACTCTGCGGAAGGCCGCCCATGCACGGCACTCCCGCCTGACCCCTCACAGCATCGACTCCTTCCGGGAGCTGTAGAAAGCCTTTCTAGCACACTTCGACGCTTGCTGGCAAATCCCAAGGATGGCCGACAGTCTTTTCTCCGTCCGTCAGAAGGAAGGAGAGTCGCTGCAGGACTTTGTATCCTGATTCAAGGCCGCCGCTATCGAAGTCTACCATCTCGATGACGCGGTGGTGACATTGGCATTGAAGCGGGGGCTCCTTCCGTCCCGCTTCACCTTCTCTTTGGATAAGAATCCCCCAAGCCCTTATTCTGATCTCCTCCTCCGAGCTCAAAAGTACATCCGTGCGGATGAAGCCGACTTCATCCGCCGGGAATCTTCAAGAAGCTCCAGCCACAAGCCTGCTCGCCCGAGCCCAGCGGGCCCCCTCGACACCGGTGAGCTGACCCACCTCATCGATCCGACAACAGGCATCAGAGCCCCATCCCCGACGAGAGTAAGCTCACGCCCATTCTAGCCCCTCGATCCCACATTCTGATGGAGATCGAGGGTGAGCCTTATCTCCAACGTCCTCCTTCCATGAACAAAGGTCCTCCCCGCGACAAGAGCCGCTACTGCCGATTCCATCGGGACTACGGCCATGATACCGATAGCTACTACAGCCTGAAGAAGGCCATTGAGGAGCTCATTCACCGGGGCTACCTCGGCAAATATGTCCAGAAGGCGCCGCAGCCGCTGCCGGCCCTCATGGGGCCCTCGCCTGTCCAAGCCCCGGTCGACAATACCCCCACTGAGCGGATGATGGGAATGGTATCCTGGGGATCGGCTTCTGCACCTAAACGACCGAGAGGGGAGGAGGCGCCGAGTAACGTAATTCCTGGAGGGGACCTGCCATAGTAGAAAATGTAAACAACGAAGGCGTGGTCGTCTCTATGATGATCGTCAGGCACCCTGTAAAAAGGATATTAGTTGATAGTGGCAGCTCAGCTGACATCCTTACTTATGACGCTTTTGTTTGGATGGGATTATCTTTGGACTCTCTCCATCCCGTGGCAGCCCCGTTAGTCAGATTTACCGGGGACTCTGTAAGGGTCGAAGGTGAAATACCTCTACCTGTGACAGCCAGAGCACCACCAGCAAAAGCACTATGATCATGAAATTCTTGGTCGTGAGGGTCCCCTTGGCGTACAATGCCATTCTCTGGCGCCCGGGTCTAAACCTCTTGGACACAGTCATTTTCACCCGGCATCTACTAGTGCAGTTCCCCACTAGCGAGGGAGTTGGAGAGATGCGCGGCGAGACCAGCCCAGTCCTACCCTGTTATCACGCGGCATCAAGTCCCCTGGAAGTTGAGCCAGCTTTAGAGGCTTCCGACCCCAGAGGCCCTAATAAGGGAGGAGAGCCAGCTGAGCACCTTCTGACCTTCCCCCTTGGGGAGGACCCAGCGAAGACTGTCTGTATTGGAGGACTCCTTCCCCTGGAGGACCGGGAGTGTCTCTTGGGTTTTCTAAGGGCTAACTCGGACATTTTTGCCTGGTCAGCGTCTGATATGCCCGGCATCCCTTCGGAAGTGATCACCCACAAGCTCAACATTGATCCACGGCACCGCTCGATCCGCCAAAAGAAGAGAATCTTTGCCCCTGACCGACAAAAGGCCATTGACGAAGAAGTTAACAAGCTACTTAGTGCCGGCCACATCCGGGAAGTGCACTACCCTGATTGGCTAGCCAACGTGGTCATGGTGCGTAAGGCAAATGGGGTTGGAGGATTTGCATAGACTTCACCGACCTTAACAAGGCATGTCCGAAGGACAGTTTCCCCCTGCCCAGAATTGATCAGCTGGTGGACTCCACCTCTAGGCACGAACTCCTCAGTTTCATGGATGCCTTCTCAGGATACAATCAGATAAGGATGGACCCTAGCGACGAGGAACATACCTCCTTTGTGACAGAGAAAGGCATTTATTGCTACAAGGTGATGCCTTTCGGCCTCAAAAATGCGGGAGCAACCTACCAAAGGTTGATGAACAGGGTGTTCCAAGATCAGCTAGGCCGGAACATGGAAGTCTATGTAGACGACATGCTGACAAAAAGTACCTGCGCCTCCGATCATGTCTCTGACCTAGAGGAGACCTTCAATAACCTCCGTCGCTTCCAAGTCAAGCTGAACCCCAAGATGTGTGCTTTCGGGGTCATGACGGGCAAGTTCCTAGGCTTCATGGTGACCCAGCGGGGGATCGAGGCAAACCCAGAGAAGATCAGCGCCATACTCGACATGAGGCCACCATCCAGCAAAAAGAAAGTGCAACGATTGATAGGGAGGATAGCAGCTCTAAGTCATTTCCTCTCCAAATCGGCTGAGAGATGTCTGTCTTTCTTCAAGGCCCTGCGGAAAATGAATAGCTTCGAATGGACGGACGACTGCCAGAAAGCCTTCAACGGGTTGAAGGCATTCCTGTCTTCTCTGCCACTTCTATCCAAGCCAAGAGATGGAGAAAGTCTCTTCCTATACTTAGCTGCTTCGCTGGAAGCCGTTAGCTCAGTCCTGGTGCACCTCGACACCGATGGAACTTAGAGACCCGTCTATTATGTGAGCAAGGTCCTCCATGACGCAGAGGTCAGATATTCCAAGACAGAGAAAGTTATTTTTGCCTTAATCGTCTCCGCCCGACGCCTCCATCCATACTTCCAAGCCCATCCTATTGTGGTGCTCACAGATCAGCCCCTTCGAGCCATCCTGGCTCACCCTGACACCTCAGGCCGACTGGCCAAGTGGGCCATCAAGCTGGGAGAGTTCGACCTTTCTTTTCAAGCTCGGCTGGCGCTGAAGTCTCAGGTCTTAGCCGATTTCCTGGTCGAGTGCACCTGGGCGGAGGAAGATCCCAAAGAGGCTCCCATGGAGCAGTGCGAACCTGAGCCAGATGATGATGAAGAATCCTGGTTTCTTCATGTGGATGGCGCATCAAATTCACAAGGAAGTGGCGCCAGCCTTATTCTTGCCGGGCCGGGTGAAGAAAGGACGGAATGTGGCCTGTGATTCCTATTCGAAGCCACCAACAACCAAGCCGAATATGAGGCCCTGCTGGCTGGGTTAAGGCTAGCTCGAGAGTTGGGAGTAAGGCGTCTTAGAGCCTTTACCGACTTGCAACTTGTCTCCGGACAAGTCCATGGGGAATATGAGGTGCGTGACCCCATTATGGCGCAATATCTGGGTAAGGTTTGGCTCCAAACTTTCCCACTGCCTTACTTCAGTATCAGTTACATTCCTCGGAGCGAAAATGCCAAGGCCGACATCCTTTCTCGCCTGGCCACCTCCACTGATGGCTTGGCGAGGGATGCTTATATTGAATATTTGGAAAGACCCAGCATAGAAGACAGTGAAGAAGTCCTCCCACTCACCCAAGAGCCCACATGGATGGATGCCTACATCCGTTATCTCACTAATGGCACTCTCCCTGATGATCGCAACGAAGCTATGTTGCTCAAGTGGAGAGCCTCCAAATTCATCCTCCTAGATGGGCGTCTATACAGAAGGTCGTTCTCCTACCCCCTACTCAAGTGTGTAGGGCCTACCGACGCTGACTACATCCTCAGAGAGATTCATGAAGGCATCTGTGAAAATCACCTGGGGGGCAGATCTCTAGCTCAAAAAGCCCTCCGTCAGGGATACTTCTGGCTCACAATGAAGGAAGACGCAGCTAGATTGGTTCAGAAGTGCGATTGTTGCCAGCGCCACGCACACATCCAACATCAACCATCTGCCCCAATGAGTCCGCTCTCAGCCCCATGGCCTTTTGCCCAGTGGGGAATGGACATTCTCGGGCCATTCCCCCCAGCTTCAGGGCAGCGAAGATTTTTGCTAGTCACCATCGATTACTTCACCAAGTGGGTTGAGGTCGAAGCACTGGCCAAGATCACCGAAAGCAAAGTCAAAGCCTTCTTCTGGAAGTCGATCATATGCCGTTTTGGCCTGCCCCACACCCTTGTCACGGACAATGGCCGCCAATCCAACAATGAAGCATTCAAAGTCTTTTGTGGCGAGCTAGGCATTCCTCACCGATTCACTTCTGTCAGCCATCCTCAAACCAACGGAGAAGCCGAGGCCATGAATCGTACCATCCTTAGAGGACTCAGAACCCGGCTGGACGGGTCCAAAGGTCAATGGGTGGAGGAGCTCCCCAGAGCTCCGACGGGCGAGACTCCTTTCAGCCTGGCCTTCAGATCTGAAGCCGTCATCCCCGTCAAGATCGGTCTGCCTAGCCCGCGTGTGGAGTCCTTCAACGAGGAAAACAACTCTATAATGATACGGGCTAACCTGGACTTCATAGATGAGTCGCACGATCGGGCAAGGCTGTGCATGGCAACCTTCCGTCAACGAGCGGCCAAGTACTATAACGCTCGGGTTCGTCCCAAGGTTTTCTGTCGTGGAGACTTGGTTTTGAGAAAAGCCGAGGTTTCAAAACCTATGGAGAGGGGCAAGCTATCCCCCAACTGGGAGGGTCCTTACCGCGTCACCGAAACACTTCAAAGGGGGGCATACAAATTAGAGGAACTCGACGGAAAATCCATTCCACGTACCTGGAATGCGGATAACCTCCGCCAATATTATCAATGATGTATTCCCCTGGAGTGTGAACTAATAAAGGAGGCCCTTTCTGACACAGCAGCATGTTCTCCCTTGCTTCCAAGGGCCAAGTCTCTCAAAAGGAGCTCACCGGCATCGCGGCTAACGGGACACCACTCGGCCCCAGCACGGCGGTGCCCCCAAGTCGGTTAAGACCCTAACAGCTCCATACCTGGCTGAGTCGCCCTTCAGGTGGCACACAAACCCCTGAAGTAGTTCAAAAGGAGCTCACCGGCATCACGGCTAATGGGACACCACTCGGCCCAGGCACGACGGTGCCCCCGAGTCGGTTAAGACCCTAACAGCTCCGTACCCGGCTGAGTCACCCTTCAGGTGGCACACAAACCCCTGAAGTGGTTCAAAAGGAGCTCATCAGCATCGCGGCTAATGGGAAACCACTTGGCCCCAGCACGGCGGTGCCCCCCGAATCGGTTAAGACCCAAACAGCTCCGTACCCAGCTGAGTCACCCTTCAGGTGGCACACAAACCTCTGGAGTGGTTCAAAAGGAGCTCACTGTAATCGCGGCTAACGGAACACCACTCGGCCCCAGCACGGCGGTGCCTCCAGATTTGGTTAAGACCCTAACAGCTCTGTACCCGGTTGAGTCGCCCTTCAAGTGGCACACAAACTCCTGGAGTGGTTCAAAAGGAGCTCACTGGCATTGCGGCTAACGGGACACCACTCGGCCTCGGCACAGCGGTGCCCCCGAGTCGGTTAAGACCCTAATAGCTCCGTACCCGACTGAGTCGCCCTTCAGGTGGCACACAAACCCTTGAAGTGGTTCAAAAGGAGCTCACCGGCATTACAGCTAACAGGACACCACTTGGCCCTAGCACGATGGTGCCCCCCGAGTCGGTTAAGACCCTAACAGCTCCGTACCTAGCTGAGTCACCCTTCAAGTGGCACACAAACCCCTGAAGTGGTTCAAAAGGAGCTCACTGGCATTGCGGCTAATGGGACACCACTCGGCCCCAGCACGGCGGTGCCCCCAAGTCGGTTAAGACCCTAACAGCTCCGTACCCGACTGAGTCGCCCTTCAGGTGGCACACAAACCCCTGAAGTGGTCCAAAAGGAGCTCACCGGCATCGCGGCTAATGGGACACCACTCGGCCCCGACACGGCGGTGCCCCCTGAGTCGGTTAAGACCCTAACAGCTCCGTACCTAGCTGAGTCGCCCTTCAGGTGGCACACAAACCCCTGGAGTGGTTCAAAAGGGGCTCACTGGCATCTCGGCTAACGGAACACCACTTAGCCCCAGCACGGCGGTGCCCCCGAGTCGGTTAAGACCCTAATAGCTCCGTACCCGATTGAGTCACCCTTCAGGTGGCACACAAACCCCTGGAGTGGTTCAAAAGGAGCTCACTGGCACTGTGGCTAATGGGACACCACTCGGCCCCGGCACGGCGATGCCCCCCGAGTCGGTCAAGACCCTAACAGCCCCATACCCGGTTGAGTCGCCCTTCGGGTGGTTTACATACCACTGAAGCGGTTCAAGGCAACCACCGGCACCACCCTCCTCAGCTTCGACACGGTGGTATCTCTCCTAACAGCTCGATACGGCACGATCGTGGCCCTTACTAATCGGCCCTAACCGGTTCAGGAATTTTCAGCTCCGAGCAAGTCGACATAGACTTCCCCTGGTCAACTTTACTTACCCTTGGTGCCCTTACAATGGCCAAATCGGTTTTGACCATTTCTGCTCGGCCTCGACACCTCCAAAGTTAATCCCGGCAGCAAGTCATCTGCCAATTTTTCCAAACTTCAGAAAGGTTCATACACAGGCGAGCCTTCCCTCAAACAGTCTACAACAGCACTGGGCATTAATGTAGCCAGTCTACATCTCGACGATGTGTTCAAGTGTTGGCCAAGTCCGAAATTACAGTTCGGTCCCAGCACGGCAGACACGCGCAACGCTTAAGGTTCAAAAGAATGGTTTGGAAGATACAATATTCAGCTACAACGTCGCCGTCATGTCTAATCTGGCACAGTAAGGCATTTCTCTCAAAAGCGAAAGAAGCAAACAAATCAAGACACAAAAAGATTTTGAGTGAAGGACTTTTTCATTAACTATGGAAGAGAGGCACAAAAGTAAGAAGCTAGGACAAAAAGTTTCTTCATTAATAGCCAAGGATAAGTACAAGATTGGGTCCAAGGCCAGTTACATAAAGAAAAAAAAAAGAAAGTACAATTCAAGGCTCGCTGGGACCAGGTTTCCCCTCGTCCTTCTCCCCAGCCGGCTCTTCATCGGGACCCCCGGGCCGGATGTCTTCAGGATCGGCAATGTCGACTTCAAGGGCCACGGCTACTCGGACTTTCCCCATCTCGAAGCCTTGAAGATAGGCATCAAGGATGGCTTCGAGGACCTCTTGCCTGAATTCCGGCGAAGCCTTGAACTTGGAGACGGCCTGCCCGGCCTCGGCCTCGGCCCGCTGCGCCTTGTTTTTAGCCCCCCAAGCCTTGGCCTCGGCTTCTGCGGCACGGGCATTGGCCTCGGCTTCTGCGGCACGGGCATTGGCCTCGTCAGCGCAGGCCACTGCACCGGCCTTCTCCAAAATAGCTTCCGCTGCCGCTTTCTCCACGGTAGTGGCCTTCTCCCAGGCGGCCCGGGCCTCCTCCACGGCGCTTTGGAGCCGCCTAGTGGGCTCCTCGATCTACGCCGCGACGGCCTTCGACCTTTCCAAGGCCAACTCCATTTTGGCCTCGATGCGGCAGCCCAGCTCTCCATCTCCTAAAGGCGGCCGACGTAGCCCTCCTCGCGAGCCGCGGTCTCCTGGTGAAGTTGAGCAAGGCTGTCAGCCTGCACCATGCTCTCCTTTCGGTATTTGTCAGCCCGCGCCAGAGCCCTCACCAGTGTGCCGGAAGACTGGGCCAGCGCTTCGCGAAGCCCAAGGGCGCCGTTGGCCATCTGCAACGGGAGAAACACGTTAGCTACAAAGAGAAAGGCATTGGGAAAAGAAAGAAGATCCGAAAGGTTACCTGGACGATGGAGACCAAAATCATGTCCATGAGTGCGGAGTGGGTCATTCTCTGCATCTCCTCTTCAAAATCGGCGGCCTGGACTCCCGATAGGAGACGGGAGGCTCGGGCGGCATCCGCCATTCTGGTGATGGTGGGGACCAAACGCGTCTGTCCCTCCTGCGGACCCTCCGCCTGGGGACGGTCTAGGCGCCAAGACGATTGGTGGGATGAACTCCTTGGCCCATCCCCCTGCTCCTCGATCACCTCCGCCCCATCTCAGGCATCCCTGGCAATCCGCTCCCCCTCGTCGGCGAATGGGGGAGCGCTCTCCCTCCCCGGCTCTGCAGCAGCCGGGGGGCCAACAGCAACAGTAACTTGCCCCGCCTCGGGCACGTCGGCGGCGACAGGGGCTTCTTCATCCAAGACCACCACCGGTGTTTCGGCGGTGGCCGGGATCTCCCCCTCTTCAACTTCAGCCCCGGCTGGCCTTTGGGCCACTCTCACCACCGGCTTCCTCTCGGCCGGTTTCTCCACAGGCGTCGGGGCTGTGGGGGCTGTGGCCGGCCTGGCCGGCTCTTTTCTCCAGAGCCTCTTCGGCGGCCTGGATGACTCTCCGGTCGCCGGCCTCTTCTGCCTTGCGAGAGCCTCGAACTCATTGGCGGAAAGCTTCATGGCTACACAGGGAAAGATAATCGGCATTAGCGGTGACATGCAGTAAATAGAAAAATGAGACAAAGCGATTCAGGCTCACCGGTCGCCGGGGCCAACTCGGCCTCTATCTGGTTCTCCTCGGACAGGAGTTCCTTATAGCCGGGGATCTGACAATTGGATAACAGGGTAAACAGATCCTTATATCTCTCTCTTACGGAGGAGTCATCGTTGGAGCTAGTATCAGGCTCCCTCCGAACAGATCTCACCCCTTCAACATGAGCAAAAAGGAACCTAGGCTTCCACCCTCTAATTTTGGATGAAAGGCCTAGGGGGAAGGCTCTACTGGTCTAGCGGTAAAGGCCCACCAGGCCCCCTCGCCTTGGCGGCGGAGTTTATAAAAGGCTCAGAACAGGGACAACTCTGGACGGGCACCTTTAAAGTAGCAAAGGATAACGAAGGCACAAATGATCCGAATTGAATTCGGAGTCAACTGTGCTGGCACTAATCTATACCTCTCTAAAAGATTAAGAAAGAAAGGGTGAAAGGGAAGGCGCAGCCCGCACCGGAAGAACTCCTTATATAGAGCGACCCTACCCGAATGGTCAGAAATCACCCTATCTTCGGGCCTCGGCGCGGATAGGCCAATGAAATCAGGGATCAAGAACTTAGCCCTAACGACCTCTACATCCTTAGGGGTCATGGTTGAAGCTACCCCCGACGGATCCACAGGATCAGAGCTCACCGTCGGAGGAAGGGACAGACGGCAAGAGGACAGGGGGACCGCCCTAATGGGAGAACCAGAAGTAGGCAGAGGTTCTAGTGCCCTTGATGGGTCGCAGATAACGACGCCGCCCGACGGTCGAGGCATTTGGCCACTAGTCACAGGGGCCTGGTTTTCGCTATCCGACTGGGAAGACTCCTCCATGGGTCTCTTACCCTCTCGCTATGGTCCATAGGAAAAGAAGGGGATAAGACTAACCTGAGAGTTGAAAGGGCTCAGGTCGCAGAGGAAGAACTCAAAAAAGAAGGAAGTAGAGAAAGCAACAATAGCGTAAAGGATTCCACAGGCCCTTGGAAGGCTTTTATAGCCCCTGCCTTCGGCTATCGCTGCCCGAGATCCCGCCACCTGGCGTGCGTCCATTGCGTTGCAGGCTGCCAGCCGAAAATCTCGCCTGAGCCTGAGACGTGCTGCCTCGTTTCTCCAAGAGACGTGATCCTCGGCCAATCGTAGAGCATAGAAAAGGGGGGCAGCAACGATATCCTTACCTTTTCTCCACTATTCGATGAGCTTTTCCTCCGGAGCGTCTGGCGCCGACGTCAGCCCCACCTAACGCATAATTACAGAAGATCTTCGAAGAGACACCGCCTCAAAACCAAGCGCCAGCTCATCAGCCCATTTAAAGCGCACCAAAAGAAGCGATCATCCCCTTTGAATTTTTGCACCCCTTTCGCCCAAAGGGCAGCAGGTGCATGATCCTTAGCGCTCAGGGGTGGGGGGCATCTGATGTGGCTGGTGTAGCCACGTGCAGCCGCAGAAGCAATCTTGACAAAATCAAAGCATTTTTGCGCCCCGGTCATCCCTGGCCGGCCCCACTCGGCCCCAGCATCTCCAAGCCCGCCGAGTCGGCCCAGGCAATCCTTGGTCGGCCCCTCTTGGCCCCGGCGTCTCCAAGCCTGCCGAGTCGGCCCAGGCCATCCCTGGCCAGCCCCACTCGGCCCCGACGTCTTCAAGCCCGTCGGGTTGGCCCAGGCCATCCCTGGCCGGCCCCTCTCGGCCCCGGCGTCGCCAAGCCTGCCGAGTCAGCCCAGGCCATCCTTGGCCGGCCCTTCTCGGCCCCGGCATCTCCAAGCCTGCCGAGTCGGCCCCGGCCATTCCTGGCTGGCCCCTCTCGGCCCCGATGTCTCCAAGCCCGCCGAGTCGGCCCCGGCCATCCTTGGCTGGCCCTTCTCGGCCTCAATATCTCCGAGCCCGCCGAGTCGGCCCCGGCAATTCCTGGCCGGTCCCTCTCGGCCCCGGCATCTCCGAGCCCGCCGAGTCGGTCCCGGCCATTCCTGGCCGGCCCCTCTCGGCCCCGGCATCTTCGAGCCCGCCGAGTCGGCCCCGACCAACCCTGGCCGGCCCCTCTCAGCCCCGGTGTCTCCAAGCCCGCCGAGTTGGCCTCGGCCATCCCTGGCTGGCCCCTCTCGGCCCCGGCGTCTCCAAGCCCACCGAGTTGGCCCCGGCCATCCTTGGCCGGCCCTTCTTGGCCCCGGCATCTCCGAGCCCACCGGGTCGGCCCCAGCCATCCCTGGCCAGCCCCGCCATGGCACTTCCTGGCCGGGGAGGTCGGCTTCGGCCGCCCCTGGTCAATTAGGCTCAGCCTCGGCTCCCTCGGAAAGGTTGAGATGTTCCAGTTCTCTCCAGATTGGCCCCAGCGTGGCCCCAACAGTTCAGGGAGCCACCTCTCTGATTTGCGCCGCCTGACAACGCCAGATCCACCTACCCACTGGTTACGTTGTTGATGGAATTAGACCCAACAACTCAGTAGCCCCACTGATTGATGGGACAGAACCCATCAACCGCCATTTTTTTCCTCTCCGATGGGACAGGACCCACCAACCAGTCCAGATCCATGCAACTTCCAAGAACCCGCAGACATTCCTTCCTCACGGAATCCCACGTAATCATGTCAACCCCTATAAAAGGGTGAGTCCTCTCTCTAAACAGGTATGTGTGATAATCCCCAAAATCGCTGTCTTAGCACTCATAAAGGAATCCCTCCTCTCTGAGATCTCTTTTTCTATACCAAACAGGGCTCATTCGAGCCCTTCTTCAGCTGTGATCTCAATTGCTGACTTGGGCGTCGGAGGGTCCCACCGGAGAATCCTCTCCGGTCTTGGGACTTTTTTGCAGGCAATCTGGTGAAGAAAAGGTTCAAGAAGCACTCCATTCCCGATGTCTAGGATTGATGATTGGGCATCATCACACCTCCTTAAAGAGTCTCAGCTATATATTCAATATTCATCATTTAGATTAAGATCATTTATAGGCTCTGGACCCTAGCTGTCGCTGTAGTGAACCTTGGCTAGCCAATCTGTCACTCAATTCACTTTTCGGATTGCAAGCTATATATATAAAAAGCAGTTCCGACGACATATCTTGTTGTAAGTTTCTAATCATCTGATAGGTGTTTAGGAATGTCACTTACCAAATGCATTCCATCATTTGCAGAAGGAAATGGGTTTAGGCAATTCAAGTTTTATTGACAAGAGCTAGGGAAGTTATACCTAGAATAAACTTTTCAGCATTTTGCATAGAAATGATCCTTCGGCATCAGTCACACCTATGCTTTGAATCTCAAGAGGATTTTATTGTTTTATTACCAATAATAAAACCTCAGGAGGGCTGATCCCCATATTTTGTCCGGAAATTCACTAAAAATAATTCTGTTGACAATGAACTATTACTAATTAGTTCATTTCAGCGCATTAAGCCTGATAATTTCAAATTCTTCTACTGCACTTTCAGTTTGCTTCAGGCCCGCAGGACCTTCGTTGTGACAGTGTTTTACAAAGCAAGCCTAACTTCTTAAATTTTCTTGGCTAAATGTTCCCCCTTTTTATATTTTCAGTTTCAGATCCATTTCCACTTGGACCATGGAGAGCTATAGCCCAGG
This sequence comes from Calamus simplicifolius, assembly GCA_900491605.1. Classification (NCBI taxonomy): domain Eukaryota; kingdom Viridiplantae; phylum Streptophyta; class Magnoliopsida; order Arecales; family Arecaceae; genus Calamus; species Calamus simplicifolius. The sequence goes on from UESW01004012.1 coordinate 1,036,332, forward strand.
GCTGAAGCTCTTACCGCCACTGCAATGACCTAGTCCTCTCTCTATTTAGTTTTTGTTTTGAACCAACCTAACTTTGATGAGATAATTAAGGGTTTTTGTCATTCAATAGTCATAAAATTCTCTAAATTATTCAAAATTATATAATGATTGGCTAATGATTCTCCAATTTTTTGTCTGTATACAAACTAATCAACATGATTTATTCATGGATTTCACTATTTTTTTTTTCTTGATTGCTCATGACTAATTGAAGACATTTTCATGAACTAGTTATAATGCACTTGAGACGCACATGGCTACTAAATATTTTAGATTTGGGATAATTAAACTAAAATTTAAAATCTAAAATGACATGAAAGTGATTAACTACTCGCTGGCCGGTTAATTTCTTGCTAAATTAGATCCTCTCACCTCTTGGTATGGAGGTAGCGTGAGTGGTTCTCTAACAATGTTAGAATTCCAATCTTTTATAGAGACCTAGCTTGTTTTAACACTTATAGAGAAAGAAATTAAATAATAATTATTTTTAGGATATTTTAATTAGAGAAATATTATTAGGCCCGGTCAAAAACAACAGATTAACCACTGTTCGTATTGAAATAAATAAATAAATACAAATGAAGGAACTAATTAAAAAATGTAATTATATGAAAATTAGCATGAAGTAGAGAACGGTCGAATGCCTTTGTTCCATGAAAATGGGTTTCTCCTAAGCCCTTGTCCATTAGGCTTGGGATAAAAGGGTCCTAGCTCCGTGAACGCGCAACCGCCAACAGAAGAGCAGCCAGGCCCTTCAAAAAAAAGTTCATGAAGTTAGGAAAAAAAAAAAAACGCGATTAGAGATAGAGATAGAGATAGAGAGAGAGACCTCCGTTGAGCCACAAGGTGATGGGGAGAGAAGAAGCATTGGCTTCGGCCTCTACAAAGTAGTAGAAGAAGTTGGTGCCTTTGGTTTCATCATCTATTGTTATATACCCTGAGTACTGTTTGAATTCCACTGTTGGCTGGCCAGGGAGCTCGATAACTAGGCGCACCAAAGGTGCGCCTAAGAGAAGAAGAGACCGAGACAATGTGAAGACCATAAGAGAGTGAACAAAACAGCTAAGTTTCTGAGAGGCAATGACTTGGGAATCTGAGAATAGGAGAGGAGGTGAGAGCTATAAAAAATATAGAGAGAAAAGCAGGTGTCTTAACACCACCTTTGCATGGCATTTGCTTGCCAGCTTTCTCCTGAATCAGGGGGGAACTGCGGAAATGACGCCTTCTTCTTAATGATTTACAGAAAAGCCACTAGTTTTAGGATGTTGGGACGCGTGAAGAGTCCCCAACCCCCGGACAGGGCCTCTTAGGCCAGGCTCCTATCGTGCCACGGGCGCTTTCTTTTCTCTTCCGAAGGCTCGATATTATCGCATCTTGGAAGAACTTCATTGCTGTAAAATAGAGAATCCAAGGTTAATTAAAAAGATGTCCGAGGAATGCCAAATGTAAGCAGAATATATACACTAAAATGCATTTTCATACGCGTATTCAAATACCAAATACCAAAAAAAAAGAGAAAAAAAATGATAATAACAATAATGAAACTCTTTGAGGCTCACTGGGCGCTGTGGGCAGCAACAACGGCATGGATGCGATCCCCCGAAGGTTATCCTCTGATAACAGTTCCTTACTAGGGGGCACGATGGCAGACACCAAAATGTTAAATAGTTCCTAATCTCTCTCTTCAATGTTTGAGTTCTGATTAGAACTAGTATCAGGAACACCCCAGTTCACGTCCACCCCCTCTAGATGTGCATAAAAAAATCGTGACTTCCACCCTTTGATTTTGGAAGGGAGATTAAGCCCGAGGACTCTCTTAGGCCTAGATGCAAAACTCCACCACCCATCCCTTATAGGATTCCGGATCCTATACAAAGCCCTAAATAAGGAGAGCCGGGCGGAAGCCCATGGAAATGACAAAGCACCAAAAACTAAAAGATGATGTGAATGGAGTTAGGGGTATGTTGCGCAGGAATAAGATGGTACCTATTCAACAAATTTACAAAAAAAGATGCAGAGGCAGCCGTAGGCCGCACTTAAAAAATTCTTCGTACAGCGCAACCTTCCCCGGTTGCATAGAAGTAACCCTATCTTCGGGGAGGGGAACGGAAAGTCGAATGTTATTTGTGATCCCAAACCGAGCCCTAAGATTCCTAAGATCTTGAGAGGACGTGATTGAGACGATCTCCATCGGACCGGCCGATTTAGGGGTAGCTACCGAAAATCCTACCTCATGACTAGTGGATGAAAAAGAAACCCTAGGGGATTGGGATAGTGCCCTAGACACTGGTCATGGGGCTGGTTGATCCCCGCGAATGATCATGCCTTCGAGAGCTTGGCGACGCGTCTGGATAATCTCTTCACGAGAGGGCTCGATCAGTGGGCTTTTGCCTTTCCTATCTTGGTGGGGATCCATGAAGAAGGAAAAGGAGATAGGAAAGTCGACTAATCTGAAATTGAAAAAGTGAAGACACAGAAGAGGCAACAAGAATAAAAGGCAAGGGGCAGAGAGGACGAGCCCTTTTTAATATATTTTGAATATAACACCTCAAGCGCCACAAAACCACGCGGCGATCCCTGAGTGAGACCGGGCAGATGAAAAGATGTTATCCCCTTAGGGATATGCGCCCTCCTTTTCTTTTTTTCGAAACGTCATCTATCGTATATACAAATTTAAATTCAATTTTCCGCCCCTCCCCCTTTGGCACGTGCGGCGTGCCTGAGCACAAGGGGCAGGGGCGAGGGGGCATATGATGTGGTCGGTAAATGAAGGTTAAGTCATGATACGGTTAGTCAACGGAGAATAGGTTGGAGTCCTGGGTGACCCCCAAGTCCTGGGCGGCCCCCAAACCCTGAGCGGCCCCCGATCCCTGGGCGGCCTCCTGGTCCTGGGCGGCCCCAAGCTCTGGGCGACCTCCTGGTCCTAGGCGGCCCCCAAGTCCTGGGCGACCTCCTGGTCCTGGGCGGCCCCCAAGATCTGGGCGGCCTCCTGGTCCTGGGTGGCCCCCAAGTCCTGGGCGACCTCCTGGTCCTGGGCGGCCCCCAAGATCTGGGCGGCCTCCTGGCCCTGGGCGGCCCCCAAGCTCTAGGTGGCCTCCTGGTCCTGGACGGCTCCCAAGTCCTGGGCGGCCCCCGAGCCCTAGGCGGCCTCCTGGTCCTAGGCGGCCCTCGAGCCGTGGGTGGCCTCCTGGTCCTGAACGGCCCCCAAGTCCTGGGCGGCCCCCAAACCCTGGGCGGCCTCCTGGTCCTTGGCGGTCCCCAAACACTGAGCGGCCTCCTGGTCCTGGGCGGCTCCCAAGTCCTGGGCGGCCCCCAAACCCTGGGCGGCCTCCGAGCCCTAGGTGGCCTCCTAGTCCTGGGCGGCCCCCAAGCTCTGGGCAGCCTCTTGGTCCTAGGTGGCCCCTAAGTCCTGGGCGGCCTCCTGGTCCTGGGCGGGCCCCAAGCTCTGGGCGGCCTCCTGGCCTTGGGCGGCCTCTTGGTCCTGGGCGGCCCCCAAGCTTTGGGCGGCCCCCGAGCCCTGGGCGGCCTCCTAGTCCTGGGCGGTCCCCAAGCTCTGGGCGGCCTTCTGGTCCTGGACGGCCCCCAAGTCCTGGGCGGCCCCCAAGTCCTAGGCGGCCCCCGAGCCCTGGGCGGCCTCCTGGTCCTGGGCAGCCCCCAAGCTCTGGGCGGCCCCCAAGTCCTGGGTGGCCCCCAAGCCCTGGGTGGCCCCCAAGCCCTGGGCGGCCTCCTGATCCTGGGCGGCCCCCAAGCCCTGGGTGACCTCCTGGTCCTGGGCGGCTCCCAAGCTCTGGGCGGCCTCCTGGTCCTGGGCGGCCCCCAAACCCTGGGCAGCCTCCTGGTCCTGGGCGATCCCCAAGTCCTGGGAGGCCTCCTGCCTTGGGCTATACTCCCCGAGCTCTTAAAGATATTTTCGTATCAGAAGCACTTAACACGACAAACTGTCGTGTCCGGAACAAAGCTCAATAATCATCAAACATCATGACGCTTTAAATGACTTGAATAAGACAAATGACAGAGCATCACCATTCATCGAAAAGCTCAAATAAAGAAATACTGAGCACCTATTTTAGAGCCAGATAACTTTCCACTAACTCTGACATTCCCTTGGGAAAACCAAAACCCATCATGAAGATTCTTAGCTTCCGAAGCAAGTTCCTTAGTGCCTCTAGTGTTAATTATCAGTAAATGACCACGTGGCACGCTCTCGCAATGCCTGATCTTTAGTCTTATGCATTAATCTTATCCGAAAAAGAAAGAAATACGACTCGACGCTGACGGCATGATGACGAAGACAAGAAAGTGATATTTTTTAAAAATTCAAGGAGTATAAAAGGGGGGAGATTCATAGGGGAAGGGAGATTTTTTCCTTCCTTCGACCGGAGATCTCTAACAAAAAAAAAATTTCTATCTTTCTGGTGATCCAGCATTAACAGCCACCTTTAAGTCAGTTAATAATGTTTTGTAGAGAAGACAAATTTGAAAGAAGAGTTTGCTGCTGCTGCTGTTGTGCAAACACCATGCATTATTCTTCTCCTCCAGGGCTTGCGTAGTACTGCAATTATAAGGTCCATGTGCTGCATTGAAAATCATGCGGCCCTTGCCCAACGTCGACGTTCGACCCCCATTCAAAATCCCAGTTCCACCTCCAATCAAAATTCAAAATCCCAGTTCCATTCATTCCCACTATTTTCTTTTGCCCAAGGCCTACATTCTATTCTTCCGTTTGACTTGATTAGCCGTCCTTCACGGCGCGGACTTTTAAATCGCCAATTACAATTTAATTTACAACATTTCTAGAAGCGAGCTGGATCCCTGAATGCAAGTATTCAGTTATATGACCTCATGTGTATGATGATGACCTTTCTTACCCACTCAGACGCACGCTAGTTCCCAAATTGATCGATTTTGAATGGATCAACTCCAACGTTGAGTTGACAGCACGACCGGCCTTCTCTTTTCTTCTTTTCATTATTATTCCTGGTGCTAAAAATTGTTACACGTGTCCCACTGAATTCCATCTTCATCTTGCCCAACGCTCGCATACCCTGGCCTGCATCCCCTCCAACTTCTTGTTAGGCGGAAGGAAACAACTTCTTTGCCTTTTCAGCCACAAAAAGAGAGAGCTCCAGACCCGCGCGTTTCTTTCGAGCGTATGATCCTTCGACACCCAATCGGACACTGGTTTTCAAATTAATTTAATGGATTAATTTGATTAAAAAAAATTTATACGTACCAGGTTTTTTTAATTTATTTGCAAAAGAGAAACTTGGTGTCTCATACAACAGCACGGCATCTCTTTTGTCAACAAAGTTTAGTGTTAAAAGTTATTTCAGTTCAAAACTTTTTTTTCTAACGTCAGAACAAGCTCAGATTCAAACTTACTGTAGGAAAAAAAAAAAAAAAGGCCCAACTCTGGCCTAAGCTTAGGCTCAATCTAAAACCCATTTGGATCGATCCATAAAGACTTACTTGGGTCAAAACCTAGGATGAAAAAAATTTTAAATTAATTTTTAAAAATTAATTTTTTAATTTTATTTTTTAATATTAAATTAAATTAATTAAATTAATAAAAAATTAATTAAATTTTTTAAATTAATTAAATTTTTAAATTTTAAATTTTAATTAATTTTTATTTAAAAATAAAATTTAAAAAATAATATATCATTATTCTACTAATCTTAGTTAATTTTATATAACAAAATATTAAAAAATAAATTATTTTTAAAATATAATAAATAAATTATAATAATTGAAAGTTTAAGAATAAAAAAATTTAAATAAATGTTTAAAGATTAAAAACATATTTTAATCTTAAAAAATAAATATAGTATCTTTTACTTATATATAATACTTTGATTTAGGAGTATTTTGGGGTATTTTAAATTTTTTTAATAGATTTGATTTAGTATTTGAATTTAATTTAGGGGTATTTTAGAAATTTGATGTTATATGACTAGCAATCTGTTTGTCATATCAAATACAGTAATCAATATTATTGTAATATTATCTGTGTATACCAAACATAGTAATCAACATTACTGATAATTTATCCAGTAGTAATCTATCTTATAGATAATCCATATTACCATTCAGAATTACTAGCAATGCATTAAATATAATCTTATAATATTATTCATCCACGATACCTAATAACGCTAGTAGGACTCTATGTTTGTCTCGAAGGCGTTTGTAGAAAGTTGTTTGATAAGTTATCATTATTATATCTCATCTATGCGCCTAAAACCTGAACTCCTCTTATGGTAGGGCAATTAAATTCATATTCTGGCAACACTTTTTTAAGCGAAGATGGTATTGTAAAACCATTACTCTCTGAGCGTAAGATCATAATACCATTACCTTGCACGATGCTCGTTTAGGGAACATGGGCCCAGCCTGATACTTTCTACCTCGCCAACACCTGAATCGTCGCCCAGATTTTATGATCCTTCTCGTTACAACTTTGTGCTTTTATTTTATATAATATTTATATTTATTTTGCACTTTGCTTTCTCACTGTATATATTGCTTTTCCTGTTGATGCTCCAACGCCTATCTCACTTGAATATAGCTTTAATTAATGAGGAAGGATAGCGATTATCCAAGATCTAAAGTTGGGGTCTCGTGGAACACGATCCTGATTAAGAGACTAGTGAAAATTTAGGAAGCTAAATGAAGAGAGAGTTCACATAATCATACTTAATAATACATGCTCTGTCTTAAGATAGTGTTGCGTGAAAGGAATAAAATTGTAAAATGCTTAAAAGATGATTTACATGGAAACACATCATCACATAATACATTCTCTGTCTTAATACTGGTTAGATGCTTAACGTACATAATCACATAATTGATAAATGCTTGAAAGATAATCAATAGTGGTTCACATAATCGCACTTAAACATGCAAGCAACTACTGTCTTTGACATAAAGCAAGATGGCTATGAGAAATGGAAAGAGCTCACAGCATCATCAGCCTCCCAAATTCAAAACATACAAAATGAGAAATATTAGTCGATCTGCATATTAAACATGCAAGCGTACATGTTGTGTTATTCAGAATATAAATCACCAATATACCTGTAATAAGGTGAGACTGTAGACAGGCTGGATGACTCTTGGAGATCAGAAACTAAATCAAGGTGGTGGGGGAAGGGATACGTTGATCTCCCCTTCCAGCATCATCATCACTCTCTTCATACTAGGCCGGCGACCAGGTTCTGACTGAGCACACCAGAGCCCCACTTTCACAAGCCTGCTCGACTCTGCTATATCAACTTCATCAGGAACAAGCTTCTCCAACTCTCCAGCCATAAAGCAGGCATAGACCCACTCCAGGAGAATGATTGCATCTGCTTCAGCTTCCAGTTCCATATTTCTCCTGCAGCACACAATTTCGAGCAATACAATGCCAAAGCTATAGACGTCTGCCTTCACTGATATTGGTGCATTCTTGTGCCATTCTGGTGCAAGGTACCCCCTTGTTCCCCTTACTCCTGTAAAAGTTTTCGTCTGGCTTGGCATCAACAACTTTGCTAACCCAAAATCTGATATCTTTGCTGTCCAATTAGCATCCATGAGAATGTTTTGAGGCTTTATGTCGCAATGTATGATGCGACTTTCGCATTCCTCATGCAAATAGTGAATTCCTGTAGCTATATCTAATGCAATCCTGACCCGCTCGTCCCAATCTGGGCGTCTGTCAGCCTCAAAGATGAGTTCTGCAAGCGATCCATGGCTCATGTATTCATAAACCAGGAGCCTGTTGGCACCTTCATCACAGAACCCAAGCAGTCTTACCAAGTTTTTATGGTGAGTTCTTCCAATTGTCCTCATCTCTCTTCGGAATTCTCTCTCCCCCTCATCTGCCAGCTTCTCAAGCTTTTTAACCGCAATTAATTTTTCACCACCAGACAAAGTCCCCTTAAAGACTGCTCCAAAGGCTCCCTTACCTATCTCATCCTTGAAATCATCTGTGGCTTCCCTCAACTCACGGTAAGAAAAGGATCTGGGTGCTATTTCGTCCACCAGATCATCTGGCTCTTTATTTCTCCCCATTCTTCTGTACCTTCCGGCTTGACGCCTATAAGCAAAGAAAATTAAAACGGCAAAGGTGGAAGCTATACCAGCTATAACAGCCACTGGCACGATCAAAATCTTAGCGCTGTTCTCTTTCTTAATGGGAACTGCAGCACCAGAACTCTCTGTTGTTCCTTTAACCTGCTTGATGAATGTGGTGGTGGTGCCACTGCTGTCTCTCCTCCCATATCTTAATGGAAATTTCTGTTTACTGCATGTGTTGTATGGAAGAAACAGAGCGGCATAACAATTGCAATCTTTCCGGCAGGCCTCACTGCAACCGTCCTTGCTTGTCGCGGAGATTACTGCAGTATAGGGATCGTCCGTCCATGTTACATCCTCTAAAGCAGACATGTATGTCGTGTTATCATTGCCGGAGTCGCAAGCAGGGATCATGAAGTTCATTCTGCATCCGTTCGATGTATTATTAGAATAAAGATAATCAAAACCAGGCAAACATAAGCATACCGGTGTTGTTCCATTTGTGGAATTGCAGTAGCTGTTCATGCCACAGATTCCATTGACCTCGCAGTTATCTGACAAACTTGGGAATCCAACTAAAACTGCTTCGTGGTTTGACTCGAAATCGTGGGAATATAACCGGAAGGTCCCATCCACGCCAAGCGTTGCACGATAAACTGCCGTTGTCTTGCTGCGTGAAGCGCTCGTTAGATTGTATCTGTCTGTGAGATTGACACCGACCAGGTACAGCCAACCATTATCATTGAGATGTAAGCTATTGTAGCTCTTTCCATATGTTTCGGAGTCCCAGTAAGCATCCTCTGAAAGTCGTGGTGATTCCTTCGGATACAGAACGAGGTTCCCATCAGACTGCATGGCGAGAAGAAACCTCCCACTTGAGTGATCGGTTTCTGACACGCTGGAAACGAGCTTAAATCCAGAGTTCAGCACCTGACCTGCCACGATGGTGTCAGTTGGATTGTCAAAGCTTTCCCAAATGACATTGAACTCGAAGTCATAGATGACAAAGTTGCCCGAATCAAGCATGGAAGCAGAGTAAGCATAGCTGCCGGTGGAAATCTGGGAGACGAGTCTCTCGTCAAGCTTGAGTCCTTCATTAGTTAGCTTTAACACAGCATCAGCTTTGGTCACCGGTGGATCATCTCGGTTTGCCGTCCATATGACAGTGATGTTTCCTGAAGATCCCCCGAGCCATATTCCGACGGAGAAGCCGGTACCTTCTGGGTAGAATCCAAAGGCGAATCGTCCATTCGGTGAGAGCCATGATGATGCAGTTTTGGTCGAGGGACGGAGAGGAGAGGCGTCCACGCTTATGTTGGACTGCCTTGATTGAGCTGCTTCCAGTGCAAATGCTAGAGAAAAGATTGAGAGGAACAACATGTAGGATTTTGCTGAAGCCATTAGAGAAAATGACTAGGAAAGGATTGCAAGGAGTTGCATGCAAGCATTCTCTGTGGACTAATTGCATGTAATTTGGAGGAACAAAAGGAACTGGAATATAATGCTCCGTTTGGATGGAGTGAAAAGTGGGAGAAAAGAAAACTAGAGGAAGAGAAAAGTGGAAGGAAAGAAAATTGGAGAGAAAATATTTTTTCTCCTTCTGGAAGGAAAATAGAGAGAAGAGAAAAGTTGATAATTTACAATGATAATAATATTATTATTATAAATGATTAAAAAATGCATCAGTTTTTTTTTTTCTTTTTTGAAAGGATCAATGTTGGAATAAAAAAATGAAAAAGTATTTTTAAGTTTTCTCTTCAAAATCTATCAGAGAAAAAACTTTACTTTACATCGGATCCACTACTTTTTTCTCTCTATTTTTCTTCTAGTTTTCTTTCCTATCTATTTTTTTTCTTTTTTTTCATAATTTTCTTCCTCTCTAATTTTCTCTCCATCCAAACAAAGGCTAAGAGTCTTTGGATTGACCAGAAGTAAACGCAACGACTCCGTGGCTGAGGTTGTTGGACTTGGGCTCACGTACATCTTCAGAAAATGGGCTGCCACTATTGCCCTCCACTTGGTGCAAATGCGATTTCTTCAGTATTAATTAGCTGGTCTCAAATCTCATTGAGCATTGAGTACGTATTTGATGTAGACAAAAACTTCTAAGCCAGCTTCTAACACACGAGCACTACAGGAATCGGCTTCGTCTCGACTGTATATCTAAGCCAGGGAATTAATTGTTTGTGAATGCCATGTTAATTATATGCTCTAATTGAAGCAGCTCTGATTTTATTGCATGGAATTCCCGATCAGGAGGCAAACTGCAGTTCCAATTGTTAGGGTTTATACCTTGATGAATAGCAATGGGATTCCCAGTTGAACAAGAACTAGAACTAAGGATTTCTAATCCTGTTAGGTTTAGACCTTGATGAATAGCAATGGGATTCCCCGTTCAACAAGAACTAGAATTAAGGATTTCTAATCCTGTTAGGTTTACTTCTTGAAAAGGAGGAAGATGGGGAGGAGAAAGAAAGGGCTGCCGCCCTATGATGAGAGAAGGGAATTTTTTGGGAGAAAAGAATCTGTTCTCTATTCCATCCAAACCCTAGAGACTAGAGTTTAAATACATCCACGAAGTGGGCCAGGCCCAGACTCAACAAAAAACTCCCATGGACTAAACCAATGAGATTAAACTAATCCCCAAGCCCGTGTACACCCGTGACTTGATTTAATCTCAACCCTTGGACTCAAACCCAGCCCAATACAAGTTAGCCCACCTGGGCCTTGATAGCACCACACCAGGCCCAACAATCTCCACCTTGGTGCTTTCAAGGCCTCAGCACGTCCACTGTGTCCATCAGCTTTAACAACGAAATACACTTTTGAAAACTGTCCCGTGGAAGAACCTTAGTCAGTGCATCTGCTGGATTTTCTTTGATGTGTACCTTCACCAGCTCCACCTCACCATCTTCCACCAGCTCTCTGATCCTGTGGTATCTGAGGTCAATGTGCTTCGTCCTGGCATGATAGACTGCATTCTGCGCAAGCATCAGAGCACTCTGGCTGTCACTATGCACCTGGACAACCTTCTGATCAAGTCCCATCTCCAGCATCAAGCCCTTCAGCCAAAGAGCTTCCTTTGCTGCCTCTGTGATACCTATGTATTCTGCCTCCGTGGTAGATAAGGCTGTGATGGGCTGCAGACATGATCTCCACGATACTGGACCACCAAACAGGCTGAACACAAAGCCTGTTGTGGATCTCCTAGTGTCCACATCTCCACCAAAGTCTGCATCCACATACCCATATAACTGCCCACGAGCCTCCTTGGATAAGTTGGATCTCTCAGCACCTTCTTGCTGTCCATAGCAAATACCAACCCCAACTGTACCTACCAAGTACCTGAAGATTCCCTTTAGTGCTCGCCAGTGCTCCCTGCCAGGGTGCGCCATGAACCTGCTCACCTGGCTCACTGCATGGGCTATGTCTGGCCTACAACATACCATGGCATACATAAGGCTCCCAACACCAGAAGCATATGGTACCTTCTCCATCTCCTGAGCCTCCACCTCAGTCTGTGGTGACATGGTCTTCGATAAGGAAAAATGTGCTGCCAAAGGTAGTGCTGTCGGTTTGGCATCCTTCATCCCATATCGCTCCAGAATCTTTTAATGTAGCCACCCTGACTCAGATGCAGCACACCTTTGGATCTATCTCTGATGATTTCCATCCCTAGGATCTTCCTGGCTGGCCCCAGATCCTTCATCTCAAACTCCCGAGACAAAGCTATCTTCAGTTCCTGTACAGCCTTCTCACTCTTGCATGCTATCAGCATGTCATCTACATACAAGAGTAAGTACATCCTAGACCCATCATCCAGAGATTTAACATACACACAAGAATCATACTCACACCTGGAAAGTCCAATGCTCCTAACATAAGTGTCAAATCTCTTGTACCACTGCCTCGGCGACTGCTTCAGCCCATACAGAGATTTCTTCAGCAAACAGACTTTCCCATCTGATCTTGGTTCTCTAAACCCTGGTGGCTGCTCCATGTAGATGCTCTCCTCCAAATGACCATGGAGGAATGCTGTCTTCACATCCATCTGCTCCAGCTCCAAGTCCTGAGCTGCTACAATACTCAATAATAGTCTGATGGAAGTGTGCCTGACAACTGGAGAAAATATCTCACCATAATCGATGCCTTCTTTCTGAGAGTATCCTTTGGCCACTAGTCTTGCCTTATACCTGATACCCTCTTGTTCTGAAGCTCCTTCCTTGCGCTGATAAACCCATTTACAACCAATGGGTTTCTTTCCTTGTGGCAGCTGGACCACCTGCCACGTATTATTGCTGTGAAGAGACTGCATTTCCTCTGCCATAGCATGGATCCACCTATCTCTATCCTGACTTTCCATAGCCTCCTCATAGGTGAAAGGGTCTCCATTCGCTGTCACCAGGGCATATGACAACGAATCCTCAAAGCCGTATCGAACTGGTGGTCGCACGTTCCTCCTGGGCCTTTGCTGTGCGATCCCAGTATCAGTCCCCTGTCCAGCTGCATCCTGCTGAACTCCCTGGCTTCTACCCCCTCTGTCAGTCCTCTCCACCTGAATCTCAAATCCTCCTGGTCCACTAGCAAATGGCACAACTGTATAGGAGGTTGTCTGACTAGTGTTACCGTGTTCTACCTCCTGTAGTCCCTGCTGTGCATCCATGCCACTTCTGTTCTGGAGGATTGAGCTCTCATCAAAGGTTACATCTCTGCTGATGACAACCTTCTTCTCCAAGGGGTCCCATAGCCGATACCCCTTGACTCCTCGCGGGTAGCCTAGGAACACCATCTTCTTAGACCTGGCATCCAACTTACTCCGCTCCCCAGCTCCAACATGCACATATGCTGTGCATCCAAACACCCTTAGATGGTTTAGGCTTGTCTTCCTTCCAGACCATATCTCCTCTGGAATGTCTCCATCTAACCTGGTGTGCGGTGACCGATTGACCAAGTAGCTAGCTGCATCTACTGCGTCAACCCAGAACATCTTTGGAAGCCCTGCCTGCAGCCTTAAGCATCTTGCCTTTTCCAATAGTGTTCTGTTCATCCTCTCAGCCACCCCATTCTGTTGAGGAGTTCCCATCACCGAGAAGTGCCTTCTGATGCCCCACTCCTCACAAAAAATCTGGAACTCCCTGCTGGTGTATTCCCCGCCATTATCAGACCTCAGACACTTCACACTTTTACCCTGCTCCTTCTCCACCTCAGCCTTCCAGATTTTGAACTTGGTGAAGACCTCTGATTTCTCCTTCATAAAGTAGATCCACAGCTTCCTTGAGAAATCATCTATCAGGGTCATAAAGTATCTGGCCCCATTCCTTGCAGAAACTGGGGCTGGTCCCCAGACATCTGTGTGTACTAACTCCAGGGGTTCAGCACTCCTAGCTGTGCTGACTGAGAACTGTACTCTCCTCTGCTTTCCCATCTGACAAGGCTCACAGATCTCCATATCTCCGCTACTCAAGTCTGGAAGCAGACCTCTCTTGCTCAGTTCTTTCATCCCCTTGTCTCCCATGTGGCCCAGGCGGTAATGCCACATCCTGTACACATCCCGGGGATCTTGCTCCACAGCTGCCACCTCAGATTTCACAGTCATCACAGAGCCCTCCATCTTGTATAGATTATTTTCCAGCCTCCTCCCTCTCATCACCACCATGGCTCCATTGGAGATGTTCAGAACTCCACTCCTGGCACGACTGCTGAAGCTGTATCCAGTCCGCTCCAAGTACCCCAGTGATACCAGATTCTTCTTGAGTTCTGGAACATGCTTCACACTGGTAAGAGTGCGCACCATACCATCAAACATCCTCACCCTCACTGTGCCAATACCTGCCACCTTGCAAGGGTGATTATCTCCAAGAGTCACATTCCCCTCCTCAACCTCTGTGTAAGTACTGAACCACGACCGGTTGGGAGTGTAATGATGAGAACAGGCTGAATCCAAGGTCCACATCTCTGTGCTGTGCCTGTGATCATCTGATACAACCAAGAGATCATCCTCCACCTCCTGATCTGCAACTGTACTCACAGACTCAGATCCTCCTTTTTCTCCCTTCTGATTTTTCCACTTAGGACAATTCTTCTTAAAATGTCCTACCTCTCCACACTTATAGCACTTCAGCTCTCTCTTGCCTTTCCTGGACTTTGATCGTCCTCCAGACTTACTTCTGTCCCTGCCCCTACCTCTGCCTGTCCTTTCCCCAACTGATAGACCCTCCTGGGGAACAGCTTCCTTGGTCATCTTCTCCCTCTGCTCATTCGTCCGAAGCACCGAGACAATATCTTCATAAATTAATGTCTCCTTCCCATAGAGCAGTGTTGTGACCAATGAGTCATAAGACGTGGGCATTGAACATAAAAGCAGAAGTGCTTTATCTTCTTCCTCCATCTTGACCCCAACATTCAGAAGTTCATTGCTCATCTGGTCGAATATCTGGATGTGACCCAGCACATCTCCACCTTCTGACATCCGAAGGCTGTAGAGGCGCTTCTTCAACATCAACTTGTTGCACATATTCTTTCCCATATAGAGGGTGTGCAACTTCGTCCAGAGTCCCTTCGGGGTCTTCTCCTCCAGCACTGAATAGAGGACTGAATCCGCCAGACAGCCCCTGATCATTGAACATGTCTTCTTCTCCAATGAAATCCACTGCTTGTCTGTCATCCCATCTGGCCTTTCCTCCAAAGCCAGATCTAAACCCTGCTGCACAAGGAGGTCCTCTACCCGGACTTTCCACATGGAGAAACTTCCCTTCCCATCAAACTTCTCAACCTCTAATTTTATGCTACTCCCCATGGCCAATTTCAAAAATAGCACAAAAATAAATTTTATAAAATAGAGAAGTACCTTGACGAGATTCTGTTGAAATTATTTCAACTCCTTGAAGGCCTCCAGATTACTCCTTGAACCAGGCTCTGATACCACTTGTTAAGGTTTATACCTTGATGAATAGCAATGGGATTCCCAGTTGAACAAGAACTAGAACTAAGGATTTCTAATCCTGTTAGGTTTAGACCTTGATGAATAGCAATGGGATTCCCCGTTCAACAAGAACTAGAATTAAGGATTTCTAATCCTGTTAGGTTTACTTCTTGAAAAGGAGGAAGATGGGGAGGAGAAAGAAAGGGCTGCCGCCCTATGATGAGAGAAGGGAATTTTTTGGGAGAAAAGAATCTGTTCTCTATTCCATCCAAACCCTAGAGACTAGAGTTTAAATACATCCATGAAGTGGGCCAGGCCCAGACTCAACAAAAAACTCTCATGGACTAAACCAATGAGATTAAACTAATCCCCAAGCCCGTGTACACCCGTGACTTGATTTAATCTCAACCCTTGGACTCAAACCCAGCCCAATACAAGTTAGCCCACCTGGGCCTTGATAGCACCACACCAGGCCCAACACCAATCTCTGATTAGTCGCTTCAGCTGGACCATCGTTTGAATTAACGGGGCCAAATTCCGACAGTATGAGTTATTCCCGATTGGTATTTCGCTTATTCGATTTTAATAAAAGATAAAAAATGCTATTCGAGAGTTACTGCATGCATACCATTTCTCTTAATAAAACAACCGTTTCTTTCTTTTGCTAGAATAATACAACGATCACTCAACCAGCTCTTAACTTATCCTTTAGCTCCTCGGGTACAATCCCTTTCATATCTCTTTGAAACGCAGTGCATGTATGGATCGTTTTCCTTTAATGCTTCATGCAAGCTCCGCAGCTTCTTGGCGAGCTGATGGAAAAGTCATTCTATTCCTTCTTAATAGAGATGGTAGCTTTCATCCAAATAATTTTTTTTTAAAAAAAATTATCTTTCAGTTCCACAACTTGTTGGGTGTTGATAAGTTTGCTTATCTTCCTCGAAAAAGATAAGTTTGCTTCTAATTTTTCCCTTTGCTACTCTATATACTCTCCTTTTCTCCTAAAACAAAAACGAAAACAAAAACGAAAGAGGAGAAACTTTTCTACTCTATTCTCATGCATAGGTTCTCCTGAGGTGCAGTTTGATCGGGCTTTTTCTTTTGCTTATTTAAATCTAATTGTAGTTAACTAGTTATTAGATTTTAGCCGTTTGTCATTATCATTGATCAAACTGGGTCACTTTATATGTCGGAATAACTTCATATAATTACCTGCTTCGTTCTGCTGTCAATGGCAGGTTGACGAAGATAAAGGGTAAGGTAGGTGGCTCATCAACTTCCAGCAGGAATTAAGTGGGTCCTGATTTTCTCTTGGTTCTTTTTTATGGAAGGATGGAGAAGTCAGAAGCTTTCCATAAATATATTTTAATATAATATTTATTTACAATCATTTATATATAAGAAAATAAGAGGAAAAAAAAAATATAAGCAGTGGATGGGATTAACTTGAAATTCAAGATTTCATTTGAAAAGTTATTTTTAATATCAATAAAAGTACTTACGATGGTACCTGATAGTTGCTGGCTAATTCATTGATACTACTATTTAAATAGATTCTTGACTTAAAAATAGCTTCTACCCTATATAACATGATTTTAAAATATAAAAAATTGAATTAAAAATTTTTTTTTAAGTCAATCTTACCACCATCAATGATATTTTTCTAATTTCTTAGAATTTTATCAGCACTCATATATGTTCATAAAATTATATTTAGCTTCCTTAATTAAACTTCGATTTCAATAATTAAAGATGCATTAGAAACATAGCTTGACTAGATGTCATGAATATAGATTCAATCAAAAATTTTAATTATATAATTTTTAATAATTTTTTTAAATTTAATATAGTTAAATTAAATTTTCGTATAAAGTGAACTAATCCAAAAGGCTGAGTTTCACACTAAGTCCATGATATCTTATAGTATTTACAAGTGCAAACGTTTACTTGAGTTGCCAATTCAAACCACATATCTAATATATTTTTGAAGTTTTGGTTGCAGGTGGATGGAGTTGCCACTGAGGAGAGCATGCTAATAAATCTATTTAGAGGGCCATCAATTCTCCACCTGCTATCTTAAGGAGATATGTGGCAAATATCGGAAAGGCATAGCCCATATTTGTTGTTCTAGAGGAATCCTGACTCAATTTTATCTATGCTATGGTTATTAATGATTCACCTAGCTATGCTAATTAAAATGATATAGAAAACAGTAATTCTCTTCAATGCCCTTATAATATATGTTACAATATTTTATTATGAAAAAGCTAAATGGATTAAACATGATGCCATCATGGTTGTCATTGATAATATGTCAACATAAGTAGGTGTCAAATTCTTAGACAAAAACCTTGCGGTTATGCTGGAATTCAATTACTGATCCTACATGATAATTAAAGTCCCAAGAAAGTGAGCTTAGATTTGCTAGAATTATACGTAAGAATTTTTTTTACATCTTTAATGATAGTATAACGATACATAAAAATTAATTATAAAAATTTTATTAGTACATTCGCATATGTTTTGTTAATGTATGTAATAGTTTACCATCATAGTTGTCATTGGTGAAAGCAATCTATATATGTCAACATAAGGAGGAGGCACCGAATTCTTTGGCAAAAGCCTTATCGTAATGCTGTGATAAGGCACTTAAAACTTATTCATGAAATAAGAATTTAAATACATATTCTATATGGATAGACGATAATTGAAGTCCCAAGAAAGTGAGCTTAGATTTGCTACAATTACACTAAGAATTTTTCTTGCATATTTATTGATATTATAACTGTACATAAAAATTTATTGTGAAAATTTTATTAGTATGATCACATATGTTTTGTTAATGTATGTGATAGTCATATCGTGTTGTTTAAATATGAAAAACTATTATGATAAAAATATGTTATATCAATTATATGCACATAATTAGAATTTTATATGATATGATAGAAAAATATTTAAATTTGATAAACAATAACGATGATGATAATATTAAAAAGATAATAGATTAGTTATGTGCATTTGCTGTCACTATAGAAGGAAGTGTAGAATAATGTTTATTATCATTATATACTATGCATGACATGATTAGACATGATTACCATCGCAAGTTAAAATGCACCTAGATGTTTATTGTCACCATAAACTATAGTACGATTAGATATGGTTGCCAACGTAGATTGAAGCATGGCTAGATGAGATTCAATTGATTGCACATCAGGTCCATGATATCCTATAATATTTCCAAGTGCAAACGTTTACTTGAGTTGCCAATCCAAAGCACATGTATCTAATGTATTTTTGAAGTTTCACTACAAGAGATTTTAAATATTGCGACGCCTAAATGCGTCGTAATTGCGTCGCTAAACATTATATTGCGACGCAATTGCGACGCAACAAGGGCGTCGCTCAACTGTCCGTCGCAATACTCTTTCGTCGCAATTGCGTCGCAATATTGCGACTCTCTGCGATGCTCTTGCGACGCCACATTGCATCGCAATATTCCGACGCATGCAAATGCGTCGCTAAATTTAAAAATAAATTTAGTTAGAAAAAAAATTATTATTAAATATTGCGACGCACTAAATTGCGTCGCAATATTTAAAATAAAATTTTTTTAAAAAAATTATTATTAAATATTGTGACGCACTAAATTGCGTCGCAATATTTAAAATAAATTTTTTTAAAAAATTATTAGTAAATATTGCGACGCAATAATTTGCGTCGCAATATTTAAAATTAATATTTTTTTAAAAAATATTATTAAATATTACGACGCACTAAATTGCGTCGCAATATTTAAAAAAAAAATTTCAAAAAAATTATTATTAAATATTGCGATGCAATATTTTGCGTCGCAATATTTAAAATGAATATATTTTTAAAAAATTATTTTAAATATTACGACGCACTAAATTGGGTATTCAATTTCGCTAAATCTAAATATTGATACAAACATTTTCACTCAATCCAAACAATAATATATTTCAAAAAATAGTTTATATATTAAAATTTTGAAGTTTTTACAACATAAAAAAAAAAAAAAAATACATCAAGAATCTGAATGATCACGTGGAGGCTGTGGAGGCTGTGGAGGCTGAAGACTCTGCGACAAGCGTCTAACCATATCCCGCAAATAATGCATCTCATCTCGCATGTCTGCAACCTCCTGATCCCGGCCTCGCATACGATCCTCAAAATCCTGCTCGAACTCCTGCCGAACCTCCTCTGCAATAGATCTGCGAAGCTCCTGTAAATGCTCGGGAGGAAGATCAGCAGGAACTCGCGAGCTGGAGGCCTGATGGGGAAAAAATGTAGAAGCTCTAGTGCCCATACCATAGACCCTGCGGTCTCGTGGCTGGGCACCAACAGCCTCTAAAAACACACGTCGACTCTCCTCTGCTGAGAGTTCGACGGGAGTCTCCCCATCAGTAGAGTCGACCTGCGATGCCTGGGAGCGAAGCTCCTCGACTCGTGTCTTGAAAATATGAAATCAACAATAAATGAGTTAATAAATTTCTCGAAATAAAATTTTATAAATTAAACAGATACTACATAAATTTAATTTCTTACCGCAACCTCCCGTGATCGCGTGTCGACCCAGGAGCCGTCCCTCCTGGTGTGTGTCGCCCTGAATAGACGAAACTCACCAGGATCTCCGTCCTCCTGCTCAGTCTATAACAATAAAAAAAAATGATATTAATACAAATATTTATAAATAACTAAAATAGTAATTAAAATATTTATGTTTTCTTACCATACGTCGTCTGTGCTCCTGAATCGAAATGGAGCCCGAAGTATGACGGGAGAGACCCGTGCCAGGACCGCCCTTCTCAGATCGGCGGTTCGTGCTGGCTGATGCGGACCTCCTGCGCCAGCCATCGGACTCCCAGGCCTGCTGCCACTCGTGCCAAATACCCTCTGGCACGTGCGCAAGACGCTAACCCGACGACCTCCAACGATGAAGCATGTCGGAGTATCGGCGTCGCGTCAGAGCCTCCCATGCTGCCCTAATGGCATCATGGGTGGCAGGATCCCACGTAAACTTTTTCTGCATTAAAATAAACAGTCAGTTTCTGAATTTATTAACTTTAAAGAATTATATATCACTGATAAATTATATTTAATAAGTTTACCTGAAACTCAGAAAAATAAAACTCCCTCGTGGCTGGCGATACGTGGCGCCAATCGTAGCCAGTGGGATCTGTACGCCTCTGAAAAACGGCGCTGATGTGGCTGGAGACATGATGCTGCTCAATGAATCTGTTAAAAAAATGCAAGTTTATAAGTAAATGACTTAAAAACATAAATAAAATATTTTTAATTAGTATATACTTACATCCCCTGAGCATCAAGTCTAAGTACAGTGCGGCCGCCGATCGCGGAAGAACTCTCGGAGGTCTGTGCCGATCGGGTGGATGGTAATACTGGTGCAGAGATCGAAGGCTGCGCCTCTGCTGGAGATCCAAACTCTCCATCTCCGACGCTCATGTGATCTGATCTCGCAGGATCCAAACTACGTCTCTGCTCACCCAAACTGTCATCGGTAGATCTACCTCTGCCCCTCATACTGAAAATACTAAAGATTCACACAATTAAATTACGATTAATGATTGACTATGTAAGAATTTAACACTTATAAAAAAAGTTAAATTTTAAAAAACCTTTATGTTTAATCGGTATCATTTGTTTCGTGAAATGTTGGTTCAACATCCGATGCCGTATCGGATTGCGAATCAGTTTCATTATCATCGGAAGGAAACCGAACATTTGCATCCGCAATTTGTTGGACATCACCACTTGGATCTCTAAGTGATGTTTCAGGAGCCCTTGTGTCATCCTCAATTGCATGCATTTCCATCTCATCCTCTTGAAATGCAGGGCACTCGGTTGATTGACTTGATGAACTCTCCTCTAATACGATTGTTGAACGTGGGACGATTTTAGAAACGGCCCACCAATCTCGCTTGTCGTTGCGCAAACTTGGATATCCGCAGTAAAATACTTGCTGAGCTTGGGATGCAAGGATGAATGGGTCATATTTCTGTAATCTTCGTCGATGGTTCACTTCAACCAAATTATAGTCGTTATGAACCCTTTTGCCCACAGGAACTATCGGATTGAACCAATCACAACGAAACAATACGGTTCGTTTCATAGGCCAACCGGGATATTCAACTTCAATCACCTCTACTAACTTTCCATAATAATCCTGCATATTTGCTCCAACACTTTCTCCTTTTACACACACGCCCCAGTTCTGCGTGCCTCTTGAAGCTGCTAATCGTTCAATCTGAAATTTGTACCCATTTATAAAATAGCCAGTAGAGGTTGTTACGGTCTTCAATGGCCATTGCGATAGACATTTAATAAAAATATTGTTGGTTGTCGACCATGGACCGTTGACCTATAAATTAATAAGCTATTGACATCCAATTCAAAAAATAATAGTCATTATCGAAATTGATTGAGTGATACTACTCACAAATTCATAAAACCAGTAAGCAAACTCCGTTTCTAATTTCTGCCCAATTGCAACTTGATTGATGTCGGGATTCATCTGTCGTTGTCTATCACAGAACATCCTTATGGGATGAAAAGGATGAAAACTACTGTTAGAAATTAAATATTATGGTATATTATTATATAAATTTAAATTTTCAATTTAGCATTGAAGTATACACTTACTCAATATAAGGATCGACTTCTCGACAGTTTATTAGGATGTAATAATGTGCTGCATTATACTCCATATCGCTAAGATTTCTTGACTTCTGCCCACCAAATGAACGGCCGATAGCTTTAAAAATTGATATTCTACCGTCATTAGCTTCTGCTTCGTCCACACATACGTCATCATTGCGACCATGATTTCGGCTCCTCGTGTGGACGTGACCCTCAAAGTAATGTGAGGCAAAAGCTGAAACTTCTTCGACCAAGTGTGCATTGCATATAGAACCTTCAACCCTTGCTTTATTACGCACATTATTTTTTAATTTCTTAAGATACCTATATGTATAGTTGCAACAAAAAAATTAACGAATTTTTCAAGCAATGAAATAATATTTGAAATGTCAACATATCTTAATGATGTATATATTTACCTCTCGAAAGGATACATCCAGTGATACTGCACGGGACCAGCTATGCTCGCTTCGTATGGCAAGTGAACCGGTAAATGCTCCATTGAGTCAAAAAAACTGGGAGGAAATATTCGTTCAAGCTTGCATAAAATAATTGGAATTTCCTCCTCAAGCCTTGCCATGGATGCAGAAGTAATGACGGCGGCACATAACTCCTTGAAGAATAAGCTGAGCTCCGTAATTGCCTTCCAGACATTTTGCGGAAGCAACTCACGAAAAGCTATAGGTAATAATCGTTGCATAAAAACATGGCAGTCGTGGCTCTTCATGCCGAACAACTTGAGCTTATGCATGTCCAAACACCTACCGATATTTGAGGCATAACCATCTGGAAATTTTAACCCTCTTAGCCAGTTACATAAAACTTCTCGTGAATTTCTGTCAAGAGTGTAACATGCTTTAGGATAGGTCCCATCGGCACTCCTTCTCAAATCACCTCTTCTGCAGTACTGATTAAGTTCTTCTCTTGACTTTGCAGTATCTTTTGTGTCAGGCCATAAGGCGGTGCGTTTAGTCATTAGACTTCAGAAGAATTCAAGTGTCTTAAATAATTCTACCTTCACTCCATGTCTACAAGGTAAGGCCCTATCCCATTCAAGACTATTTTTTGTGATATGTTATTCTGCTATTAATTATCATCGATCGGCAACATTGAAATTTCGGCAGCATTTCCCTATATGTTCTCCTACATGTGTGGTATATAAGCCACACTAGGAGAACGTATGAGCAAATGCAAACCGAAATCTCACCCCACGATGATTACTAGCAGACTAACATGTCACAAGAAATATTCCCAAACTGTCCACCAGGACAATTTGAGAATTTGCAAGACTAAGGCTTACAAATTCTCAAACGGGTCTAAAGGTTAATTAAAGTGCTGTGATTATGGAAGTCCGAAGACAATCGAACTTATGCTTGTTATTCTTAACTTCTTATGAATTATACATGTAATCACTAACTTTTCTAAGATTATTGTGTCAAATACAAATGTTTGTGAATACTAAAATGTAAATCATTGAAACTAGTCATTTGTTGCTGGAAATTAAATAATATTACAACAAAACATTTTATTTAGCATTTCAAAATGTAATCCATCATTCAGTTTGCATATAAATGATCAAGACATAACAAATGTAAATAAGTATAAATGCACAAATACTATTGTCTTCTCCGCGGCCGCGCTGCCGTGGCCGGACAAGAAATAAGGGGGGGGGGCTGGGAGGGGGTTCCCCTTGTTAAGGAAATTAATTTTTTTTTTTTTTTTTTGGTCACAGTGGCCTGGCCACCATGGCCAGGCCACTGTCGGCCACGGCAGCGGCCGTGGCCGGACAAGATAAGAAAGGGAGGGGGGGGGGGGGTTCCCCCCTTCCCCCTGTTATTGAAAATATATATTTTTTTTTTGTCACAGTGGCCTGGCCACCGTGGCCAGGCCACTGCCGGCCACGGCAGTGGCCGTGGCCGGACAAGAAAAGAAAGGGGGGGGTCTCCCCCCTCCCCCCCCCCTTTTAAGGAAAATATATTTTTTTTTTTGTTTTTGTCACAGTGGCTTGGCCACCGTGGCCAGGCCACTGCCGGCCACGGCAGCGGCCGTGGCCGGACAAGAAAAGAAAGGGGGGGCGGGGGGTTTTCCCCCCTCCCCCCCTGTTAAGGAAAATATATATATATATTTTTTTTGTTTTTGTCACAGTGGCCTGGCCACCGTGGCCAGGCCACTGCCGGCCACGGCAGCGGCCGTGGCCGGACAAGAGAAGAAAGGGGGGGCGGGGGGTTTCCCCCCCCTCCCCCCCTGTTAAGGAAATATATATATATATTTTTTTTTGTTTTTGTCAAAGTGGCCTGGCCACCGTGGCCAGGCCACTGCCGGCCACGGCAGAGGCCGTGGCCGGACAAGAAAAGAAAGGGGGGGCGGGGGTTTCCCCCCTCACCCCCTGTTAAAAAAAAAAAATTTTTTTTTTATTACAGTGGCCTGGCCACCGTGGCCTGGCCACTGCGGCCACGGCAGCGGCCGTGGCCGCCTTGTCCGGCCGCGGCCACGGCCGTGGCCAGACAAGAAAAAACAAGGGGGGGGGGTTTCCTCCCCTCCCCCCTGTTAAAATAAAAAAAAAATTATTTTTGATTACAGTGGCCTGGCCACCGTGGCCAGGCCACTGCCGGCCACGGCAGAGGCCGTGGCCGGACAAGAAAAGAAAGGGGGGCGGGGGTTTCCCCCCTCCCCCCTGTTAAAAAAAAAATTTTTTTTTTTTATTACAGTGGCCTGGCCACCGTGGCCAGGCCACTGCGGCCACGGCAGCGGCCGTGGCCGGACAAGAAAAAACAAGGGGGGGGGGGTTTCCTCCCCTCCCCCCCTGTTAAAAAAATTTTTTTTTTTATTTTTGATTACAGTGGCCTGGCCACCGTGGCCAGGCCACTGCGGCCACGGCAGCGGCCGTGGCCGCCTTGTCCGGCCGCGGCCACGGCCGTGGCCGGACAAGAAAAAACAAGGGGGGGGGTTTCCTCCCCTCCCCCCTGTTAAAAAAAAAAATTTTTTTTTTTTATTACAGTGGCCTGGCCACCGTGGCCAGGCCACTGCGGCCACGGCAGCGGCCGTGGCCGCCTTGTCCGGCCGCGGCCACGGCCGTGGCCGGACAAGAAAAAACAAGGGGGGGGGGGGTTTCCTCCCCTCCCCCCTTGTTAAAAAAAAAAAAAAATTTATTTTTGATTACAGTGGCCTGGCCACCGTGGCCAGGCCACTGCGGCCATAGCAGCGGCCGTGGCCGCCTTGTCCGGCCGCGGCCACGGCCGTGGCCGGACAAGAAAAAACAAGGGGGGGGGGGGGTTTCCTCCCCTCCCCCCTGTTAAAAAAAAAATTTTTTTTTTTTTTTTGATTACAGTGGCCTGGCCACCGTGGCCAGGCCACCGTGGCCAGGCCACTGCCGGCCACGGCAGCGGCCATGGCCGGAGAAGACGGCCACGGACCTGCCGTGGCCGGAGAAGACGACAGCACGGAAATAAAAAAAAAAACAGAAAAATATTTTTTTTTTTTGATTTTTGGGGCTAACCTTGGTTGAGATTCGCCTTGGCCGGGTAGCTGGAGTCGGACGAGATGCTCGGGGGGGCTGAGAGTCGGAGGAGATCGCCGGAGTTTCGAGCTTTATCACGGCGGCGGCTAGCTAGGTCAGACGGGAAGGAGGAAAGAAGAAAGGGGCCGCTTAAATATAGGTTCTTAGCGACGCCAAAAATGCGTCGCAAATTCCGTCGTAATTTTTTTTTTTTTTTGGTTTTAGCGACGCACGTGGGCGTCGCTAATCCATCGTTAATAAATGTTAAAAATACTTTTCTGAAAACATAGCGACGCCAATAAATGCGTCGCTAAAGCGTCGCTAAATTGGCGCCATCAGCTGGCGGGAAAAATATTTTTATTTTCTAATAATTGCGTCGCTAAGGCGTCGCAATATTTTTTTAATAATTTAAATTGATTAATAAAAAAAGTTATTACATATATTGCGACGCAAGAAGTGCGTCGCAATTAATTTTTAAATATTTTTAAATGAAAATATTTAAATTTATTATAATAATTGCGACAACAAATTATGTCGCAATTATTTTTTAATATTTTAATCAGCTATATGTATTCTAATAATATTGCGACGCATATATTTTGTCGCAATATTTGTTTATATTTTTTTAAACTGTGTCGCTAAGGCGTCGCAAGCTATTTGTTAATATTTATAAATGATTATATTTATAATTAATGTTAATAATTACGACGATAAGTGGCATCGCAATTTATTTTATAAAATTTTTAATTATATAAATTTATTTAAAAAACATTGCGACGATCGGCGACGATCCGACGGTTGCGATCGATCCAAGCCCTGATCCCGATCGGCGACGACCGATCGGGGACCGCGGCAATCGGTCCGATCGGCAAAGATCCGACGGTTGCGATCGATCCAAGCCGTGATCCCGATCGGCCACAACCTATCTCGGACCGTTGCAATCCGTCCGAGATCGGCGACGATCCGACGGTTGCGATCGATCCAAGCCCTGATCCCGACGGTTGCGATCGATCCAAGCCCTGATCCCGATCGGCGACGACCGATCGCGGACCGCGGCAATCGGTCCGATCGACAAAGATCCGACGGTTGCGATCGATCCAAGCCCTGATCTCGATCGGCCACAACCTATCTCGGATCGTTGCAATCCGTCCGAGATCGGCGACGATCCGACGGTTGCGATCGATCCAAGCCCTGATCCCGATCGGCGGCGACGATCGCGGACCGCGGCAATCGGTCCGATCGGCAAAGATCCGACGGTTGCGATCGATCCAAGCCGTGATCCCGATCGGCCACAACCTATCTCGGACCGTTGCAATCCGTCCGAGATCGGCGACGATCCGACGGTTGCGATCGATCCAAGCCCTGATCCCGATCGGCGACGACCGATCGCGGACCGCGGCAATCGGTCCGATCGGCAAAGATCCGACGATTGCGATCGATCCAAGCCGTGATCCCGATCGGCCACAACCTATCTCGGACCGTTGCAATCCGTCCGAGATCGGTGACGATCCGACGGTTGCGATCGATCCAAGCCCGTTGCAATCCGTCCGATCGAGATCGGCACCGATCGCTATTTAACATAATTAATTTTTTTAAATATATAACGACGCAAAGGGTTGCGTCGTATTTTTTTAATATGATAATTATGATATCTAAAAAATTAACTTTAATTCTAATAATTACGATGCAACAAGTACGTCGCTATATTAAAACATAATTTTCCTAATTAATATTTTTGCTTATTACATCGCTAATGCATCGCTATTTAACATAATTAATTTTTTAAAAACATTGCAACTCACTGTGTTACGTCGTAATTATTTTTTCTCATATTTATAAATTAAAAAATTTAATTTTTTTAAAATAATTGCGACGCAGATATTGCATCGCTAAATTAAAAATAATTTTAATTTATTTTCTGGTTTATTGCGTCGCTAATGCGTCGCAAAATTAATTTTAATTTTAATTTATTTAATTTTTTCAAAATATTGCGATGCAATGGTTGGCGTCGCAATATTTTTTAAAATATTAATATTGTAAAAATATAATTCCATTTAAATTATTTGCGACGCAATTGTTGCGTCGCTAAATTAAAAATTTTTTTTTCTATTTTACAATTTTATTGCGTCGCTAAGGCATCGCTATTTAAAATATTTAATTTTTACAAAAACATTGCGACGCACTGTTATGCGTCGCAATATTTTGTAAACTATTTGTACTGTAAACAATATAATTTTATTTAAATTATTTGCGACGCATTTGTTGCGTCGCTAAATAAAAAATAATTTTTCTTATTTTCTAATTTATTGCATCGCTAATGCGTCGCTATTTAATATATTTAATTCTTTTAAAAATATTGCGATGCACTTGTAGGCGTCGCAATGTTTTTTTCCGATAATTAGATTTTATAAAATTTAATTTCATTTTAATTATTTGCGACGCAATTGGTGCGTCGCTAAATAAAAAATAATTTTTCTAATTATCTATTTTATTGCGTCGCTAGTGCGTCGCTATTTAAAATATTTAATTCTATTAAAAACATTGCGACGCAATTATTGCGTCGCAATATTTTTATTGATATTTATATTTCATAAAAAATTAATTTAAAAATATTGCGACGCAATATTTGCGTCGCAATATTAAAAATTTAATTTTTTTTTTTTGATTTATTGAGTAGCTAATGGGTCGCTAATGCGTCGCAATATTTTGTTGTCACAATGGCGTCGCAAAGAGGTCGCAATTTAGCGACGCAATTATGCGTCGCTAAATTTGCGTCGCTATTTCAGTATTTTCTTGTAGTGTTTTGGTAGTAGATGGATAGAGTTGCCATTGAAGAGAGCATGCTAATAAATCTATTTAGAGGACCATCAATTCTCCCCCTAGTATCTTAAAGAGATATGTGGCAGATATTGGAGAGGCATAGCCTGCATTGATTGTTGTAGAGGAATCCTGCCTCTATTTTATCTATGATATGGCTATTATTGATTCACCTCTTTGTAGCTGAAAATGATAGAAAAACAGTAATTCTCTTCAATGCCCTTATGCTATATGTTATAATATTTTATTATGAAATAGCTAAATTGATTGAACATGATACCACTATAGTTGTCATTGGTGAAAGCAATCCATAAATATCAATATAAGCACGAGGTGCCAAATTCTTAGGCAAAACCTTATGGTCATGCTGCGATAAGCCACTTGAAACTTATTCATGAAATAAGAATTCAAATATAAATCCTACGCGGGTAGATGGGTAATTAAAATTCCAAGAAAGTGAGATTAGATTTGCTAAGGTTATGTTTGGTAGCCGATAACCTATTCAAATTATCAGTAATTTAAATTGAACCCATAAAATAATTATATTTAGCATATATTTTTAATGGTAATCTATCTTATACTAGTAATTTAGATTACTTTCATGAGACAATCCAGATTATCTCAGAAAGAAGCTGTTACATTATCGAAGATATTGTAATCTGATAATCTTTTTGATAAAATTACCTTCTTTTGTAAAAACAAAATTATTCGCTTCGCTTATACTCTCACGATGCCTACCCTCGCCCATTCGCCACCGGTGACCGCGCCCCGCCTTCATCTCACCATTGCCACACTGCACGAGCAACGCGAAGGTCAGCAGGGAAGAGAACGGAAAGGAAGGGAAGAAATTGCGCGCTCAAAGGGGAGAGAGAATGGGAACCATAGTGAGCGTGGTGATTACCGTTGCAGCGGTGATCCTAGGGTGGATCACCATCGAGGTTGCCTGCAAGCCGTGCCTCGACACGGCTGCGACACCATCGACCGTGCCCTCAACCCCAATTATGACCTTGATTCCTCCCTCATCAGCCCGACCCTGACCCCGACCTAGCCACTCCTCGATACTAATCCCCTACCTGCTACCTCCGCAAAGGCCATCTAGCCAGTCCACTGCCTTTTGATATGTTAATAAGATCATCCTCTCTCGAATGAAAGGCCTTTTCATCTTCTTCTTTTCATCGGTTTTGTTTGAAATTTTGTACTATCGCATGGGTGTATCTTATCTTTGGTTTTGGTTGTGGGTGTAACTGTAAGTTTGATCAATTATACATTAGTAATTTTTATTATATATATTGCATATTTAGTTTTAGATCCTATCTATTTCATTTTATTATATATAAAGTGTCATTTTTGTAATTTAAGGATCATTAAATTTAGGTTCCAACATTTTTTTTTTACAAACGGGTGATCACAACACTCTCGGATGAGTCAAACCCGAAGTATCAGAGTACATAATTTGCTCCAAAATAATCGGACAGGGTCACCAAAATGTCATTCCCACTATCCAGAATGACGAGCTACAGCCAAGGCAACCCAATTCGCTACAGCGTTGGCTTCCCTATAGACGTGATGGATCAAAGGAGCAGAGGTAGACTGGAGAGAAGCCCATATATCACTAATCAGGGGGTTATAGGAGGGGCAAAGATCAACATCCCGTCTAATCCAGTGGATGACCGTAAGAGAATCTCCCTCAATAACTACCCGATGAGAGCGCAAAATGCGAACAGCATAGGTGATGCCGACCTAAGCAGCCTGCAACTCTGCCATAGGAACCGAAATGTCGAGAGAGCCATGACCACCAGCCGCAAGCAGCTCTCCCTCAGGCCCCCTAATAATAAACCCAGATCCAGCAATACGGCCCGACATAGTGACATCGAAGTTCACTTTGACATAACCCAGGGGTAGGGGCTCCGAAGTGATAAAGACCGTAGAACGGTGCACTGCCGAGACAGCAGGGGAATCCCAGAAGCCCGGTTTGTCAGAGTGACTACCCAAACCAGAACGAAGATACTCCGTAGCAAGAAGACCGGCTATGCGGATAATGGTCTGAGACGAGATCATATCATCAGCAAAGACACTCTGGTTACGAGTTAGCCAGATGTGATAAGCTAGATAAGCTGAAAAAACACCTTGGAAGCGACGGCCGCTCTGAATAGCTATGTGAATGGCACGCAATAAAGACCATCGGGTGGGTCCCTCGTTCTACATTCATGGTCTGTATCGAAGCTGTTGCCAAATCTGAGAGGCACGAGAGCATGTAAGAATGGCATGCTCAACTGTCTCCTCCTGAAACCCACTTATTGGACAATACAGACTAATAGAGAGACCGCGACCAGCCAAAAGAGAACATGTAGGGAGGCGGTCCCACATCAGCTTCCACAAGAAAAGCTGAATCCTAGGATGGATGGGCAAACGCCAAATCCAAGCCACATCATCCAAGCCCACAGTCTGAGGGCAGATACAATCGGTCAGATCTCTAATAGAGGCACGAGGGAGGCAGGATCGACGCCACTGTCTGATGTCAGAAGCAGAGGAGGCAAGAGGGATGGCAAGGATCCTGTGCGCAAGCTCAGCTCCAAAGAACAGGGACACCGTGGGGATGTGCCAGGCAGGAGAGTCCTGGCAAATCAAAGCAGAAACAGGCAAAGAAGGTCCAACATAAGAGCTAAGGAATGTCGGCTACCGAGCTAGAGGAAGATCCGCTATCCATGTATCATGAGTAACATTAATAGAACTCCCATCCCCAATCATGCAATGAATATCAGTCATAATAGTGGGGACAAACTGGCAAATTGCTCTCCAAATGAAGAAACAACCACATGGAATACGGAAGTCCAAATCAGGAGTCCAGCCACCGTATCTGCCATGCATAACAGAGCTCCAAAAACAATGAGGTTCCAAAAGGAATTTGGAGGCGTGCCTAGCAAGGAGAGCCTCTCTGCGGACCACTAAGGACTGTACCCCCAGACCTCCCTCACGGATAGGCAAACAAACCATATCCCAGGACAGAAGATGAAGACCATGACCTTCCTGCATCGATGCCCACAGGAAGTCGCAAAAATGTCACTCAATCCATCGAAGGCAGGTAACTGGAATCATTGCGTTAGACAAAAATGTAAAGGGGGAGAGATGCAAGGATAGATCGAAGCAGAGTAACACGCCTCATCATGGAAAGGCCAGAAACCTGCCGACGATCCAATCTATCAGTAATCCGTTGCTCAAGATTCTGAAAATCCTGCTGACAGGGACTCCGCCCAGTTATCGAGATCCCAAGGTAGGTCATACGGTCAGAGATCATCGAGATCCCAAGTAACTGGGAGATGGCAGCACGACAACGAAGAGAGGTCGACGGGCTAAAACATAAAATAGATTTCTGCAAATTAATCAGCTGGCCAGAAGCCTGACAATAAGACTGTAGAATAGCAGAGCACACAGTCGCATTCTGAATAGTAGCAGGGCTAAGCAAAATATAATCATCAGCAAAAAGGAGGTATGGGAGAGGGGGACCAGTGGGCCCTGGCATGTAAGGTTGCAGCTGAGATACCCTGACTACCTGAGCAAGGGCACGAGATAGATCATCATCACATAGGATGAACAAAAAGGAGGAGAGAGTGCATCCTTGATAAAGACCCATGGAAGAAGGGAAGAAACCAATCGGACTACCATTAATAAGAATAGAAAAGGTGGGCCACTGAACATATGTCATAATCCAATCAATAAAGAGATCAGCAAAGCCGAAGTCCCGTAGCGTCTGCCTTAGAAATATCCAACTGATCTGATAGTAAGCTCTCACCATATCCAGCTTGACTGCCATTAGTCTCTACTTGTCGCCCGCTGAAGATCATACATAAATTCCTGGGCAATAAGGGCATTATTGGAGATGCTGCAACCATGGATGAAGGCCCCTTGCTTAGGGGAAATAAAGCGAGGTATGACCCTCTGCATCCAAGTAACCAACAGATGGGCACAAACCTTATATAGAGTGATGCACAAACTAATAGGCCGATAATGCTGAGGAAGCAAAGCATCCAATCGCTTTGGGATAAGGGCAATATAAGTTCATTGCCAATCCCGAGGTATGGATCTAGAAGAAAAAACATACTGGATAGCCGATATAACATCCTGCCCCACAATGTCCCAATAGTGCCGAAAAAAGAAAGGCAGAAAGCTATCCAGGCCTAGAGCCTTATCAGGCCCTAGCGCCCAAACAGCGGAACGAATCTCCTTCGCAAATACCGCCCTCATAAGAATACCATTATCAGCATTAGAGATCCTAGCAAACTGAGAGACAGTGGTACAAGGAGATCCTTCGATAACCTGCTCTGACCAATAGGTTTGGAAAAACTGAGAGTTTGCTCCCGAATGGCCTCATCATCATCAAAGATATGCTCCTTCTCATCGCTGATACGCCGGATCCGATTGGCAGCACGCCAAGCCAAAATAGCATGATGGAAGAATCTAGTATTACGGTCACCCTCCTGAAGCCACTGGACCCAAGATCTTTATCGCCAGAAGATCTCCTGATGACCGAGTAAGGTGTGGTGCAAAGCCAAACTCTGCCTAAGGAGATGAAGATCAATCGCAGAAAGACCACCATCCCGATCCTCCTTAGCTTGCAGAGAAGCAATATCATCTTTGACAGACTGCACCTGCTGCCGCAAGTACCCCACCTCCCTACTGTACCACCTCAGAAGTCTACGCTTTGTAAGCTCAAGCCGTCGAGATAGGCGGTAGGTGGAGCTCCCTCTGATAGGTAGGTGCCAGACCTGGTGAATCAAAGCCCGAGCAGAAGGATAGTGTGTCCAAAACTGTTCAAACCAAAACGATCCCCGACACAGAGAGGACGGTTCAGTGGATAGAAGCAAAGGGTAGTGGTCCAAAGCAATCCGCGGGAGATGAGTGGTAGTGGCACAAGGAAAATAGTGAAGCTATCCAGAAGAGGCCATAGCCCGGTCCAAACGCTCCCACACACGAGCAGAGCCCTGACGGTTGTTACACCAAGTAAACTGCGGGTCCGAAAATCCCAAATCAAAAGACCAGCAGATGAAATGAAGGAGCGAAACTCAGTAGAGCTCGGGGTATCCACAAATCGACGAACGCCATGCTTTTCCGAATTATTCATAATACAATTAAAATCACCAGCAATAAGAGTGGGAAAACCCTGATCTAAGAGGGTAAAGATTTCAGACCAAAGGCAGCGCCGCTCCCGATAGTCCGTACTGGCATAAACACCCAGAAGCAGCCAGGGTGGAGCAGTCCCCTTCGAAACGACCAAAGCGACCTGCTGATGACAATAATGGAAAGCATCGACACGAATAGAAGGGATCAGCCATAAAGCCAGAATACTCCCAGAAAGACCATTAGAGTTCACCTCATATGAACTCCAAGACTGAGAAACCCGACATCGGAATCGCTAAAGGCTAGGTCCCGACAAACGAGTTTCCAGTAATACACAAATATCAAAATTATGAAGCTGCAATAGCCGACTAAACGAGGAGTGAAATGAAGGTTTCAGAGCTCCTCGAACATTCCAGATGAGGATCTTTATTTAGTCAAGTTGGGGTTTGCCTTGTACCCCTACTTGGGACCCGATCGTGTCCATATCTGAAGGACCTCCTGGAGAGGGAGACACTGCCAAAATTCCCTAATCAGGATCAGAGTACTGTAGCAAAGTTCCCTGATCAGATGAAACTAACTGCTAGGATAACTCCATGTCTTCTGCCCCACGTGAGCCAGAATCCCGATGGGTAGAAGAGGAAGGCAGTATTGCCTGTTTCAAAATGGAGACAGCAGTATCATGATTGCATCTGTCCCGGTATGGTAATTTGGGACCATGGATCACCCTCTAGGAATTACTCACACAGCCTTTGCCCTTAGCTTTGACTGCTTTGGGAATTACCCTCTGGGCTACAAGTTCAACAGGACGAGCCCGTTTAAGAGAGGCAGGATTGGCATCCTCCCGGATCTTAGATACTCCAGCCCAACGATCCGATCCACGGAGACCAAAAGAATTGGTGGCAACTTTGTTTCCTTAAGTTGGGTTCTGACTCAGATAGAAGAGCTTCCTGCTGAGACACTGATCCAGGGTCAGTGGGCAGGAGCTGCTGACCCTGGCCTGAATCCTTCTGAGGTAAGTCAGTAGTCTTCGCAGAGAACTTGAATACATGTTTGAAGCATGACACTTTGTCACTCTGCTCAGCCGAGTAATGGGTCTTTCTGGATCTATTACAATCATTCAGAGTATTAGATCCAATGTTCAGAGAACCAGCAGCATTTGCTACAGTGACCGGCATGGGAAATAATTCCTGGCACGGAACATGATCTGTAGACAATCCAAGCCTCCCTACCTCTACAAGACAAGCCGAAGATGAGTGAACGGAGCGTCTACGAGCGATCTTCACTGGAGTCGTCCACCCATCATCCGATGCCTGGGGAATCGACTTGCCATTGGCCGATGAAGGCATCGATGAAGATCGAGGACCGCCAGAACTAGGAGCTGAGGGAGGATTACGATGCCGGAGCGCCGCCATCCATGGTCCAAAGCGAGGAGAAGCAAAGGAGGAAGACGATGCCATTGATAACGAACACGGCCAGACAAATGAAGGGATCCACAGTGGTGGCAGATTCCTTCGACCTGTTCGTAAGCGAACTGCTGCCAAAACGGGGAGCCATTCCCTCTTAGTCTCGCACCAGGGCGGAGAGGCCGACTGATATCCACTCTGACAGCAGCTCAGGCAAAGCCGCCCCGGCGCCTTTCCTTCGTGGAGGAGTCCGTAGCAACGAATTCCCTTGCCACCACTAGGATAGAGCGCAGAGCATCATCGGACTAGTACTCGATTGGAAGGCTTGGCAATCGGATCCATAACATGGCCGATTTCAATGCATCGTCCGCAGGGACGAAGTCTAGACACCAGGGTTCTACAGCAAGAGGTTGTCCGTTGACAATCCACAGCTGGTTCAGAGCAGCATCCCTGGCAGCTGAAGCTTCGAATTTCATCAACGTCGTGCGATGGGAAAGACTGATTGAAGAGATGCTTCGGGCAAGGCCAGCTCGGCGGAACTCCCGAACGACAGCTTTCGAAGGCACCCACCGTAAGAGGCTCCGGACTATCAAGCCATCAGCTAACCATTCCTTGATCTCCATATCAATAGCCTCGGGAGGGAGCTGAATGATGGTCGGAAACTGCAGTTCCAGCTCAGGGATTTCGGCCGGGGAAGGCGCCGGAGCCGACCAGGTGAACTGGTGACCACCAGTTCTACGAGAAGGTCCCCCAGACACTTGACGATGATCACCACCGGTCTGAGAGGAGGAGTTGACATTCGCCATCGAAGACGAATCTTACAGCCACAAAGACGATGACGATCACAGGTGATCAGGACGGAGAGAGACGGGTGCACCAATCTTAAAGCAGCCACAAAAGAGAAACCTCGGAGATGAAAAAACAGGGCGGTAACCTTACCGCAGAAAAAGTCTGCAGTATTCTCTGCCTCACACGGTTCAACGTTATCTGGCCTACGCGTTGCATTGAAAATCTTGCGGCCGTTACCCAACGCCTACGTTCCACCCCCTTTCAAAATCCAAGCGCCTTGTATGAAATATTTCCTGATGAAAAGAGAGTCTTCGAAAGGTGCTATCGTAGAGCAATCCCCCCTTCCCTTTTTTTTGTAACAAAAAAAAAAAAAAATCCCGGTTCCACCTTCATTCAAAGTTTTGCGGCCATTCAAAATCCCAATTCCAGTTCCAGTTCCACTCCCACTATTTCTTTTGCCCAACGCCTACGTTCCACCCCCAATATCTCTTTTGTTTGACTTGATTATATTCACAAACAGCTCCATTGCCCTCCAGCAACAAAAAGAGGGATAGGGATCCAAACCCACACTTGGCCGTCCTTCACGGGCACGAACATTCAAATCACACGTTGCAACATATCTGAAAGCGAGCGCGATCCTTGGATGCAAGTATTCACTTATGTGACATCAAATGTATAATCCCTTGACACAATCAAACACGGCTTTTCAAATTGATTTAATGGATTAATTTCATAAAAAAATATGCACATACCATTTTTTTTTATTTATAAAGATCAATCTTGGTGTCTCATGCAAGAACACAACGCCTCTTTTGTCAACAAAATTTAGTGTTAAAAATTATTTTACGTGTTACGATCAATTC
The DNA here is from genome assembly GCA_900491605.1 of Calamus simplicifolius. Taxonomy (NCBI): domain Eukaryota; kingdom Viridiplantae; phylum Streptophyta; class Magnoliopsida; order Arecales; family Arecaceae; genus Calamus; species Calamus simplicifolius. The sequence continues at coordinate 1,072,518 of UESW01004012.1, forward strand.
ATGCCATAGGGCTTGGGTCAAAAAAATAAAAAAAAAAGCTCAAGCTTTTCAAATATATTTCTAGCTTCAGCTTGAGCTTAGATTCGACCTTTTTTTTTTTTTTTTTTTTTTAGAATTTAAGGCTCTAAGTCCGATTTTAGGTTATAGGCTCAATCGGAAACCCATTAAACAAATATACAACAACCTATTTGAGTCAAAAATTAAACTAAAAATTAATTTTTAAATATTTGTATAAAAATAAGTAATATTTAAAATAATTATATAATTGATAAAAAAGTTTATAAAATTATATATATTTAAATTTTAGAATTAGATTTGAACTATACTCAGGCATTGTTAAATGCCAATGTTATGGTCTTCTTGATACTCAAGCTTAAGAATGGATTTGAACTGAGATAAATAATGGTCTAAGTTTAATTTAAAATTTTTTTACGCTCCAACTTTAAGTACAAACTCGATTTGAATTAGTCTCAACCTACATCAACATCCTGGCATAAATTTGGGCCAATTCGATTGGCCAAGCCTTCCACCGATCCTAAAGACGGGAGTCAAGGTCTAGGATCCAACTCGAGGAGGCCATCGAAAAACTAGAGACGCCTTGTAGTCCAGGTCGTCACCGTCTCGGTGTCGCATCCACGGACCAGTATTTCCCTTCCTGCATGGAAAGTCACGTATTCTGGCCACGACGTCATGTCAGGATGATAAGATTTGTCAGCTTACTTTTAGAACCTCTAAAGCATCGGCTAATCTTGTACCATTTTTATTTAATAAAAAAAAAATAAATTAATATTTTTTTTTTTTAACAAACGACGATCATACTAGTCTAGTGCGAGTCAGTCCAGATAGATCAGAATACAAAATTTACTGCAAAGGAGCAAGGCAGAGGTCAACCGGAGTCAAAATCTAAGGATCAGAAAGCAAGCCACTGAAGCAGCAATCCAATCCGCCGCCGAGTTAGCTTCGCGAAATATGTGCCTGGTCTGGACGCATTCAATCTCCCGCAGAATTGCCCAAATATCCAACAAAATAGGATTAGAAAGAACAGGAGGGCAATTCTGCATCTGAATCCAAGAAATAACCGACATGGAGTCGCCCTCAATGCAAAGCCTCTAAGCATGAAGAACCCGAGCAGCATAAGAAATACCCGCCCAAGCCGCATGAAGCTCAGTCATGGGGACAGAGGAGTCAAGAGTACCAAAACCTCCCGCCGCCAAAAGGTCACCATGAGGACCTCTGATAATAAACGCGGAACCAGCACTTCTACCACGGACACTCCCGTCAAAATTGACTTTGATAAACCCTGGAGGGGGGGGCTCCCATGAGATAAAAACCGTATACCGGTTCACTACCGAAGCAGCAGGGGATCCCCAGTGGCCAGAGATATCAAAACCAATACGAGCACAGTCCGCCGCCAATAATCTGATCTTCCTAGCAATTTTGTAAAGAGAAATAGTGTCATCAGAGAAAATAAGCTGGTTCCTAGCTAGCCAAATCTGATAAGTAGTGACCGCCCAGAGACCTTTCTTATACTGAGGGCACCTCCGAAGGTCCAGAAGGAAAGAAGAAAGCAGGGAGCCGAGCCATTGTATCTGAACGGATATCCCATCATAAGCCAGACCCGTCTAGCCGTGGGGCAGATGAAAATAGCATGTTCAATAGATTCCTCCTCTAAGCTGCATAGCGGGCAAATCGACTGAATAGGAAGACCCCTCCGAGATAGGAGAGCACAGGTAGGAAGAGAGCCCCACAGAAGCTTCCAGATAAATAACTGAACTCTAGGAATAGTAGGAAGCTTCCAAATCCACGCTGCGTCCTCTAGGCGCTGAGGCTGAGGTCTAAACATCATCATCAGATCCCTGGTCGGAGCCTTAGAGAGACAGGATCTCTGCTAGAGTCTAGCATCAGAAGATCGACCCGAAAGAAGAGGCATCGATAAAATCCGCCGGGCAAGCTCAGCACCGAACAATCTGGTCACCGAGGGGATATGCCAAGCAGGAGGGTCTGAGGAGATCAAGTCCTTAACCCTTAAACTGGGAGGGGTCTCAATACTAATAAAGGAGGGCCACCGAGAGAGAGGAAGCTCAGAAATCCAGGTATCCTGAATAACATTAATCGAAGAACCGTCTCCGATCATCCAAGAGATATTGTCCAAGATAGCCTGACCATAGCAACAGACCTCCTTCCAAAAAGAGGAACAACCCCGAGGAGCAGATATCTGCATGGCAGCCGACCATTCTCCATATCTAATACGCATCAGAGAGCTCCAGAGACAATATGGCTCAAGAAGAAATCTCGAAGCATGTCTGGCAATAAGGGCTTTCCTTCTAACAATCAAAGACGGGATACCGAGACCACCCTCACCGATAGGCATGCAGACCAAATCCCAGGATAAGAGGTGAATCCCATGACCATCCTGACCAGAAGCCCATAGGAAATCACGGAAGCATCTCTCAATCCTTTTCAGGCATGTAATTGGAATGGCTATATTCGACAGGATATGCAGGGGAAGAGAGGAAAGAACTGATCGAATAATGGTACCCTAGCCATCATCGAAAGACCAGTCACCTGCCATCCCTCAATGCGTTGGCGCACCCGTCTCTCGATCTCGGAGAAGTCAGAGCAACGGGGGCATCTCCCCGTTATAGGGATCCCCAAATACATAAATCTATCAGTCTGAGTGGAGATACCCGACAAACTGATGATGGCTTCTCTAGTGGATCTAGAGGTCTTCGGGCTAAAACAAATAGAAGACTTCAGAAAATTGACCTTCTGACCTGAAGCCTCGCAGTAGTTCTGAATAATAGAATGAAAGGAAGCCGCATTCTCAATAGAAGCATGGCCTAGGAGGATACAGTCATCAGCAAAGAGGAGGTGGGAGACAAAGGGGCCCTCAGAACCAGCTATAACCGGGGCAATCCGCCTGTCCTGCTGAGCCTGACGTAAAGCACGAGAAAGATCATCTGCAGCCAGGATGAACAACAAAGGAGATAAGGGGCAACCCTGCCTGAGACCAACACTAGAGTGGAAAAAATCAGTCGGGTTTCCATTGATGATTAGAGAAAAGGAGGGCTTGTGAATGCACGCCATAATCCATTCTATAAATAATTCATCAAACCCAAACTCCAGAAGAGAGCGGTACAAAAAAACCCAGCTCATTCTATCATAAGCACGCTTCATATCGAGCTTAACAGCCATAAGACATCGTCTGACCGGAGCTCTCTGAAGAGCATGCATGAACTCCTGAGCAATAAGAACATTGTCCGAAATAGACCTCCCTCTAATGAAAGCCCCCTGCTCCTCCGATATGAGACGAGGAATCACCAGACAAAGGCGGCGAGCTAAGAGACGAGCACAGATTTTATACAATGTAGTGCAGAGGCTAATGGGCCGAAAGTGCTGCGGAAGAGAAGCATCCACTCTCTTGGGCACCAAGGTAATGAAAGTCAGATTCCATTCAGAAGGAATGTGTCGATCTCGGAAAACATCCTGAATAGCTTGGACCACCTCCTGACCAACAATATCCCAGTAGTGCCGAAAGAAAAAAGGCGGAAACCCGTCAGGCCCAGGGGCCTTATTCGGACCAAGCTCCCACAGGGCCGCCCTAATCTCGTCCGCAGAGATCGGCCTGACAAGCATATCATTGTCCAGAGAGGAAACCTTCCTAGAAGTCGGAACCTGCACAACCGGGTCCCCATCACCAGAAGAGTCAACCCATCGAGCCCAGAAAAAATGAAGAAGAAGGTCACTGATAGAGTGGAAATCCTCCCAAATATGCCCCCCTTCATCAACTAACCTCCGAATCCAATTAGCAGCTCTCTGCTTGAGAGTGGCCTGATGGAAGAATCTGGTATTACGATCCCCATCACAAATCCACTGAGCCCTTGATCTCTGCCACCAAAACATCTCCTGCTGCCGCAAAAGGGAGTGGTGCCGAGCCAGCAAATCCCTAAGGAAAGAGAGATCCGAGTCCGCCAAAAATCCTTCGTGATCCTCCTTATCCTGCAGAATATTAATATCATTTTCAACCTGCTCAACTTGTCTAACCAGATCCCCCACCTCATTCCTATTCCATCTGGATAGTCTGTGTCTGGCTATCTTAAACCGACGAGATAACCGATAGACAGCATTGCCCCTAACAGGAATATGCTAGATCTGAAAAATAATAGAACGAGCAGCTGAAAGACTAGTCCAAAACTGCTCGAATCTAAACTGCTTCCGCATAATATGATCAGCCTCCATAGAAATCAAAATAGGGCAATGGTCAGAAGCAATCCTAGGAAGATGCGTGACAGTAACCATAGGGTATCTTTGGAGCCATTGGGGAGTGGCCAAGGCTCTATCAAGTCTCTCCCATACTCGAGCAGACCCCTGCCGATTATTGCACCAAGTGAATTGGGATCCCGAATAGACTCTTGACCCTTTTGAAAATTATGAGCTCGGATGCTTAATTAGTTAGGGTCTGCGGCTCATGCATGGTGGGGCTGGCATGCTATCTGATATATAATTATCTGCTACTCGTTACAATTATTACTCTTTTGTTGGCAATATCTACTGTTCCTCCTTCACTGCTTCATTTCTCTTTTTTTGACAACTTATGCTGCTACTCTTCCACTGCTTCATTATCATTTTCCCATGGGCCTTCTTTATTCTACATTCATTCATTCATTTAAAGATGAAGTAGAACTCTTAACCATTAATTTCTTCCTGGGCAACAATATATAATCAATCCTATGCAACAAGACAAGAAATTGAAATCCAACATATCCACTTCCCATGACATTAGGCTGCAACTCCAACAGCGAGTTTGACTCTTTTATACAAAGACGTAATTTCATTGGGTCTCATCGGATGCAATGAAAACCAAAGATCCATCTTTCCATAGGTTTTCAAAAAGATGCCAGCTATATAAGCTTGGATTTTTTCCATTATTATATATAACAAAGATACAAAGCTACAACGTTTTCTTCCCCCCATGAAAAGCTTGGACTCTACGACTACTTGAATACATCTTGCAACTCTCAACATGCTAAAATTTCTCGAAGGTCTTCAAAGAAAAGACCTGCCATTGATCCCGCAGCAGATTGTCTCAAAATAAAAAAGTTGGAGCTGTGGGAATTGAAGACACACTTGTATATTACCTTCTGTAGGCAACATAAAAAATAAATAAAAAATTATTTTATTAATAAACTGAAATTCATTAGATTACCTATCAACAGATTAACTACTATAGTCTGTTTACAGCCTTCACATGCTTTAAAACGCTCTTACAAACAATAGTCCAGACTAAGAAAAAACCAAACTACGGTGGAAATTAAAATATAGATTAATTTCTATACCAATACTAATAAGGTTTTTCTTAACAATTAAGCAAAATGGACCTAATAAAACAAGAAGTAGGATTAGGACTTCAAACTTGGTTTAATTTCTGATGACGCTCAATCACCTCTCCTGGACGTCGGGAACGGAGGTGCTTCTCGAATCCTCGCTTCGCCAGGTTGCCAGCAAAGAAGTCCCGGGACCGAAGGGGGTCTCCGGCGGGACCCTCCGACGACGAAGTTAGTGACTGAGGTCACAGCTGAAGAGGGGCTCGAGAGAGCCCTTTTTAGTGTAGAAAGAGGGGTCTCAGGGAGGAGGGATTTCTTCCTGAGCGCTGAGATGGCGTTTTGGGGGTTATCGCGCATACCTGTTTACTGGGTGGATTCACCTTTTTATAGGGGTTGATCCTGGCATGATCACGTGGGATTGCACGAAGTCAGAATATCTGCTGAGCCCTTGCGTGAATCTGGGTTGGTTAGTGGGCTATGTCCCATCAGCCGGCGGGGCTATCGTGCAGCGCACATCGGCGCTGTCGGGCGGCGCGCGTCAGAGAGGCGGTTTCTTGAACCGCTGGGGCTGATCTAGGGGGAACTGGGAAATCCTATCTTATCAGGGCCGAGCCGGATCGACCCGAGATGGCTGGGGCCCATTCCGCTGGCAAGGCAGTGCTGGGGCGGGGCCGAATCGATGGACTTGGAGACGCCGGGGCTGAGTCGGGCCGGCCGGGGATGGCCTTGGCCGACTCGGTGGGACTGGAGATGCCGGGCCGAGTCGGGCCGGCCGGGGATGGCCTTGGCCGACTCGGCAGAACTGGAGACGCCGGGGCCGAGTCGGGCTGGCCGGAGATGGCCTTGGCTGACTCGGTGGAACTGGAGACGCCGGGGCCGAGTCGGGCTGGCCAGGGATGGCCTTGGCCGACTCGGTGGAACTGGAGACGCCGGGGCCGAGTCGGGTTGGCCGGGGATGGCCTTGACTGACTCGGTGGAACTGGAGATGCCAGGGCCGAGTCGGGCCAGCCGGGGATGGCCTTGGCTGACTAGGCGAAACTGGAGACGCCGGGGCCGAGTCGGGCCGGCCGGGGATGGCCTTGGCCGACTCGGCAGAACTAGAGACGCCGGGGCCGAGTCGGGCTGGCAGGGGATGGCCTTGGCCGACTCGGTGGAATTGGAGACGCCGTGGCCGAGTCGGGCCGGCCGGGGATGGCCTTGGCCGACTCGGCGGGACTGGAGACGCCAGGGCCGAGTCGGGCCGGCCGGGGATGGCCTTGGCTGACTCGGCGGAACTGGAGACGCCAGGGCCGAGTCGGGCTGGCCGGGGATGGCCTTGGCCGACTCGATGGAACTGGAGACGCCGAGGCCGAGTCGGACTGGCCGGGGATGGCCTTGGCTGACTCGGTGGAACTGGAGACGCCGGGGCCGAGTCGGGCCGGCCGGGGATGGCCTTGGCCGACTCGGTGGAACTGGAGACGCCGGGGCCGAGTCGAGCTGGCCGGGGATGGCCTTGGCCGACTCGGTGGAACTGGAGACGACGTGGCCGAGTCGGGCCGACCGGGGAAGTGTCGTGGCCGACTCGCTTGGAGAAGTAGGGGGCCGGCTAGGAAGATGCCGGGCCGCTTAGCTTGGAGACATAGGGGGTCGGCTAGGAGGTGCCGGGGCCGCCTAGCTTGGAGATGTAAGGGGCCGGCTAGGAGAGTGCCGGGGCCGACTGAGAAGTGTCGAGGCCGGCTGGGAAGTGCCGGGGCCGACTGGGAAGTGCCGGGGCCGCCTAGCTTGGAGGCGTAGGGGGCCGGCTAGGAGAGTGCCGGGGTCGCCTGGGAAGTGCTGGCACTACAAGAAAAATAAAATATTGCGATGCCCAAATGCGTCGCAATTGCGTCGCTAAACATGCTATTGCGATGCAATAGCGACGCAATGACGGTGTCGCTCAGATGTCCGTCGCAATACCCATTTGTTGCAATTGCATCGCAATATTGTGACGCATCCAAATGCATCGCTAAATTTAAAATTAATTTTTAATATTTAAAATTATTATTAAATATTACGACGCACTAAATTGCGTCGCAATATTGCGATACATCTAGATGCGTTACAATATTTAATAATAATATTTTTGGTATAATAGCGATGCAATTTGAGTCGCTAATGCGTCGCAAATAAATTTTTTTTAAAATATTGCGACGTAAGGTCATTGCGTCGCAATATTTATTAAAAATATTTTAGATATAATAGCGACGTAATTTTAGTTGCTAATGCGTCGCTATTAAATTTATTTTTAAATTATTGCGATGCCAGGTCATTGCATCGCAATATTTAATAATAATATTTTAAAAATATTAGCGATGCAATTTTAGTCGCTAATGCGTCGTAAATTAAATTTTTAAAAAATATAAAAGATTAAAAATTAAAACGGTTAATACAATTTCGTTAAATCTAAATATTGATAGAAATATTTTTCACTCAATCCAAACAATAATCAATTTCTAAAAATAATTCATATATTAAAATTTTGAAGTTTTTACAACATAAAAAAAGAAAAGAAAAATACATCAAGAATCTGGGCGATCACGTGGAGGCTGTGGAGGCTGAAGACTCTGCGACAAGCGGCTAACCATATCCCGTAAATAATGCATCTCATCTCGCATCTCCGCAATCTTCTGATCCCAGCCTCGCATACGATCATCGAAATCCTGCTCAACCTCCTGGCAAACCTCCTCTGCAATAGATCTACGAAGGTCGTGTAAACGCTCGGGAGGAATATCACCAGAAACTCGCGAGCTGGAGGCCTGATGGGAAAAATATGTAGAAGCTCTAGTGCCCAGATCATAGACCCTGCGGTCTCGTGGCTGGGCACCAACAGCCTCCAAAAACACACGATTCTCCTCTGCTGAGAGTTCGACGGGCGTCTCCCCATCAGTAGAGTCGACCTGCGATGCCTGGGAGTGAAGCTCCTCACTCGTGTCTTGAAATTATGAAATCAACAATAAATGAGTTAATAAATTTCTCGAAATAAAATTTTAGAAATTAAACAGATACTACATAAATCTAATTTCTTACCGCAACCTCCCGTGATCGCGTGTCGACCCAGGAACCGTCCCTCCAGGTGTGTGTCGCCCTGAATAGACGAAACTCACCAGGATCTCTGCCCTCTTGCTCAGACTATAACAAAAAAAAAGATATTAATACAAATATTTGTAAATAACTAAATAGTAATTAAAATATTTATGTTTTCTTATCATACGCCGTCTATGCTCCTGAATCGAAATGGAGTCCGAAGTATGGCGGGAGAGACCCGTGCTAGGACCGCCCTTCTCAGATCGACGGTTCGTGCTGGCTGATGCGGACCTCCTGCGCCAGCCATCGGACTGCCAGGCCTGCTGCCACTCATGCCAAATACCCTTTGGCACGTGCGCAGGACGCTGACCCGATGACCTCCAACAATGAAGCATGTCGGAGTATCGGCGTCCCGTCAGAGCCTCCCATGCTGCCCTAATGACATCATGACTGGCAGGATCCCACGTAAACTTTTTCTGCATTAAAATAAACAGTTAGTTTCTGAATTTATTAAGTTTAAGAAATTTTATATCACTGATAAATTGTATTTAATAAGTTTACCTGAAACTCAGAAAAATAAAACTCCCTTATGGCTGGAGATACGTGGCGCCAATCGTAGCCACTGGGATCTACACGCCTCTGAAATACGGCGCTGATGTGGCTGGATACATGATGCTGCTCAATGAATCTGTTAAAAAAATGCATGTTTATAAGTAATTGACTTAAAAACATAAACATATATTTTTAATTAGTATATACTTACATCCCCTGAGCATCAAGTCGAAGTACAGTGCGGCGATGGTGGAAGAACTCTCAGAGGTATGTGCCGATCGGCTGGATGGTAATACTGCTGGAGAGATCGAAGGCTGTGCGACTGCTGGAGATCCAAACTCTCCATCTCCGACGCTCATGTGATCTGATGTAGCAGGGCTACGTCCCTGCTCACTCCGTTTGTCGTCGGTAGATCTACCTCTGCCCGTCATACTAAAAATACTAAAGATTCATACAATTAAATTACGATTAATGATTGACTATGTAAAAATTTAACACTTATAAAAAAAAGTTAAATTTTAAAAAACCTCTATGTTTAATCGGTGTCATTTGTTTCATGAAATGTTGGTTCAACATCCGATGCCGTATCGGATTGCAAATCAGTTTCATTATCATCGGAAGGAAACGAACATTTGCATCCGCAATTTCTTGGACATCACCATTTGGATCTCTAAGTGATGTTTCACGAGCCCTTGTGTCGTCCTCAATTGCATGCATTTCCATCTCATCCTCTTGAAATGCAGGGCACTCGGCTGATTGACTTGATGAACTCTCCTCTAATACGATTGTTGAACGTGGGACGATTTTAGAAACGGCCCACCAATCTCGCTTGTCGTTGCGTAAACTTGGATATCCGCAGTAAAAGACTTGCTGAGCTTGGGATGCAAGGATGAATGGGTCATATTTCTGCAATCTTCGTCGATGGTTCACTTCAACCAAATTGTAGTCGTTATGAACCCTTTTGCCCACAGGAACTATCGGATCGAACCAATCACAACGAAACAATACGGTTCGTTTCATAGGCCAACCGGGATATTCAACTTCAACCACCTCTACTAACTTTCCATAATAATCCTGCATATTTGCTCCAACACTTTTTCCTTTCACACACACGCCCCAGTTCTGCGTGCCTCTTGAAGCTACTAATCGTTCAATCTGAAATTTATACCCATTTACAAAATAGCCAGTAGAGGTTGTTACGGTCTTCAATGGCCATTGCGATAGATATTTAATGAAAATATTATCGGTTGTGGACCATGGACCGTTGACCTATAAATTAATAAGCTATTGACATCCAATTCAAAAAATAATAGCCATTATCGAAATTGATTGAGTGATACTACTCACAAATTCATAAAACCAGTAAGCAAACTCCGTTTCTAATTTCTGCCCAATTGCAACTTGACTGATGTCGGGATTCATCTGTCGTTGTCTATCACAAAACATCCTTATGGGATGAAAAGGATGAAAACTAATGTTAGAAATTAAATATTATGGTATATTGTAATTTAAATTAAAATTTTCAATTTAGCATTAAAGTATACACTTACTCAATATATGGATCGACTTCTCTATAGTTCATTAGGATGTAATAATGTGCTGCATTATACTCCATATCGCTAAGATTTCTTGACTTCTGCCCACCAAATGAACGGCCGATAGCTTTAAAAATTGATATTCTACCGTCATTAGCTTCTCCTTCGTCCACACATACGTCATCGTTACGACTATGATTTCGACTCCTCGTGTGGACGTGACCCTCAAAGTAATATGAGGCAAAAGCTGAAACTTCTTCGACCAAGTGTGCATTGCATATAGAACCTTCAACCCTTGCCTTATTACGCACATTATTTTTTAACTTCTTAAGATACCTATATGTAAAGTTGCAATAAAAAATTAACCAATTTTTAAGCAATGAAATAATATTTGAAATGTCAACATATCTTAATGATGTATATATTTACCTCTCGAAAGGATACATCCAGCGATACTGCACGGGACCAGCTATGCTCGCTTCGTATGGCAAGTGAACCAGTAAATGCTCCATTGAGTCAAAAAAACTGGAGGAAATATTCGCTCAAGCTTGCATAAAATAATTGGAATTTCCTCCTCAAGCCTTGCCATGGATGCAGAAGTAATGACTGCGGCAGATAACTCCTTGAAGAATAAGCTGAGCTCCGTAATTGCCTTCCAGACATGTTGCGGAAGCAACTCACGAAAAGCTATAGGTAATAACCGTTGCATGAAAACATGGCAGTCGTGACTCTTCATGCCGAACAACTTGAGCTTATGCATGTCCACACACCTACCGATATTTGAGGCATAACCATCTGGAAATTTTAACCCTCTAAGCCAGTTACATAAAACTTCTCGTGAATTTCTGTCAAGAGTGTAACAGGCTTTAGGATAGGTCCCATCGGCACTCCTTCTCAAATCACCTCTTCTGCAGTACTGATTAAGTTCTTCTCTTGACTTTGCAGTATCTTTTGTTTTTCCCGGGATGTTTAGCACCGTGTTAAATATGTTATCAAAGAAATTTTTCTCGATATGCATAACATCCAAGTTGTGCCGGATGAGATTTGTGCTCCAATAAGGCAAATCCCAAAATATACTTCGCTTCTTCCAGTTATGTTCTTTACATATACGGCCATTTATTCTATCTGCATCCGGTTCCCATGCATACATCAACCCCAAATTCTCTATAGAATCAAATATATCCGTGCCGGACCTAACCGGTTCGGCAAATTTTGTGACTGCTTTGTTCTTCCGGAAGGCGATCAAGTTACGCCTGTAAGATGATTTGGGGGCAAGAACTTCCTATGGTTATCAAACCATGACTGCTTACCACTCTTCTGCAATGTAAATGCATCCGAATCATACATGCAATGAGGGCATGCCAGACGTCCAGCAGTGCTCCAACCAGACAACATTGCATATGCCGGGAAATCACTTATTGTCCACATCAAAGCAGCTCTCATGATGAAATTCTGTTTCATAGAAATGTCGTAGGCTACGACTCCTGTTTCCCACAACATTTTCAATTCGGCCACCAACGGTTGCAGAAAGACATCAATCTTTTCCTTTGGATTTGATGGTCCTGGAACCAAAACGGTTAAAAACATTGCAGTATCTTTCATGCACTTCTGTTGGCCCAGATGACAACCCAAGAGGGGGGGGTGAATTGGGTTCTAAAAAAATGTAAACCTTTTGAAATATTTGTTTGCTTAGTGTGAGTGAAAGTGAATGCAGATGCAAAAACAAAATACAATCAATAAGATAGAGATAGAGATAGAGATAAAGGAGACACGGTAAACACAAAGATTTTATAGTGGTTCAGTGTATCCAACACCTACGTCCACTCCCAAGATTCATTTGGGTCCACACTATAATCTTCCTTGATTACAGCCGAGTTGTTTTACAAGCTCACAACTCAAACTTGTTGTTTTCCGGGATCACAACGAACCCAGCCAGTTTTTCGGGCTCACCAGCACAAAAACCCTAATACAAGCTATACCAAGCTTGTACCGAGGTAAGACTACCTCCACTAGTTCAATCCCCTAGATTGAACTAGACACAAACAAAAGAAATATTGTTTTTCAAGTACATAGCTCCTCAATGAGCAAATAATCAAGTAAATGACAAGGTTTAGAAAAGCCTGATTTGTAGTTGGTTGGCTTTTGAGCTTTTCTTCTTTTCTTCTTTTCTTCTTCTCCTTGCTAGATTGAATCAAGTCTCAGCTCCGATTCTTCATAGTTGAAGCAGTTGAGAAGGATTGAAAAGCAAGAAACTGATCCTCTTTCTTCAATTTGGGAAATCCACCAAAACTTTGATTTGAATGCCTTGGATTCCTCTTGAGCTTTTTGGAGTGGAGTGGATTTGAGCTAGAAGGTTTTTTCTCTTGAGATTCAGGCTCTCTCTTTTTTGGATTTTTGAATTGGGATTTCTCTATTTTCATTTTTTTTCTTTGTTTTTCCGTTCTTGTTTTTGAATGATAGTCTTCCCTTTTTATAGATTTCTTTCAAACCATTTTTGGAAGAAAACTATCTGTTGGAGTGTACCTTGCAACAAAATATATCCGTTAGAAATAAAGTAAAATAGAAATATTACCGTTAGAGCTGATCTGGCAATTTGATTTTTTGTTCCAGGTGGTTGGAGTCGACTCTAACTTTTCTGGAGTCGGCTCTAACTCGAAACACTTTAATCCGTTAATTCTGGAGTCGTCTCTGACTTTTCTGGGGTCGACAAGAAACTTTTCTGGAGTCGACTCTAACAGACCCGGAGTCGACTCTAAGTCGGGGCCAGAAAAATCAACGTTCTATCTTTTCTGTTGGAGTCGGCTCTAACAGTCTCTGAGTCGACTCTAACTTCCGTGCCAGATACTGGAGTCGGCTCTGTGATTCTCGGAGTCGACTCTAATGTCTGCAATCTTACCTAGACATTAGATTTGATCCAGAACAAGATTTAACTCCTGATTTTGATCATTCAATCGACTTATAATCTGAAAAACTTAATCAAAATCATTAGAGCCTTCAATTGTTATACTCAAATAGTTTTGTTAATCATCAAAATCATCAATTGGGTCAACAATCTCCCCCTTTTTGATGATAACAAAAACTTTGAGTATATGCATTCAAAAAATTCATTCGAACTAAAGATTATAGTCATTTTAAAGCTTAAAACATTTTTAATGAAGGATTTGATGCTAATATTCAAAGTGAACTTTTAAAATTATGCATGAGTTCTATATAAGCCATCAATTATGAACATTTAAACTAAATGTACAGAAAATTGTAATTAAGCTTGTTGTTAAGCTCCCCCTGCATTTAATAGCTCCCCCTATATATAAAAATCAAATTTTAATTGAACTGATTAAAATTTCAAGTCTCTTTCTTTTGCATAAACAATCATTTCTTCCCTTTCTTTCTTTCTTTTTGCATATTCAACCATCTCTCATTAAAATTTCAAGTCTTTTTTTTTTTGCATATTCAACCATCTCTCCCCCTTTTTGTTATCACCAATAAGGAGAGTATTAGATAAAGAAAGTTATTAGAGAAAAATTATTGGTTCAATAAGACATAGGGATTCAAGCAGTCAATCATAGACAGATTTGAAAATGTGTAATTGCATTACATAAGTAAGAAACATTACATAAGTTGATTCAAGTAAATTCATAAATACAAACTATCAAGATAAAGTAAACCTGGAGAACCTAAGATACAAAGAGTATCAAAATCAAAATCAAAGTCAGATATGTTTGAATACAATTTTCTTCAAGTGACCTATGATTTCCATTACATCATCTTTTTGAGATTTCTTTAAAA
>UESW01004012.1:1092771-1350650 GCA_900491605.1 Calamus simplicifolius
TTGAAATATTTGTTTGCTTAGTGTGAGTAAAAGTGAATGCAGATGCAAAATAAAATACAATCAATAAGATAGAGATAGAGATAGAGATAAAGGAGACATGAAAAACACAAAGATTTTATAGTGGTTCGGTGTATCCAACACCTACGTCCACTCCCAAGATTCACTTGGGTCCACACTATAATCTTCCTTGATTACAGCCGAGTTATTTTACAAGCTCACAACTCAAACTTGTTGTTTTTCCGGGATCACAACGAACCCAGCCAGTTTTCGGGCTCACCAGCATAAAAACCCTAACACAAGCTATACCAAGCTTGTACCGAGGTAAGACTACCTCCACTAGTTCAATCCCCCAGATTGAACTAGACACAAACAAAAGAAATTATTTTTCAAGTACACAGCTCCTCAATGAGCAAATAATCAAGTAAATGAACAAGGTTTAGAAAAGCCTGATTTGTAGTTGGTTGGCTTTTGAGCTTTTCTTCTTTTCTTCTTCTCCTTGCTAGATTGAATCAAGCCTCAGCTTCGATTCTTCACAGTTGAAGCAGTTGAGAAGGATTGAAAAGCAAGAACTGATCCTCTTTCTTCAATTTGGGAAATCCACCAAAACTTTGATTTGAATGCCTTGGATTCCTCTTGAGCTTTTTGGAGTAGAGTGGATTTGAGCTAGAAGGTTTTTTCTCTTGAGATTCAGGCTCTCTCTTTTCGGATTTTTGAATTGGGATTTCTCTATTTCCGTTTTTCTTCTTTGTTTTTCCGTTCTTGTTTTTGAATGATAGTCTTCCCTTTTTATAGATTTCTTTCAAACCATTTTTGGAAGAAAACTATCCGTTGGAGTGTACCTTGCAATAAAATATATCCGTTAGAAATAAAGTAAAATAGAAATATTACCGTTAGAGCTGATCTGCAATTTGATTTTTCGTTCCAGGTGGGTTAGAGTCGACTCTAACTTTTCTGGAGTCAGCTCTAACTTGAAACACTTTAATCCGTTAATTCTGGAGTCGTCTCTGACTTTTCTGGGGTCGACAAGAAACTTTTCTGGAGTCGACTCTAACAGACCCGGAGTCGACTCTAAGTCGAGGCCAGAAAAATCAACGTTCTGTCTTTTCTGTTGGAGTCGGCTCTAACAGTCTCTGAGTCGACTCTAACTTCCATGCCAGATACTGGAGTCAGCTCTGTGATTCTCGGAGTTGACTCTAATGTCTGCAATCTTACCTAGACATTAGATTCGATCCAGAACAAGATTTAACTCCTGATTTTGATCATTCAATCGACTTATAATCTGAAAAACTTAATCAAAATCATTAGAGCCTTCAATTGTTATACTCAAATAGTTTTGTTAATCATCAAAATCATCAATTGGGTCAACAACTTCCACGGAGGAAGGTTATATACAGTCAGTATCACAGGCCAATATGAATACTGTTGCCCCGCTTGACCAAATGGTTGGAAGCCATCGGTACAAAGACCTAATCTCACATTCCTTATATCTTCAGCGAAATCAGGATGATTTTCATTGAAATGCTTCCAAGCCTTTGAATCTGATGGATGCCGCATTTCATCCTCTTTAGATTCATGTTCGGCATGCCATCTCATATCAGCAGCTGTTGCCTCAGATCTGTATAATCTCTGCAGGCGTGGGGTAAGAGGAAAGTAATGCATCCTCTTGTAAGGCACACTTTTCCTCCTACTTGTACTGGCTCCTCCTTCGGTGTTTTTGTACCTCGATTGCCCATAAATCTTACACCATCTCAGCTCTGAGTCTTCACCCCAAAATATCATACAATTGTTCAAGCAACAATCGATCTTATTTACTGGGAGCCCAACCCACGCAACAACTTCTTTGTTGCATAAAAACTGTCTGCCGCAACATTATCATTTGGCAAAATTTCTTTTATTAACCCAGCTACAGAATTGAATGCCTTTTCTGATAATCGATGTTCCCTTAATATTCAACATTCGAGCAGCTGTAGACAACTGGGAATGACCCTCACAACCAGGATACAATTCTTGATTTGCAGCACGCAACATATCATAAAATTGCTGTGCATCTGGATTTGGTTCTTCCATAAATGTATTCTGATTGAATTCATTACCCGATGCATTCATCACCATTTGTTCATATGTGTTTAAATTCACAAATGGTTCATCTACAAGAATTGACTCTTGTTGGCCTATAACAGCTGCTGGAATATCCTCTGGTTCACCATGACAATACCAAACATAGTAATCAGGAACAAACCCCTTCTTACACAAATGCACCTTAACAGTTTCCACATCTCTGTAGGCTTTATTCTAACACATATGGAAGTTGCATGGGCACCTAATCCTAGGGCCATCCATCCAGTCAGGTTGGCTACATGTAATGTGATAAATTCTTCCAATCCATTCAGAAAATTTGGATTAAGCAAGCCATCTTTTATCCTTACATACATCCACGAGCGAGCTCCGCTTATTTTTGACCGACTTATACAAAGTCTAGTAAATCATTAAATGAAACCACAAAATAAAACTATATTAGTATTACTAAATATATAACTAAATTATTCTTGGTCACAACTAAGGTTAATAACAACCATTTAAATCATTTATAAGTAAACCAATATCTTTTTAGGCAACTAAGGTCCCTACCATACAAGGGCGAGCCACGGCTACGATCCTTGGCGTGCTAGCAAGGACCGATGCATAGGTTCATGGCTAATGGGAGGGCTTGAGTTTGGGTCGGGCCGCAAGGCGGTCCGTTTAATCATGAGACTTCACAAGCATTCAAGTGTCTTAAATTAATTCTACCTTCACTCCATGTCTGTAAGGTAAGGCCCTATCCCATTCAAGAATATTTTTTGTGATATGTTATTCTGCTATTAATTATCATCGATCGGTTACATTGAAATTTTGGCAGCATTTCCCCATATGTTCTCCTAAATGTGTGGTATATAAGCCACACTAGGAGAACGTATGAGCAAATACAAACCAAAATCTCACCCAACGATGATTAATAGCAGACTAATATATCGCAAGAAATATTCCCAAACTATCTACCAGGACAATTTGAGAATTTGCAAGACTAAGGCTTACAAATTCTCAAACGGGTCTAAAGGTTATAGTGCTGTGATTAATAGTATGGAAGTCCGAAGACAATCGAACTTATGCTTGTTATTCTTAACTTCTTGTGAATTATACATGTAATCACTAACTTTTTAAGATTATTGTGTCGAATAAAAATGTTTATGAAGACTAAAATGTAAATCATTGAATCTACTAATTTGTTGCTGGAAATTAAATAATATTACAACAAGACTTTTTATTTAGCATTACATAATTTAATGCATCATTCAATTTGCAGCAGAATATAAATAATCAAGACATAACAATTGTAAATAAGTACAAATGCATAAATATTATTGCATAAACATTCTGCTTAAATTAATTATTGCATAAACATTATGCAAATTAAATAATAATACAACAAGACTTTCTATCTAGCATTACAAATATTATTGCATAATCAAGACATAACAATCAGTCTATCCAAAGAGCTCCATGGCCCCCCCTAACTTTTTTTTTTTTTGGACTGCGGCCTGGCCACCGTGGTCGTGGCCGGAGAAGACAAAAGGGGGGGGCCCTGTTACCAAATTTTTTTTATTTTTATTTTTGACAGGGTGGCCAGGCCACTGGTGACCATGGCAGCGGCCGTGGCCGGAGAAGACAAAATGGGGGGGGTTTCCCCACCCCCCCCCCTGTTACAAATTTTTTTTTTTTTTGTGAAAGTGGCCTGGCCACCGTGGCCGTGGCCAGGCCACTGTCGGCCACGGCAGTGGCCGTGGCCGCCTTGTCCGGCCGCGGCCACGGCCGTGGCCGGAGAAGACAAAATGGGGGGGGGTTTCCCCACCCCCCCTGTTACAATTTTTTTTTTTTATGACAGTGGCTTGGCCACCATGGCCAGGCCACTGCCGGCCACGGCAGCGGCCGTGGCCGCCTTGTCCGGCCGCGGCCACGGCCGTGGCCGGAGAAGAAAAAAAGGGGGGGGGGAGGTTTCCCCACCCCCCTGTAAAATTTTTTTTTTTGTGACAGTGGCCTGTCCACCGTGGCCAGGCCACTGCCGGCCACGGCAGCGGCCGTGGCCGGAGAAGATGGCCACGGCAGCGGCCATGGCCGCCTTGTCCGGCTGCGGCCACGGCCGTGGCCGGAGAAGAAAAAAGGGGGGGGGTTTCCCCCCCCTATTACCAAATGTTTTTTTTTTATTTTACAGTGGCTTGGCCACCGTGGCCAGGCCACTGCCGGCCACGGCAGCGGCCGTGGCCGAAGGAAAATTATTACCAAAAAAAATTTTTGTTAGAGAGTGTGGGGGCTTACCTTGGTCGATAGAAGATGCCAGAGTTGGAGGAGAACGCCGGGGAGCCGAAGCACCAGAGGGGGGGAGCCGGAGCAGCGAGGTGGGAGCCGGAATTTTTTTGGGGAGGGTGGCGACTAGGTCAAGATGGGAAAGAAGAAAAAGAGAAGGCTGGCGTATATATAAGCAATTAGCGATGCAATAAATTGCGTCGCTAATTGGTCGCAATATTTTTTTAAAATTTATTATGTTTTAGCGACGCATTAATGCGTCGCTAATCCATTGTAAATTTGGCTTTATTTTAATTTTTTGAAAAATAGCGACACAAATAATTGCGTCGCTAATGCGTCGCTAACTTGGCGCCAATGTCTGGCAGAAAAATTATTTTTATTTTCTAGGAATTGCATCGCTAAGGAGTCGCAATTTTTTTTAATATTTTTAATTGATTAAAATAATAACTTATTACAATAATTGCGACACAAACCGTGCGTCGCAATAATTTTTAAATATTTATAAATGATAATATTTATAATTTATGATAATAATTGAGATGCAAAATTGCATCGCAATATTTTTTTAATATTTTTAATTAGATATATTTATTTAAAAAACATTACGACGCAAATATGCGTCGCAATATTATATTCTTTTATTTATTAATATTAAAAAAAATCATATTTACTTAAAATAATTGCGACGCATATATTTCGTCGCAATATTTATTTATTTTTTTCCTAAAATGCGTCGCTACGGCGTCGCAATAATTTTTTAATATTTATAAATGATAATATTTATAATTAATGTTAATAATTGCGACGTAAAATTGCATCGCAATATATTTTATAAACTTTTTAATTACATATATTTATTAAAAAAACATTGCAACGCAACTTATGCATCGTAATATTATATTTATTTTATTTATTAATACTGAAAAAAATTTATATTTACTAAAAATAATTACGACGCATACATTGCGTCGCAATATTTATTTATTTTTTTCCTAAAATGCGTCGCTACGGCATCGCAAAAATTTTTAAATATTTATAAATGATAATATTAATAATTTATGATAATAATTGCGACGCTGTTTTGCGTCGCAATAATTTTTTAATATTTTTAATTAGATATATTTATTTAAAAAACATTGCACGCAAATTATGCATCGCAATATTATATTTTTTTATTTATTAATACTGATAAAAATTATATTTACTAAAATAATTGCGACGCATACATTGCATCGTAATATTTATTTATTTATTTCTTCTAAAATGCGTCGCTACGGCATCGCAATAATTGTTTAATATTTTTTTTAAACTTTTTCATAACTTTTTTTTGAGTAACTATAAATGATTCGACGGTTGCGATCGATCCAAGCCATGATCGATCCCGGTCTACGACGAACTATCTCGGACCGTCACGATCGATCAGATCGGCGATGATCTGACGGTTGCGATCGATCCAAGCCATGATCGATCCCGATCGGCGATGATCCGACGGTTGCGATCGATCCAAGCCATGATCGATCCCGTTCGGCGATGATCCGATGGTTGCGATCGATCCAAGCCATGATCGATCCCGGTCGGTGACGATCCGACGGTTGCGATCGATCCAAGCCATGATCGATCCAGGTTGGCGACGACCTATCTCGGACCGTGGCGATCGATCGGATCGGCGACGTTCCGACGGTTGCGATCGATCCAAGCCATGATCAATCCCGGTCGGCATCGACCTATCTCGGACCGTCGCGATCGATCGAATCGGCGATGATCCGACGGTTGCGATCGATCCAAGCCATGATCGATCCCGATCTACGACGACCTATCTCGGACCGTCGCGATCGATCGGATCGGCGACGATCCGACGGTTGCGATCGATCCAAGCCATGATCGATCCCGGTCGGCGATGATCCGACGGTTGCGATCGATCCAAGCCATGATCGATCCCGTTCAGTGATGATCCAACGGTTGCGATCGATCCAAGCCATGATCGATCCCGGTCGGCGACGATCCGACGGTTGCGATCGATCCAAGCCATGATCGATCCAGGTCGGCGATGACCTATCTCGGACCGTGGCGATCGATCGGATCGGTGACGATCCGACGGTTGCGATTGATCCAAGCCATGATCGATCCCGGTCGGCATTGACCTATCTCGGACCGTTGCGATCGATCGGATCGGCGACGATCCGATGGTTGCGATCGATCCAAGCCATGATCGATCCCGGTCGGCGACGATCTGACGGTTGCGATCGATCCAAGCCATGATCGATCCTAGTCGGCGATGACCTATCTCGGACCGTGGCGATCGATCGGATCGGCGACGATCTGACGGTTGCGATCGATCCAAGCCATGATCGATCCCGGTCGGCGTCGACCTATCTCGGACCGTCGCGATCGATCAGATCGGCGATGATCCGACGGTTGCGATCGATCCAAGCAATGATCAATCCCGGTCGACGATAATCCAACGGTTGCAATTGATCCAAGCCATGATCGATCCCGTTCGGCGACGATCCGATGGTTGCGATCGATCCAAGCCATGATCAATCCCGGTCGGCGATGATCCGACGGTTGCGATCGATCCAATCCATGATCGATCCCGGTTGGCGACGACCTATCTCGGACCGTGGCGATCGATCGGATCGGCGACGATCCGACGGTTGCGATCGATCCAAGCCATGATCGATCCCGGTCGGCGATTGTCCGATGATTGCGATCGATCCAAGCCATGATCGATCCCGGTCAGCGACGACCTATCTCGGACCGTGGCGATCGATCGGATCGGCGATGATCCGATGGTTGCGATCGATCCAAGCCATGATCGATCCCGGTCGGTGAGTATGCGACAGTTGCGATCGATCCAAGCCATGATCAATCTCGGTCGGCGACAACCTATCTCGGACCACGGCGATCGATCCGATTGGCGACGATCCGACGATTGCGATCGATCCAAGCCCTGATCCCGATCGGCAACGACCGATCCCGGACCGTTGCGATCGGTCCAAGATTGCTGACGAACCGACGGTTGCGATCGAACCAAGCCCTGATCCCGATCGGCTACGACTGATCTCGGACCGTGGCGATCGGTCCGATCGGCGATGATTCGACGGTTGCGATCGATCCAAGCCCTGATCCCAATCGTCCATGACCGATCTCGGACCGTTGCGATCGCACCGATCGACATCGATCCGACGGTTGCCATCGATCGAAGCCCTGATCGATCCCGGTCGGTGATCAATGATCTCGGACCATCGCGATCGATCCGATAAGCGATAATCCGACGGTTGCGATCGATCCAAGCCATGATCCCGATCGACCACGACCGATCTCGGACCATGGCGATCGGTCCGATCGACGATGATCCGACGGTTGCGATCGATCCAAGCCCTCATCCCAATCGGCCATGACCGATCCCAGACCGATGCGATCGGTCCGAGATCGCTGACGATCCGACGGTTGCGATCGATCCAAGCCCTGATCGCGATCGGCCACGACCGATCTCGAACCGTGGCAATCGGTCCGATCGGCGACGATCCAACGGTTGCAATCGATCCAAGCCCTTATTCCGATCGGTCACGATCGATTTTGGACCGATCACTATTTAACATAATTAATTTTTTTAAAAACATTACGACGCAAAGGGTTGCATCGTAATTTTTTAATATGATAATTATATTATATAAAAATTAATTTTATTTATAATAATTACGATGCAACAAGTGCGTCGCTAAATTAAAACATAATTTTTTTAATTAATTTTTTAGTTTATTGCGTCGCTAATGCGTCTCTATTTAACATAATTAATTTTTTAAAAACATTGCAATGCACTGTGTTACATCGCAATTATTTTTTTTCATATTTATACTTTATAAAAATTAATTTTATTTAAAATAATTGCGATGCAGTTATTGCGTCGCTAAATTAAAAAATATTTTTTCTAATTTTTTGGTTTATTGCATCGCTAATACGTCGCTATTTAATATATTTAATTTTTTTAAAATGTTGCGACGCACTGAGTTGCATCGCAATATTTTTTTATAATATTTATACTTTATAAAATTTAATTTCATTTAAATTATTTGTGATGCAATTGGTGCATCACTAAATTAAAAATAATTTTTTTAATTTTCTGGTTTATTGCGTCGCTAATGGGTCGCTATTTAATATATTTAATTTTTTAAAAACTTTGCGACGTACTAATTTGCATCGCAATATTTTTTTAAATATTTATATTTTATAAAATTTAATTTTATTTAAATTATTTGCGACGCAATTGGTGCATCGCTAAATTAAAAATAATTTTTCTAATTTTTTGGTTTATTGCGTCGCTAATACGTCGCTATTTAACATATTTAATTCTTTTAAAAATATTGCAACGCACTGTGTTGCATCGCAATATTTTTTTCTAATATTTATATTTTATAAAAAATTAATTTAAAAATATTGCGATGCATTATTTGCGTCGCTAAATAAAAAATTAATTTTTTTTATTTTTTGGTTAATTGAGTCGCTAATGCATTGCTAAGACCGTTGTAATATTTTGTTGTCACAGAGGCATCGCAAAGTGGTCGCAATTTAGCGACGCATAATTGCGTCGCTAAATTTGCGTCGCTATATCAGTTTTTTCTCGTAGTGTGGGGCCAGCTAGGAAGTGCCGGGGCCGCCTAGCTTGGAAACGTAGGGGGCCAGCTAGGAGAGTGCCGGGGCCGCCTGGGAAGTGCTGGGGCCGGCTAGGAAGTTGCCGGGCCGCTTGGGAATGTATCGGGGCCGCCTAGCTTGGAGACGTAGGGGGCCGCCCAGCTTGGAGGTGCCGGCCTTGGAGGTGCCGGCCTTTGGGGCCGGCCTTGGGGGTGCCAGCCTTGGAGGTGTCGGCCTTGGAGGTGTCGGCCTTTGCGGCCGTCGGTCTTGGAGGTGTCGGCCTTTGGGGCCGTCAGTCTTGGAGCCGTCGGTCTTGAAGGTGTCGGCCTTTGGGGCCGTCGATCTTGGGGTGTCGACCTTTGGGGCCGTCGGTCTTGGAGCTATCAGTCTTGGAGGTGTCGGCCTTTGGGGCCGTCGGTCTTGGAGGTGCCGGTCTTGGAGCTGCCGGTCTTGGGGCCGTCGGTCATGGAGCCGTCGGTCTTGGAGGTGTCGGCCTTTGGGGCCGTCGGTCTTGGAGGTGCCGGTCTTGGAACTGCCGATCTTGGGGCCATCGGTCATAGAGCCGTCGGTCTTGGAGGTGTCAGCCTTTGGGGCCGTCGGTCTTGGAGCCGTCGGTCATGGAGCCGTCGGCCTTTGGGGCCGTTGGTCTTTGAGGTGTCGGCCTTTGGGGCTGTCGGTCTTCGAGGTGTTGGCCTTTGGGGCCGTCGGTCTTTGGGGCCGTCGGTCTTGGAGCCGTCGGCCTTTGGGGCCGTCGGTCTTTGAGGTGCCCAAAATTTTTTTTATTTTTCATGGGGTCAACTAGCCCCATCAAATGCCCCCCACACTCCTTAAGCTTGCGTTCCCTGCATCAGCTAAGCGAGAGGAGTGTAGGACTTTTACCTTGGCATCTGCTCTTTCATGTTAACTTCAACCGTGATTCCTCCTAGGTGGGGAAACCTCTTTCCTCTTGCGCTGCCTTGGATGGACGTCTGCGTGCCTTCTTTGGCTAGCTGAGGGCGGCTAGTAATGCTCTCCCAACGCGGAGTCTGGAAGTCTTTTGAACCCCGAAGGGTGACCTGAGAGCTGAGAGTCGTTAGGTTCCTTTTGAACCGCCTCGGGGGTGTGGGAACCGCCGCGAGGGGCGACTCAGCAGGGTACGGGGCCTTCAGGGTCTTAATCTACTCGGGGGCACCGCTGTACCGGGGCCGAGTGGTGTCCCGTGGGCCACGATGCCAGTGAGCTCCTTTTAAACCATCTTGGGGGTTTGTACACGGCCCAAGTGGCGACTCAGCCGGGTACGGAGCCTTTAGGGTCTTAACCTACTCGGGGGCACCGCCGTGCCAGGGCCAAGTGGTGTTCCATGGGCCGCGATGCCAGTGAGCTCCTTTTGAACCAACTTGGGGGTTTATGCGCCGCCCAAGTGGTGACTCAGTCGGGTACGGAGCCTTTAGGGTCTTAACCTACTCGGGGGCACTGCCGTGCCGGAGCCGAGTGGTGTCCCGTGGGCCGCAATGCCGGTGAGCTCCTTTTGAACCAACTTGGGGTTTGTATGCCGTCCAAGTGGTGACTCAGCCGGGTACAGAGCCTTTAGGGTCTTAACCTACTCGGGGGCACCGCCATGCCGGGGCCGAGTGGTGTCCCGTGGGCCACGATGCCGGTGAGCTCCTTTTGAACCATCTTGGAGGTTTGTGTGCCGCCCAAGTGGCGACTCAGCCGGGTACGGAGCCTTTAGGGTCTTAACCTACTCGGGGGCACCGCCGTGCTGGGGCCGAGTGGTGTCCCATGGGCCGCGATGCCAGTGAGCTCCTTTTGAACCAACTTGGGTGTTTGTGTGCCGCCCAAGTGGCGACTCAGCCGGGTACGGAGCCTTTAGGGTCTTAACTTCTCGGGGGCACCGCCGTGCCGGGGCCGAGTGGTGTCCCATGGGCCGCGATGCCGGTGAGCTCCTTTTGAACCAACTTGGGGGTTTGTGTGCCGTCCAAGTGGCGACTCAGCCGGGTACGGAGCCTTTAGGGTCTTAACCTACTTGGGGGCACCACCGTGCCGGGGCCGAGTGGTGTCCCATGGGCTGCGATGCCGGTGAGCTCCTTTTGAACCAACTTGGGGGTTTGTGTGCCGCCCAAGTGGCGACTCAATCGGGTACGAAGCCTTTAGGGTCTTAACCTACTCGGGGGCACCGCCGTGCCGGGGCTGAGTGGTGTCCCATGGGCCGCGATGCCGGTGAGCTCCTTTTGAGAGACTTGGCCCTGCCAAGGTTCGGAGATTTTGTACTCGGCCCTGCCAAGGTTTGGAGAATTGTTGCTCGGCCCTGTCGAGGTTCGGAGAATATATACTCGTCCCTGCCAAGGTTCGGAGAATTGTTGCTCGGCCCTGCCAAGGTTCGGAGATTTTGTACTCGGTCCTGCCGAGGTTTGGAGGATATTTACTCGGCCCTGCCGAGGCTCGGAGAATTGTTGCCGACGCAGAGTCGGTCTTTGATGTTGATGCAAGGTAGATCTTCCTTGGGCCTTCTCTCGCGTTGGAGGCCAGGACGAGATGCCTGTGGCCGGGAAGAAGCTGGAAACCGGGACAAAGCTAGAGTCCGTTGAGGAAAGCCTCGACAGTCGACGGTCATTGAAGATGAATGGCTGGGAGAGTCCATCGAGGGCGTTGCTGAGAGGCTTGGGGTGCTGCTGAGTGGCCCCCGAGCGCTGCTTCTGCAGTTCATGAACTGCTACTTTCAAAGCTTGATCTTGCCGATTGAGGATGGCCAGCTGGTTAATCAGAGCAGCTGAAGTTGGTGGTGAAGGAGCAGAGGGGCAGAGAGAGAGATACTGGTCTTTTGTCACTCAGTGCGATGTGGATGCCTCCCAGCACGATTGGTAAGAACCTCTAGCATGTGCATCACCACCGTGGCTTCTCGAAGAGAAGAGGGGGAGAGATATGTAGCTCAGGGAGAACGTTCGCTACTTTTTCTTATCCCCCTTCCTGGCGCGCCAATCTGATGACGCTTAATCACCTCTCCTGGACATCGGGAACGGAGGTGCTTCTCGAATCCTCGCTTCGCCGGGTTGCATGCAAAGAAGTCCTAGGACTAGAGGGGGTCTCCGACGGGACCCTCCGAAGGCCAAGTTAGTGACTGAGGTCACAGCTGAAGAGGGGCTCGAGAGAGCCCTTTTTAGTGTAGAAAGAGAGGTCTTAGGGAGGAGGGATTCCTTCCTGAGCGCTGAGATGGTGATTTTGGGGGTTATCGCGCATACCTGTTTACTGGGTGGATTCACCTTTTTATAGGGGTTGCTCCTCGCATGATCACGTGGGATTGCGCGAAGTCAGAATATTTGCTGAGCCCTTGCGTGAATCTGGGCTGGTTAGTGGGCTATGTCCCATCAGCCGGCAGGGCTGTCGGGCGGTGCGCGTCGGCGCTGTCGGGCGGCGCGCATCAGAGAGGCGGTTTCTTGAACCGCTGGGGCTGATCTGGGGGGAACTGGGAAATCCTGTCTTATCAGGGCCGAGCCGGGTCGACCCGAGATGGCTAGGACCCATCCCGCTGGCAAGGTAGTGCCGGGGCGGGGCCGAATCGGTGGACTTGGAGACGCCGGGGCCGAGTCGGGCCGGCCGGGGATGGCCTTGGCCGACTCAGCGGGACTGGAGACGCCGCCTTGGCCGACTCGATGGGACTGGAGACGCCGGGGCCAAGTCGGGCCGGCTGGGGATGGCCTTGACCGACTCGGCGGAACTGGAGACGCCGGGGCCGAGTCGGGCCGGCCGGGGATGGCCTTGGCCGACTCGGTGGAACTGGAGATGCCGGGGCCGAGTCGGGCTGGCCGGGGATGGCCTTAGCTGACTCGATGGAACTGGAGACGCCGGGGCTGAGTCGGGCTGGCTGGGGATGGCCTTGGCTGACTTGGTGGAACTGGAGACGCCGGGGATGGCTTTGGCCGACTCGGCGGAAATGGAGACGCCGGGGCCGAGTCGGGCTGGCCGGGGATGGCCTTGGCCGACTCGGTGGAACTGGAGACGCCGGGGCCGAGTCGGGCTGACCGGGGATGGCCTTGGCCGACTCGGTGGAACTGGAGACGCCGGGGCCGAGTCGGGCTGGCTGGGGATGGCCTTGGCCGACTCGGTGGAACTAGAGATGCCGTGGCCAATTCGGGCCGACCGGGGAAGTGTCGTGGCTGACTCGCTTGGAGAAGTAGGGGGCTGGCTAGGAAGATGTCGGGCCGCTTAGCTTGGAGACGTAGGGGGCCGGCTAGGAGGTGCCGGGGCTGCCTAGCTTGGAGACGTAAGGGGCCGGCTAGGAGAGTGCCTGGGCCGACTGAGAAGTGCCGGGGCTGACTGGGAAGTGCCGGGGCCGCCTAGCTTGGAGGTGTAGGAGGCCGGCTAGGAGAGTGCCGGGGCCGCCTGGGAAGTGCTGGGGCCGGCTAAGAAGTGCCGGGGCCGCCTAGCTTGGAGGCATAGGGGGCCAGCTAGGAGAGTGTCGGGGCCGCCTGGGAAGTGCTGGGGCCGGCTAGGAAGTTGTCGGGCTGCTAGGAAGTGCTGGGGCCGGCTAGAAAGTTGCCGGGCCGCTTGGGAATGTGCCAGGGCCACCTAGCTTGGAGACGTAGGGGGCCGCCCAGCTTGGAGGTGCCGGCCTTGGAGGTGCCGGCCTTGGAGGTGTCGGCCTTGGAGGTGTCGGCCTTTGGGGCCGTCGGTCTTGGAGGTGTCGGTCTTTGGGGCCGTCGGTCTTGGAGCCGTCGGTCTTGGAGGTGTCGGCCTTTGGGACCGTCGGTCTTGGGGGTGTCGGCCTTCGGGGCCGTCGGTCTTGGAGCCGTCGGTCTTGGAGGTGTCGGCCTTTGGGGCCGTCGGTCTTGGAGGTGCCGGTCTTGGAGCTGCCGGTCTTGAGGCCGTCGGTCATGGAGCTGTCGGTCATGAAGCCATCGGTCTTGGAGGTGTCGGCCTTTGGGGCCGTCGGTCCTGGAGGTGCCGGCCTTGGAGCTGCCGGTCTTGAGGCCGTCGGTCATGGAGCCGTCTGTCTTGGAGGTGTCGGCCTTTGGGGCCGTCAGTCTTGGAGCCGTCGGCCTTTGGGGCCGTCGGTCTTAGAGCTGTCGGCCTTTGGGGCCGTCGATCTTGGAGGTGTCGGCCTTGGAGCCGTCGGCCTTTGGGGCCGTCGGTCTTTGAGGTATCGGCCTTTGGGGCCGTCGGTCTTTGGGGCCGTCGATCTTGGAGACGTCGGTCTTGGAGCCGTCGATCTTTGGGGCCGTCGATCTTTGAGGTGCCCAAAAAAAAATTTATTTTTATGGGGTCAACTGGCCCCATCAATTTCTAACATCTTCTAACATATGAATCACATTCTTCATCGAAGGCCGAAAATTGAGATCATTTTGAACACATCAAAGCCCCACCTTCATAATTCTCTCCAACACTGTGTCCTCTGCTACTTCTTGATTCTTCATAGATCCATTCAGAAAGGATGTAAACATTCCCATCTTCTTTCAACTCCATGTTCCTACCGCAACATATATGGTTTCAAAAAATACAATTCCATAGCTATAGGTGTTAACCTCAACTTTTATTGGTGCTATCATGCCCACATTCACCAATGGTCGGATCGATAGATAGTGATGATTGTATGTTTATTAGTGTAGAAATAATCTGAACTTCGAGTGATAGACGACGGAACAGGCTTTTAATAACACTTGATATGGCATAGTCGATTAATAACATGGGCACTAGTGGCCAGACCCACCATTGTAACTGAATGTTCACTAATGACTGAAGTTCACTGGTGATTGAATCATTAGTGATGGCCACATGTTCATTAGTATAGAACTACTCTAATTCTTTTATTTGTGATCATATTCGAAAGATTTAAAGTGCAATTGCCATATGTTACAAAAAAAAAAAAATTATATAGTTATAATTTATTTTGCATGGAATCATCAATATTTTTCTCTAACAATACATAATTTGATATCATACACTTGTGTGATATTCATGATGATTTCTTAGCTTTTTTTGCATTATATACGAAGAAAAGATGCTTGCGTGGTGACAAATAAGCCTTTCCTAATGTTTTTCTCTAAAAAATATGCTTCGCTCTCATTTTAATATTCAATGTTCAATTCGGATGCATGCATTAGCTAACTTGGTGTGGTAAATCAGAAGCATGCCGTGAATTTATGCATGCTGTGCCTATCACATGAAATAGTTTAGCAACACTAACAGAATTTGAGTGTATTTTACCTTGGTTCATCATGATTCAAATACAAACAACACTGATTCAAGCTTTGTATGACTAGCACATATGGTGCAACTAGCATAATAGTATTTCTGATAGATTCATCAGAACTAAACCAATAAGGTAATTTTTATTTCATGGATTAGGATAAGTGAAACAAGATAAACTGTATTGATTAGAGTAGTTGGTAGTTCACAAATTACATTTTTTTTACTCCAAATTTTGACTTGGTTCAGTTTTGTTTTCTAGCAAGTATAAGAAGGTATCAAACTATGATGAGCTCATGACAAATTTTCTTTGATGAAACATCAACAGATTGGGTTTAATTAGAATAACCTATTTTCCTTACTCCTCCCCCCCCAAGTGAAGCCTCTATTTGCTCAAAAATTGTTTGATGGCATCAACCTCAAGTCCTGTGGGTTTCTTTGTTCTCACCATTCGACATGGAATTATCAAACAGCTTGTTTCTACTAGGATAAAAAGGCTACTTTGTTTATCGAGTAATATAACCATGAAGAATTATGGGAAGATTGATAGATATATTATATGAATTCAATTACCATCGACAAGCTCATAATACTGCAAAGTTTCTTCAAAAATAAATAATTTGTTACAATAATAAATAATGAAAGAGACATGCATGATGTGAGGGCTTCAACTCAAATAGCTTGTCACAAATATTTTGAGCTTTGTAAGTTCAGGGAAAGGTATAATAGAAGTGGCTTTGGAATAATGCCATGAGTTACTGCTATGTTTTTATATTTAGTCAATATAATTTTAACAGCAATTTTAATTGATAATTCTTTTATCAAGCATGAATGACTCAAGTTTGTTTTTCTGATTGGAATGCCTAACACAAACAACATTGGTGGGAATAATCAACCAATACTCAAGCTTGGCTTTTAATATTGTTTAGCAAATATAACACTCATTTTGAGCTTTAAGTTTTGCTTTAATATCCATAAACCAAATACTGCATAGCTAATCCTCATATACCATAGCTACCTGTTAAACATCTCGTATACTATCCTTAAACTATAAACATGTTTAATATTTTTTTAGTAAGAAATATGAATTACAGTTATTAGAGAAAAAGGCCACATTGACAATATTCCTTTGCTTCTTTAGCCTCTCTTCCAAGAAGTATTGAGATGTCCTTACAAGAATATTTAGTGAAGTAAATACTGCTCTCAAGAAAATATATTTATATCATCAGGGGATTTTTCAATTATATGCTCCTACGGCGAGTGTGAAGCAAAGTTTTTATTTGGTTTTCAAAAATAATTTTATTATTTTTTGAAAAATAAAAATTATTTATTATTTTTTGGAAAACAAATTATTTTATATTTTTAAAAATATGTTTGGCAATTGATTACATTAATTTTTATTATTTTGTTTCTATTTTTAATTATAAATGATATTTCTTAAAATAAAAGATGAAAAACTTTAAAAAATAGAAACGATGAAAATGACTATTTTTATTTTGTCTGTTAATTAAAAATTATATTTTTAAAAAAATCTTTCATTTTTAATCATTAAACGTGTTTTTAAAAAAACAAAAATAAAAATATTATTAAAAACCATATACACCTTGAATTCCTGACGAAATCGCATGCAATCCACCGCAAGAATGGCAGCACATGCATCGTGAGCATGACACATATTGCAGCCCAGATCATGATTTCAACTCTTTCTAAATCCAGATCAGTGCATGGCCATTGATTGTAAGGCGCAAGCGGTCCCAACTGCGAGCTCCTCCACACGACTACCAAGCACGCAGCCAGCTACGTAAATATCCTGGACAGTCATATCCCTTTTGGATTCCATAAACAATATAACCCTTTTGTTTTAATATTATTATATCCCTTTTGTTTGTTTTGTTCTCAAATAAATGATCCAAAGCTAGATGAAAGACCCTCCCCCCCTTTTTTTTTTCTTTTCTGTCGTGTTATCTACCTTTCAGTCTCTTCTCTTGCTTTTGGATGAAAGCTCTGGGATCGCCCGGAAAGGCCTCCCAAAATGAAGCCCGCCGGCCCAACCAGGGTAAACGCAAACCTGGGCCCAGAACTATTTTAATAGAATTTAAACAATATAACCCGATTTTATATAAGCTCATCGTGGAATGAATGTCAATAGATCAAGACCTATACATAAATCCTGCGTCTTTAGCATCAAAAATTGGTCGGCTGATGAAATGAGGAAACCTGAAGCACTCACTTGATCAATAAAGGATCACTTGCTTTGTTTATAATGTAAATAAAATGCTGGATTAACGATAAACTTGAGTCTTTGCACACTGCTATATATCATGCGTCGCATACTAGTCTCTCAACCGGTGATGTCATTTAGACCTTTGTCATAGGCAGGGCTGGAACAAAATTAAAACCGAGTTAAATACCATGTAATCGAACTTTGGCAATATTTATGCCGTGCTGGGTATTAGCAATGTTAGAACCTACGTCTATTTGTTAGTGTTTATTTTTACATTGACTATGTATTTAAAAAATCTTAAGAATTTATACAATATCAGAGAGTTCAAATAATATCTTCTTAATATATATATATATATATATATATATATATATATATATGTATATATATATATATATATATGTATATATATATGTATATATACATATATATATACATATATATATATATAAACAATATCATAGCAAATCCATTTTATGATCCATGTAAAATAGAAAACATATATAGCAAACAGGCTCTATGCGTTCACGATTGAATTTGAATATAAATTTTTTAGCTTGGCAATGATGCAATGACTTTCTAAATAATATTTTTATAACTAGCTTTTTTAAAATGGGATCCTAGTCACTACGATTAAACTTCTTAAGTTTAGCTTGGAAAATAAGTTATTTGGCTCCCGTTAAAGCTAGCAATGGATGTGCTGAGAGTGGAAACCCTCGTGCCCTTGGCTGTCATATATGCACTTTTAAAAAGAAGGATAGGATATTAAAACAAAAAATACTATATACTTGGTAGATACAACATTTTAATAAGAGGATTTTTTTTTAAGTGCTTGCACCATTTTGAAAGAGCACCACACTTCTTTAAGTATTGCATCAATTTAAAATGGTATACAAGCACCTTTTGGATTCCATAAACAAAAAGCCTTAGATTATGCAAAAAAAAAAAAAAATGGAAAAATAAAAATACAAAATGTCCCGCTTATTCTTTGAGAAAGATTTTCTTTGTTTACTTTCAAAATAGCTTTTTCTAAGAACTCTTGAGAATCTCTTAAAAGTTAATTATCATTTGCAGGATTTCATAAAGCTTTTTATATCATCCATTAATAAATTATTTCAAATAAGAATAAACATTATCGTGAGGAAAATGATATTGCACTTGAATTAATATCAAATCAAGCAGGTGAAATAAGTTGTGGTCTTATGTGAAAGTTCATTGATTGATCATGCAGTTTATTGATTGGATTTATGAGGATTACATTGATATTGAGAAATGTGATAGAGGTAAAATTATTATTCACACTATTATAGTTATATAGGTCTTATTTATATATACATATGAGATATGAATGTTTATTGTATATGTTTTTGGTAAGTATGCACCAAAATTTTGTACTTACATGTAATGATTATGCATGGATGTTGATTATGTTCAATTATGATAGCACGATTTTGGAATTATGTTTAGTATGGTATGCCGTATATTCAGTTAGTGTGGATTTATGTCATTGGTGATGTAGATTTAAAATATGAATTGCATATCATAATATTAAAAGATGTAACTGAGACCATCTAACCACTAGACAAATAGTTTTAGTTGCTGAAATTACACTATGCGCATTTTATAGCATTTTATATATAGGTCTTCACATAATCATTTCAAATGATTTACATTAAAACCACTATTCATCTTTGACATAACATACCATGAATACAAGACACAAAAGGGAAAACATGTGACATAAAAGAGTAAACATTGCTTATTGGGAACAGACATCGCTCGGCATACGGTGAGGGACCTTGAAGTAGCTTCACGGCATTTGCTGATCAGGAGTTGGAATCAGGTGGTGGAGGAAGGGATATGTCAATATATCCTTCCAACATCATCACTACATTCTTCATATCAGGCCGAGAAGCTGGTTCAGACTGAGTGCACCATAACCCCACTTTCACAAGCCTACTCAACTCCCTCATATCCACTTCATCATATATCAGCTTCTCCAACTCTCCAGCTACAAGGCATTTATAAACCCAGTCCAGAAGAACAATTGCATCCACTTCAGCTTCCAAATCTATATTTTTCCTGCAGCATACGGTCTCTAACAGCACAATGCCAAAGCTGTAGACATCTGCCTTGACTGATATCGGTGCATTCTTGGGCCATTCTGGTGCCAGGTATCCCCTTGTCCCTCTAAAGCGTGTAAATGTTTTGGTTTGACTCGGTGTTAGCAATTTTGCTAATCCAAAATCTGATAACTTTGCTGTACGATTGCCATCCATCAGTATGTTTTGAGGCTTTATGTCGCAATGTATGATGCGCATGTCACACCCTTCATGCAGATAATGAATTCCTTTGGCAACATCCAGTGCAATTCTTACCCGTTCAACCCAAGGAGGGCGCCTCTCAGTCGTGAATATAAGGTCTGCAAGTGAACCATTGCTCATGTACTCATAAACTAGGAGCTTGTTAGAGCCTCCATCACAAAACCCGAGCAGTCTTACCAAGTTCTTATGGTTAGTTCTTCCAATCGCCCTCATCTCTGTGTGGAAATCCCTTTGGCCCTCATCCACCAACCTGTCAAGCCTTTTCACAGCAATTGCTTTTTCACCACCAGACACAGCCCCCTTGAAAACAGTTCCAAAGGCTCCCTTGCCTATCTCTTCTTTGAAATCATCCGTGGCTTCCCTTAACTCACGGTAAGATAAGAATCTGGGTGCTATTTCGTCCACCAGATCTGGCTCTTTATTTCTCCCGATTCTTCTGTACCTTCCGGCTTGACGCCTACTATAAGCAAACAAAATTAAAACAAACAAGATGGAAGCTATACCAGCAATAACAGCCAGTGGCACAATCAATATCTTAGCGCAACCGTCGATCATCGCTGACCGGGATCGATCATGGCTTCGATCGATCGCAAGTACCGTCGGATCGTCGCCGACCAGGATCGATCATGGCTTCGATCGATTGCAACCGTCGGATCATCGCCGACCGGGATCGATCATGGCTTCGATCGATCGCAAGTATCGTCGGATCGTCGCCGATCCGATCGATCGCGACGGTACGAGATAGGTCGATGCCGACCGGGATCGATCATGGCTTCGATCGATCGAAAGTATCGTCGGATCGTCGCCGATCCGATCGATCGCGACGGTACGAGATAGGTCGACGCCGACTGGGATTGATCATGGCTTGGGTCGATCGCAACCGTCGGATCATCGCCGACCGGGATCGATCATGGCTTGGATCGATCGCAACCGTCGGATCATTGCCGACGGAGATCGATCATGGCTTCGATCGATCGCAAGTACCATCGGATCGTTGCCGATCCGATCGATCGCGATGGTACGAGATAGGTCGACGCCGACCGGGATCGATCATGGCTTCGATCGATCGCAACCGTCGGATCGTCGCCGATCCGATCGATCACGACGGTCCAAGATAGGTCGATGCCGACCGGGATCGACCATGGCTTGGGTCGATCGCAAGTACCGTTGGATCGTCGCCGATCCGATCGATCGCGACGGTCCGAGATAGGTCAACGTCGACCGGGATC
Source organism: Calamus simplicifolius (assembly GCA_900491605.1). NCBI lineage: Eukaryota > Viridiplantae > Streptophyta > Magnoliopsida > Arecales > Arecaceae > Calamus > Calamus simplicifolius. The sequence goes on from UESW01004012.1 coordinate 1,113,681, forward strand.
GATCATGGCTTCGATCGATCGCAAGTACCATTGGATCGTCGCCGATCCGATCGATCGCGACGGTACGAGATAGGTCGACGCCGACCGGGATCGATCATGGCTTGGGTCGATCACAACCGTCGGATCATCGCCGATCGGGATCGATCATGGCTTGGATCGATCGCAACCGTCGGATCATCGCCGACCGGGATCGATCATGGCTTTGATCGATCGCAAGTACCGTCGGATCATTGCCGATCCGATCGATCGCGATGGTACGAGATAGGTCGACGCCGACCGGGATTGATCATGGCTTGGGTCGATCGCAACCGTCGGATCATCACCGATCGAGATCGATCATGGCTTGGATTGATCACAACCGTCGGATCATCGCCGATCGGGATCGATCATGGCTTCGATCGATCGTAAGTACCGTCGGATCGTCGCCGATCCGATCGATCGGGACGGTACGAGATAGGTCGACGCCGACCGGGATCGATCATAGCTTCGATCGATCGCAACCATCGGATCGTCGCCGATCCGAACGATCGCGACGGTCCGAGATAGGTCGACGTCGACCGGGATCGATCATGGCTTGGGTCGATCGCAAGTACTGTCGGATCGTCGCCGATCCGATCGATCGCGACGGTCCAAGATAGGTCGACGCCGACCGGGATCGATCATGGCTTCGATCGATCGCAACCATCGAATCATTTATAATTATTAAAAAAAATTTATGAAAAAGTTTTAAAAAAATATTAAATAAAATTTTTATCAGTATTAATAAATAAAAGAAATATAATATTGCGACGCATAAGTTGCGTCGCAATATTTTTTAAATAAATATATGTAATTAAAAAGTTTTAAAAAAATATTGCGACGCAATTTGCGTCGCAATTATTATCATAAATTTTAAATATTATTATTTATAAATATTAAAAATTATTGCGACGCTGTAGCGACGCAATATAGAAAAAAAAATACAAATATTGCGACGCAATATAGAAAAAAAAATACAAATATGCGACGCAATGTATGCGTCGCAATTATTTTTAGTAAATATAATTTTTATCAGTATTAATAAATAAAGAAATATAATATTGCGAGGCATAAGTTACATCGCAATATTTTTTAAATAAATATATATAATCAGAAAGTTTTAAAAAAATATTGCGACGCAATTTTTATCGCAATTATTATCATTAATTATAAATATTATCATTTATAAATATTAAAAAATTATTACGACGCCATAGCGACACATTTTAGAAAAAAAATAAACAAATATTGTGACGCAATGTATGCGTCACAATTATTTTTAGTAAATATAATTTTATCAGTATTAATAAATAAAAGAAATATAATATTGCGATGCATAAGTTGCATCGCAATATTTTTTAAATAAATATATGTAATCAAAAAGTTTTAAAAAAATATTGTGACGTAATTTTGCGTCGCAATTAGTATCATTAATTATAATATTATCATTTATAAATATTAAAAAATTATTGCGATGCCGTAGCGACGCATTTTAGAAAAAAAATAAACAAATATTGTGATGCAATGTATGCGTCGTAATCATTTTTAATAAATATGATTTTTTTAGTATTAATAAATAAAAGAAAAATAATATTGCGACACATAAGTTGCATCGCAATGTTTTTTAAATAAATATATGTAATCAAAAAGTTTTAAAAAAATATTGCGATGCAATTTTGCGTCGCAATTATTATCATTAATTATAAATATTATCATTTATAAATATTAAAAAATTATTGCGACGTCGTAGTGACGCATTTTAGAAAAAAAATAAACAAATATTGCGACGCAATGTATGCGTCGCAATCATTTTTAGTAAATATGATTTTTTTCAGTATTAATAAATAAAAGAAATATAATATTGCGACGCATAATTTGCATCGCAATATTTTTTAAATAAATATATCTAATTAAAAATATTAAAAAAATATTGCGATGCAAAATTGCATCGCAATTATTATCATAAATTATAAATATTAAAAAATTATTACGATGCACTGTATGCATCGCAATTATTGTTATAAATTATTATTTTAATCAATTAAAAATATTAAAAAAAATATTGCGACGCCTTTGCGACGTAATTCCTAGAAAATAAAAATAATTTTTCCGCCGGACCTTGGCGCCAAGTTAGCGACGCATTAGCGATGAAATTATTTGCGTCGCTATTTTTCATAAAATTATAATAAAACCAAATTAACGATGGATTAGCGATGCATTTATGCGTCGCTAATACATAATAAATTTTAAAAAAATATTGCGACCAATTAGCGACACAATTAATTGCGTCGCTAATTACTCATATATATATATATATAGTCGGCCGGCCTTCTCTTCTTCTTCCTCGTCTTGACCTAGCCGCCGCCCTCCCCAAAAAAAATCCGGCTCCCCGTTCGCTGCTCCGGCTCCCCCCCATTCGCTGCTCCGGCTCCCCCCTCTGGTGCTCCGGCTCCACGGCGTTCTCCTCCAACTCCGGCGTCTTCTCTCGACCGAGGTAAGCCCCCCCACCCTATTAAAAAAAAATTTGTAATAATTTTCCTTCGGCCACGGCCAAGACCGTGGCCGTCTTCTCCGGCCACGGCCGCTGCCGTGGCCGGCAGTGGCCTGGCCACGGTGGCCAGGCCACTGTCAAAAAAAATTTTTTTTTTTGGTAACAGGGGAGTGGGGAAACCCCCCCCCCCCATTTTGTCTTCTCCGGCCATGGCCGCTGCCGTGGCCGGCAGTGGCCTGGCCACGATGGCCAGGCCACTGTCAAAAAAAAAAAAATGGTAACAGGGGGGGGCCCATTTTGTCTTCTCCGGCCACGATCGAGGCCGCGGCCGGACAAGGCGGCCACAGCCACTGCCGTGGCCGACAGTGGCCTGGCCACGGTGGCCAGGCCACTGTCAAAAAAAAAAAAAATTTCGGTAACAGGGGGGGTGGGGAAACCCCCCCCCCTTTTGTCTTCTCCGGCCACGGCCGAGGCCGCGGTCGAACAAGGCGGCCACGGCCGCTGCCGTGGTCGTCTTCTCCGTCCACGGCTGCTGCCGTGGCCGGCAGTGGCCTGGCCACGGTGGCCAGGTCACTGTCAAAAAAAAAAATGGTAACAGGAAGGAGGGTCCCCCCCCCCCCATTTTGTCTTCTCCGGCCACGGCCGCTGCCGTGGCCGGCAGTGGCCTAGCCACAGTGGCCAGGCCACTGTCAAAAAAAAAAAAAAAAAAATTCGGTAACAGGCCCCTTTTGTCTTCTCCGGCCACGGCTGCTGCCGTGGCCGGCAGTGGCCTGGACACGGTGGCCAGGCCACTGTCAAAAAAAAAATGGTAACGGGGGAAACCCATTTTGTCTTCTCCGGCCCCAGTCCAAAAAAAAAAAAAAGTTAGTGGGGGGGGGGGGGAGGGCCACGGTGACTAGATAAAAAAAAAGAGTAACAGCTAGGGGCTTTTCCCCCCCCGGTCCCTTCAATTAAAAAAAATTTAACACTCATTAAAAAAAATTAACAAAAAAAATAGATTCTATCAGATTTTATTGTTTTTAAAAATATTTTCAAATAATTTGATGATAAATATAAAAAATTTTTATAAGATTAGTTATAAATTAATTAATTTATGTCATTAGTCGGAGCTCTTTGGATAGACTGATTGTTATGTCTTGATTATGCAATAATATTTGTAATACTAGATAGAAAGTCTTGTTGTATTATTATTTAATTTGCATAATATTTATGCAATAATTAATCTAAGCAGAATGTTTATGCAATAATATTTGTGCATTTGTAGTTATTTGCAATTGTTATGTCTTGATTATTTACATTCTGCTGCAAACTGAATGATGCATTAAATTATGTAATGCTAGATAGAAAGTCTTCACAAACATTTGTATTCGACACAATAATCTTAAGAAGTCAGTGACTATATATATAGAATACTATTCCTATATATGTATAATTGACAAGAAGTTAAGAATAACAAGCATAAGTTCGATTGTCTTCGGACTTCCATACTATTAATCATAGCACTATAACCTTTAGACCCGTTTGAGAATTTGTAAGCCTTAGTCTTGCAAATTCTCAAATTGTCCTGGTGGATAGTTTGGGAATATTTCTTGCGATATGTTAGTCTGCTATTAATCATCGTTGGGTGAGATATCGGTTTGTATTTGCTCATACGTTCTCCTAGTGTGGGTTATATACCACACATTTAGGAGAACATATGGGGAAATGCTGCCGAAATTTTAATGTAACCGATCGATGATAATTAATAGCAGAATAACATATCACAAAAAATATTCTTGAATGGGATAGGACCTTACCTTGTAGACATGGAGTGAAGGTAGAATTAATTTAAGACACTTGATTGCTTGTGAAGTCTCGATGATTAAACGGACCGCCTTGCGGCCCGACCCGAACTCAAGCCCTACCATTAGCCATGAACCTGTGCCTCGGTCCTTGCTAGCACGCCAAGGATCGTAGCCGTGGCTTGCCCTTGCATGGTAGGGACCTTAGTTGCCTAAAAAAAATTGGTTTAGTTATAAATGATTTAAATGGTTGTTATTAACCTTAGTTGTGATCAAGAAATAATTTAGTTATATATTTAGTAATATTAATATAGTTTTATTTTGTGTTTCCTTTAATGGTTTACTAGACTTTGTATAAGTCGGTCAAAAATGAGCGGGGCTCGCTCATGGATGTATGCAAGGATAAAAGATGGCTTGCTTAATCCAGATTTTCTGAATGGATTGGAAGAATTTATCGCATTTGCATGTAGCCAACCTGACTGGATGGATGGCCCTAGGATTAGGTGCCCATGCAACTTTCACAGGTGTCAGAATAAAGCCTACAGAGATGTGGAAACTGTTAAGGTGCATTTGTGTAAGAAGGGGTTTGTTCCTGATTACTATGTTTGGTACTGTCATGGTGAACCAGAGGATATTCCAGCAGCTGTTATAGGCCAACAAGAGTCAATTCCCGTAGATGAACCATTTGTGAATTTAAACACATGAACAAATGGTGATGAATGCATCGGGTAATGAATTCAATTAGAATACATTTATGGAAGAACCAAATCAAGATGCACAGCAATTTTATGATATGTTGCGTGCTGCAAATCAAGAATTGTATCCTGGTTGTGAGGGTCATTCCCAGTTGCCTACAGCTACTCGAATGTTGAATATTAAGGCAGAACATCGATTATCAGAAAAGGCTTTCAATTCTGTAGCTGGGTTAATCAAAGAAATTTTGCCAAATGACAATGTTGCGGCAGATAGTTTTTACGCAACAAAGAAGTTGTTGCGTGGGCTTGGGCTCCCAGTAAATAAGATCGATTGTTGCTTGAACAATTGTATGATATTTTGGGGTGAAGACTCAGAGCTGAGATGGTGTAAGATTTGTGGGCAATCGAGGTACAAAAACAGCGAAGGAGGAGCCAGTACAAGTAGGAGGAAAAGTGTGCCTTACAAGAGGATGCATTACTTTCCTCTTACCCCACGCCTGCAGAGATTATACAGATATGAGGCAACAGCTGCTGATATGAGATGGCATGCCGAACATGAATCTAAAGAGGATGAAATGCGGCATCCATCAGATTCAAAGGCTTGGAAGCATTTCAATGAAAATCATCCTGATTTCGCTAAAGATATAAGGAATGTGAGATTAGGTCTTTGTACCGATGGCTTCCAACCATTGGTCAAGCGGGGCAACAGTATTCATGTTGGCCTGTGATACTGACTATATATAACCTTCCTCCGTGGAAGTGATGAAAGATACTGCAATGTTTTTAACCGTTTTGGTTCCAGGACCATCAAATCCAAAGGAAAAGATTGATGTCTTTCTGCAACCGTTGGTGGCCGAATTGAAAATGTTGTGGAAAACAGGAGTCGTAGCCTACGACATTTCTATGAAACAGAATTTCATCATGAGAGCTGCTTTGATGTGGACAATAAGTGATTTCCCGACATATGCAATGTTGTCTGGTTGGAGCACTGCTGGACGTCTGGCATGCCCTCATTGCATGTATGATTCGGATGCATTTACATTGCAGAAGAGTGGTAAGCAGTCATGGTTTGATAACCATAGGAAGTTCTTGCCCCCAAATCATCCTTACAGGCGTAACTTGATCGCCTTTCGGAAGAACAAAGCAGTCACAAAATTCGCCGAACCGGTTAGGTTCGGCACGGATATATTTGATATTATAGAGCATTTGGGGTTGATGTATGCATGGGAACTGGACGCAGATAGAATAAATGGCCGTATATGTAAAGAACATAACTGGAAGAAGCGAAGTATATTTTGGGATTTACCTTATTGGAGCACAAATCTCATCCACCACAACTTGGATGTTATGCATATCGAGAAAAATTTCTTTGATAACATATTTAACACGGTGCTAAACATCCCGGGAAAAACAAAAGATACTGCAAAGTCAAGAGAAGAACTTAATCAGTACTGCAGAAGAGGTGATTTGAGAAGGAGTGCCGACGGGACCTATCCTAAAGCCTGTTACACTCTTGACAGAAATTCACGAGAAGTTTTATGTAACTGGCTTAGAGGGTTAAAATTTCCAGATGGTTATGCCTCAAATATCGGTAGGTGTGTGGACATGCATAAGCTCAAGTTGTTCGGCATGAAGAGTCACGACTGCCATGTTTTCATGCAACAGTTATTATCTCTAGCTTTTCGTGAGTTGCTTCCGCAACATGTCTGGAAGGCAATTACGGAGCTCAGCTTATTCTTCAAGGAGTTATCTGCCGAAGTCATTAGTTCTGCATCCATGGCAAGGCTTGAGGAGAAAATTCCAATTATTTTATGCAAGCTTGAGCGAATATTTCCTCCCAGTTTTTTTGACTCAATGGAGCATTTACCGGTTCACTTGCCATACGAAGCGAGCATAGCTGGTCCCGTGCAGTATCGCTGGATGTATCCTTTCGAGAGGTAAATATACATCATTAAGATATGTTGACATTTCAAATATTATTTCATTGTAAGAAAATTAGTTAATTTTTTGTTTCAACTTTACATATAGGTATCTTAAGAAGTTAAAAAATAATGTGCGTAATAAGGCAAGGGTTGAAGGTTCTATATGCAATGCACACTTGGTCGAAGAAGTTTCAGCTTTTGCCTCACATTACTTTGAGGGTCACGTCCATACGAGGAGCCAAAATCTTGGTCATAACGATGACGTATGTGTGGACGAAGAAGAACCTAATGACGGTAGAATATCAATTTTTAAAGATGTCGGCCGTTCATTTGGTGGGCAGAAGTCAAGAAATCTTAGCGATATGGAGTATAATGCAGCACATTATTACATCCTAATGAACTGTAGAGAAGTCGATCCATATATTGAGTAAGTGTATACTTCAATGCTAAATTAAAAATTTTAATTTAAATTACAATATACCACAATATTTAATTGCTAACATCAGTTTTCATCCTTTTCATCCCATAAGGATGTTTTGTGATAGACAACGAAGATGAATCCCGACATCAGTCAAGTTGCAATTGGGCAGAAATTAGAAACGAGTTTGCTTACTGGTTTTATGAATTTGTGAGTAGTATCACTCAATCAATTTCGATAATGGTTTTTATTTTTTGAATTGGATGTGAATAGCTTATTAATTTATAGGTCAACGGTCCATGGTCCACAACCGACAATATTTTCATTAAATGTCTATCGCAATGGCCATTGAAGACCGTAACAACCTCTACTGGCTATTTTGTAAATGGGTACAAATTTCAGATTGAACGATTAGCAGCTTCAAGAGGCACACAGAATTGGGCGTATGTGTTAAAGGAGAAAGTGTTGGAGCAAATATGCAGATTATTATGGAAAGTTAGTAGAGGTGGTTGAAGTTGAATATCCCGGTTGGCCTATGAAACGAACCGTATTATTTCGTTGTGATTGGTTCGATCCGACAGTTCCTGTGGGCAAAAGGGTTCATAACGACTATAATTTGGTTGAAGTGAACCATCGACAAAGATTGCAGAAATATGACCCATTCATCCTTGCATCCCAAGCTCAGCAAGTCTTTTACTGCGGATATCCAAGTTTGCGCAACGACAAGCGAGATTGGTGGGCTGTTTCTAAAATCGTCCCACGTTCAACAATCGTATTAGAGGAGAGTTCATCAAGTCAATCAGTCGAGTGCCCTGCATTTCAAGAGATGAGATGGAAATGCATACAATTGAGGATGACACAAGGGCTCCTGAAACATCACTTAGAGATCCAAATGGTGATGTCCAAGAAATTGCGGATGCAAATGTTCGGTTTCCTTCCGATGATAATGAAACTGAATCGCAGTCCGATACGGCATCGGATGTTGAACCAATATTTCACGAAACAAATGACACCGATTAAACATAGAGGTTTTTTAAAATTTAACTTTTTTTTATAAGTGTTAAATTTTTACATAGTCAATCATTAATCGTAATTTAATTGTATGAATCTTTAGTATTTTCAGTATGACGGGCAGAGGTAGATCTACCGACGACAGACGGAGTGAGCAGGGACGTAGCCCTGCTGCATCAGATCATATGAGCATCGGAGATGGAGAGTTCGGATCTCCAGCAATCGCACAGCCTTCGATCTCTCCAGCAGTTTTATCATCCAGCCGATCGGCACATACCTCCGAGAGTTCTTCCACCATCGACCGCACCGTACTTTGACTTGATGCTCAGGGGCTGTAAGTATATACTAATTAAAAATATATGTTTATGTTTTTAAGTCAATTACTTATAAACATGCATTTTTTAACAGATTTATTGAGCAGCATCATGTATCCAGCCACATCAGCGCCGTATTTCAGAGGCGTACAGATCCCAGTGGCTACGATTGGCGCCACGTATCTCCAGCCACGAGGGAGTTTTATTTTTCTGAGTTTCAGGTAAACTTATTAAATATAATTTATCACTGATATAAAATTTCTTAATCTTAATAAATTTAGAAACTAACTGTTTATTTTAATGCAGAAAAAGTTACGTGGGATCCTGCCAGCCATGATGCCATTAGGGCAGCATGGGAGGCTCTGACGGGACGCCGATACTCCGACATGCTTCATCGTTGGAGATCATCGGGTCAACATCCTGCGCATGTGCCAGAGGGTATTTGGCATGAGTGGCAGCAGGCCTGGCAGTCCGATGGCTGGTGCAGGAGGTCCGCATCAGCCAGCACGAACCGCCGATCTGAGAAGGGCGGTCCTGGCACGGGTCTCTCCCGCCATACTTCGGGCTCCATTTCGATTCAGGAGCACAGACGGCGTATGGTAAGAAAACATAAATATTTTAATTACTATTTTAGTTATTTACAAATATTTGTATTAATATCATTTTTTTAATGTTATAGTCTGAGCAGGAGGGTGGAGATCCTGGTGAGTTTTGTCTATTCAGGGCGACACACACCAGGAGGGACGGTTCCTGGGTCGACACGCGATCACGGGAGGTTGCGGTAAGAAATTAGATTTATGTAGTATCTGTTTAATTTCTAAAATTTTATTTCGAGAAATTTATTAACTCATTTATTGTTGATTTCATAATTTAAAGACACGAGTCGAGGAGCTTCGCTCCCAGGCATCGCAGGTCGACTCTACTGATGGGGAGACGCCCGTCGAACTCTCAGTAGAGGAGAGTCGCGTGTGTTTTTGGAGGCTGTTGGTGCCCAGCCGCGAGACCGCAGGGTCTATGGTCTGGGCACTAGAGCTTCTACATATTTTTCCCATCAGACCTCCAGCTTGCGACTTTCTGGTGATCTTCCTCCCGAGCGTTTACACGACCTTCGGAGATCTATTGCAGAGGAGGTTCGGCAAGAGGTCGAGCAGGATTTCGAGGATCGTATGCGAGGCCGGGATCAGGAGATTGCAGACATGCGAGATGATATGCATTATTTGCGGGATATGGTTAGCCGCTTGTCGCAGAGTCTCCAGCCTCCATAACCTCCACGTGATCGCTCAAATTCTTGATGTATTTTTTTTTCTTTTTTTAAGTTGTACATGAAAACTTCAAAATTTTAATATATAAATTATTTTTGGAAATTGAATGATTATTGTTTAGATCAATATGAGTGAAGTATGTTTCGATCAATATTTAAATGTAACGAAATTGTATTAACTGTTTTAATTTTTAAATTTTTATTTTTTTTAAAAAATATTTATTTAGCGATGCATTAGCGACTGCAATTGCATCGCTAATATTTTTAAAATATTATTATTAAATATTACGATGCAATGACCTGGCGTCGCAATAATAAAAAAAATTTAATAGCGATGCATTAGCGACTCAAATTGAGTCGCTATTATATCTAAAATTTTTTAATAAATATTGTGACGCAATGACCTTGCGTCGCAATATTTTATCAAATTTTTTATTTGCAACGCTTTAGCGACGCAAATGGTGTCGCTATTATATCAAAAAAATTATTATTAAATATTGTGACGCAACTAAATACGTCGTAATATTGCGACGCAATTGAGTGCGTCACAATGTTTAATAATAATTTTAAATATTATAATTTAATTTTTAATTTAGCGATGCATATGGATGTGTCGCAATATTACGACGCAATGTTGCGTCGTAGAGAGTCGCAATATTGCGACGCAATTGCGACAAATGGATATTGCGACGGACATCTGAGCGACACCATCATTGCGTCGCTATTACGTCGCAATAGCATGTTTAGCGACGCAATTGCAACGCATTTGGGCGTCGCAATATTTTATTTCTCTTGTAGTGATTAATATTTTAAAATTAATAAACTTTTCAATTCTTGTAAAATATTAATTTTTTTAAAAAATCTAAAAAAATGAATATTTATTAAATATTTAAAATAAATTTTTGATACAAAAATAATTTCTACTCCAACTAACATGACTTTAAAATATAAAAATTTGGATAAGAAAATCAAAAATCATCCTTATCACCATGAATGATATTTTTTAAAATTCTTAAAATTTCATCGACACTCATATATATTTATAAAATTATGTTTAACTTTCTCAATTGAACTCTGATTTAAGTAATTCAAGATGTATTAGAAACCTAGCTTAATACTAGATATCATGGATGCAGATTTAATCATAAATTTTAATTATATAAATTTTATAATTTTTTATTTTATTAGGTCCATGATATCCTATAATAATTTTAAGTGCAAACATTTACTTGAGTTGCCAATACAAAGCATATGTATGTAATGTATTTTTGAAGTTTTAGTAGCAGGTGTATGGAGTTGCCATTGAGGAGAGCGTGCTAAGAAATCTATCCAGAGGACCATCAATTCTCCATCTGCTATCTTAAGGAGATATGTGGTAGATATTGGACAGGTGCCATAACTCATATTGGTTGTTGCAGAGGAATCCTGCCTCTATTTTATCTATGATATGATTATTAATGATTCACCTTTTTGATGCTGAAATGACATAGAAAAAAGTAATTATCTTCAATGCCCTTATAATATATGTTAAAATATTTTATTATGAAAAAGCTAAATGGATTGAACATGATGCCGCCATAGTTGTCATTGGTGAAAGCCATCCATAAACATCAACATAAGTAGGAGGTGCCAAATTCTTATTCATGAAATAAGAATTCAAATACAGATTCTACATGGGTAAATGGGTAATTGAAGTCTTAAGAAAGTGAGCTTAGATTTGCTACAAATAAACATAAAAATTTCTCTTGCATCTTTATTGATATTATAACTATACATAACAATTTATTATGAAAATTTTATTAGTATGCTAACATATGTTTTGCTAATGTATGTGATAGTCATATCATGTTGTTTAAATATGAAAAACTATTGTAATGAAAATATGTTATATGATTATCAATTATATGCACATAATCAAAATTTTATATGGCATCATAGAATAATATTTAATTTCATATTTATAAATTAAGAATCTATAAATAATAAGGATGATGATAATATTAAAAATATAATGAATTAATTATGTGCATTTGCTATCTCACGGAATGAGGCGATTGCCATCGTAACTAGAAACATTGCTAGATGTTCATTGTCACCATAAACTATAGTGCGATTAGATATGGTTGGTAACATGGGTTGAAGCATTGCTAGATGAGATTCCATCGATTATGGGATGTGCATGGTCAGATTTACTTGCCACGAACTGATGCATGATTTTGGCTAGCTCATTGCCAAGCTACTAAGATCGGTCTTGTGCATAATTAAAATAATGAACTTAGTTGAAGATGCTATTAATAGATGTGATCTGAAAGGATTGTAATATTTTGAAAGTAATTATATTGATACATATTATATAATTGTTCACCTAAGTATGTAAATATTATCATTTATTGATATTTTATGATGAGTATATAAGTGCTTATAAGTGCATGCAAGGGATTCTTATTAGGCTTGAGTTTTTCATGTTCTTTTGCATATTTTCATTTGTTTATTGAGTCTTAGAATGCTTAGGATTAAGATGGATTACGCTTGAAGTTAGAAGAAAGAGATGCATAAAGATTTTAGAATTCTTGCTGAAGAGAGGGCTTCAAATAATTAAGGATAAATTAGGTGCTAATTAATATTTGTTTGTAATTTAATGTATTAGTAATTGGTATTTATTTTAAAGAAAATTAAGATGTTGCACAGTTTTTAAGTTATTTGGGAGTTTTGAGACTGTATCACGTGTTTAGCTTAGACATAGGATATTTGGCTGGTTTGAATAAGCCAAGGCCATTTCTGATTTGGAGTTAAGCCAAATATATTGACTTTGTAATAACCAATGTTTTGAAGATTAGATCGGACAACAAACTGACTTGATATTTGAATCGTGGATCAATCAGTTCGACTGGATAAACTAGTTTCGTCTAACCGAATGATGTCATTATTAATTTTAATTTAATAATATAAAAATAATAAAATAAATATCAAACTATAGAAAAGTATCTTTAAAACTTATATGCCTATTCAAGAAAATTTTATACAACATAATATTCTTTATTCAAATTTTATAATTTAAATCAATGAAACTAATAAAACTAATTAAAAAGATAATAATAATATTCAACAATAATAAACATGATGCAAAATGATGCTTAAAAAGTTATAATATCCAACAAAAATACAAGATAATAAAAATAATAATCTAAGAATAATTTAATATTTTATAAATTAGAAATTAAAAATCAAATTAAAAAATTAAAAATTCAATTCTAATTTTATTTATCAAAGCTAAAAGTCTAAAAACTGAAGTTGGATCTATTCTTTAGAACATCGGTTCAATAGACTTTTTTTATCAAATTATATAAAAATTAATTTTAATAATAAAATTGGATCAGATTTGATACGGCTGGCCGTTTTCCCCGGAGTAGTATTATCTTCTGTGCGATTTTCGAAAGCAATAATGTGACAACAAAACCCAAAGCCTCCAGCATCGGTCTTCGGAACCGGCCTCCAGTGTCGGCCTCTTGAGCCAGACAGCCAGCGTCGACATCCAGAGCCAGACAGCTAGTGTCGGCCACCAGTGCCGGCCCCCGGCATCGGCCTCCAGCGTCGGCCCCCAGCGTCGGCATCAAAGACCAACTACGCGTTGGCACCAGACATCCAGCGTCGGCCACCAGCGCCGGCCTCCAGCGTCGGCCCCCGGCGCCGGCCCCCAGCGTCGGCCCCCAGCGTCAGCATCAAAGACCAACTACGCGTTGGCACCAGACATCCAGCGTTGGCCACCAGCGCCGGCCTCCAGCGTCGGCCCCCAGCGTCAGCCACCAGCATCGACCTCCAGCATTGGTCACGGGTGTCGGCCTTCAGTATCAGTCCCAATACTGAGACTCTGGTTCCGGCCTCTAGCACTGCCATCCGGCGTCAACCCCCAGTGTTGGCCTTCATACAAGGACTAGTCTTAGGCAACCGACCCCGCGATCTAAGGTCTGCTGCCGAATACCTCACTTACCAAAATCACGGGCCAGTGTTAGCCTGATCAGCAGTTACCGCTATAAGCGGCCCTTATCCAGCAACAGTCCAACAACTTACCGTTCGATGAAACATCACAACGGAACAGATCCGACGGTTCCAACAGACCAAGGTATACGGATCCCCAACAGGTATAAAAGGAGGACCCGAGCTCCATGCAAGGGGACTCTCTCTCTCTCTCTGGCACTTCCTCGACAACAATTCTACAAACATCATATCCCTGTTCAACGACTCACTAACTTGGGCGTTGGAGGGTCCCCACCGGAACCACCGGCCTGGGACTTTTTGCAGGCTCTTGGAGGAAGACGGCGGCCTTTCTACGCACCCGGTGATTCCAGCCTACCTGACGTTCATCATACGTGATTCGGCCGCAACAGATTGGCGCGCCAGGAAGGGGGGCAGCCAGGTCAAAAATTCTCCCTGGAACCCCTCCAGTTTTGCAAAGGAAGCGATGGTGACCACGCGAGCGCAAGAGGCCTCCTCCAGCCAAGCAGCCGGGCACATCCCGCGAGTTGAGCATTCGGAGGTCAACCCCCATGCTCCACCCCTCGCACCGACAAGCCAACCCGACCGACTTGATGTCCTAGCTCATCAGGTCCAGGATCTGACGACGATGGTCCGGGGGCTGCAAGAGCGTCATGTGGCTGCTGTAACTCAACCCCCTACGATGGGCGAAGGGGTGCGAGGAACAGTTCAGTCTCTCCAAGGAGGAACCCCGCCTGAGGTCTCTCATCGTTCGCCCCCCGAACCTCATCACCAAGGGACCTCGAAGCGACGACGGTCTCCCTCCCGTTGCCTCGGTCACTCCCACCGCCGACCGAAAGAAAAGGAGTCCAGGCGGGGACATTCGTTGCGCCGGCGATCTTCTTCTTCTGAATCATCCCAAGGGACCTCAAAGCGGCGACGGTCTCCCTCCCGTCGCTCCGGCCGTTCCCACCACCGATCGGAAGAAAAGGAGGCCAAGCGGGCACATTCTTTGCGTCGGCAATCTTCTTCTTCCGACTCATCCCGAGGTAACACTCCCGGAGAATCACTCGACGGGCTGAGCAAAGGCTTGATGAGTACCATCGGCGGTTGGACGAACTCAGCCGTCGGATCGCCGATCCCTATGCAGCGGAGTATGAGCATCGCCCCCCGCTTTCTCGCCATATCATGGAGGAACCTGTCCCCCCCCGGTTTCGTCTCCCTCAATTGGATCCATATGATGGAACGACGGACCCCCTGGACCATCTGGAAAGCTACAAAGTCCTCATGCAGGTCCAGGGAGCGACGGATTCCTTATTATGCGTCGCCTTCCCGGCCACGCTCCGTAAGGCGGCGCGCGCATGGTACTCCCGGCTGCCCCCCGCAGCATCAACTCATTTCGGCAACTTGAACGATCCTTCCTGGCTCATTTTGATGCCTGTCGAAAGATCCCACGAGTTGCCGATAGCCTTTTTGCTGTCCAACAGAGGAGTGGCGAGACCTTAAAGGATTTCGTCGCTCGATTTAAGGAAGCAGCGCTGGAAGTATACAACCTGGAGGACTCCGTCGCCACCTTGGCCCTGAAGAGAGGACTTCGCCCGTCCAGATTCGCTTACTCCCTGGATAAGAAGCCTCCGCGCTCCTACGCCGAGCTTCTGAGCCGAGCACAGAAGTACATCCGTGCTGACGAAGCAGATTCTTCCAGGAGAGAAGCTGACAAGAACCCCGGTAATAAACCACCGCCTTTTGACCGTGCTGGTACACAACCACGAAAGCCCGAGCCTCCACGACGCTCAGATCGCCGGCCGCAGGCGCTGGTTCCTAAAGAGCAATTCACTCCTCTCATGGCTCCCATCTCTCACATCCTGCTGGAGATTGAGGAAGAACCATATTTCAAGCGTCCGACTCCCTTGAAGTCCGGGGGTCCCCGCAACAAGGAGTTTTTACTGCGGTACCACCGAGACTATGGCCACGACACCGAAGACTGCCGCCATCTAAAAAAGGCCATCGAGGAGCTGGTTCAGCAAGGCCACCTGGGCAAGTTTGTTCGAAGAGGCAATCTCCCCGCGACGGGCTCCACGGTGCCCCCAGTCGCCCGGCTGGCGTGGACAATACCCCAACTGAAAAGACCATAGCTATGATCTCTTGGGGAGCGGATGGTGGTTCGAAGAGACCACGAGAGGGAATAGACTCTGTAATACCTTTCTTCGGAAAGGATCTAGATGGGGTAGTTAATAAACATGACGACAGCGTCGTGGTGTCCATGACTATAGCTAAACACCCTGTAAAAAGAATTCTAATTGATAGTGGGAGCTCTGTGGACGTCTTGAGTTACGATGCTTTTGTTCGGATGAACTTATCAAGGTCTCTACTCCGACCCGTTGCCACACCGCTAATGGGTTTCACGGGAGACTCAGTGAGCGTCGAAGGTGAAATTGCTCTCCCGGTCACGGCTGGAACTCCTCCATGCCAAAGCACCGTGGTCATAAACTTCTTGGTGGTCCGGGTCCCGCTGGCTTATAACGCCATCTTGGGAAGACCGGGGCTGAATCTGCTGGATGCCGTGATTTCCACTAAGAGATTATTGGTAAGGTTTCCCACCAACGAAGGCATCGGAGAAATGAAGGGGGAGCAAAGCCACTTCCGCCTTGCTACCATCTGTCGCCCAGCCCGCTGAACGCAGAATCAGCGACAGCCTCTGAGTCACTCGATCCTAGGGAATTGGGAAGAAGGGGAGAGCCGGCAGAACACCTTCTAACCCTCCCCTTGGGTGATGACCCAGCAAGAACTGTTCAGCTGGGGGCATCGCTCCCAGAGGAAGTACGTCATCAACTTCTCACCTTCCTGCGGGCCAACACGACGTTTTTGCATGGTCATCCTCAGACATGCCGGGCGTTCCTGAAGAAGTAATCACCCACCAACTTAACCTCAAGCCAAGGTGTCGGCCTGTCCGACAGAAAAAGAGAAACTTCGCTCCGGACAGGCAGAAAGCCATCGACGAAGAGATCCGCAAGTTAATGGCTGCAGGCCATATTCGGGAGGTCCACTATCCCGAGTGGTTGGCTAATGTGGTTCTGGTCCGCAAGGCCAATGGAAGTTGGAGAATGTGCGTAGACTTCACCGACCTAAACAAGGCATGCCCCAAAGACAGCTTCCCCTGCCTCGAATCGATCAACTGGTGGACGCTACATCCGGCCATGAGGTTTTCAGCTTCATGGATGCTTTCTCTGGATACAACCAGATCCGGATGAACCCGGTAAATGAAGAAGCTACCTCCTTCATAACCGAAAAGGGGTTGTATTGCTACAGGGTAATGCCTTTTGGGTTAAAGAATGCGGGAGCTACTTACCAAAGGTTGATGAACAAGGTCTTTGAAGGTCAGATAGGACGTAACATGGAAGTATACGTGGATGACATGCTGACGAAAAGCGTTCATGCCGGTGACCACATCGCAGACCTAGCAGAAACATTCGACAGGCTTCGTCGGTATCAGATGAAGCTAAACCCTCGCAAATGTGCATTCGGGGTGACCGCTGGGAAGTTTTTGGGTTTCATGGTGACCCGGAGGGGGATCGAAGCAAACCCAGACAAAGTCCAAGCCATCTTGGACATGAGGCCTCCCGCCAATAAGAAGGAAGTACAACGCTTGACAGGAAGAGTAGCCGCCCTAAGCCGCTTCCTATCCAAGTCTGCTGAAAGGTGTCTGCCTTTCTTCAAGGCGCTTCGCCGAATCAACGAGTTCGAGTGGACCAAAGAATGCCAAGAGGCGTTCGAAGGGTTAAAGACATTCTTATCTACCCCACCACTGTTATCCAAGCCGATGAGCGGAGAAGAGCTCCTTCTATACCTTGCGGCCTCCCCGAGGCTGTTAGCTCCGTGCTAGTCCGTATGGACACTAGCGGCACACAAAGGCCAGTGTATTATACGAGTAAGGTACTTCATGATGCAGAGACCCGCTACTCAAACATGGAGAAAATTGTCTTCTCATTGATCGTGTCTGCCCAGCGACTGCGGCCATACTTCCAAGCCCACCCGATCGCGGTGATCACAGACCAGCCTCTGAAGGCGGTTCTGGCTCGTCCAGATACTTCCGGCCGGCTGGCAAGGTGGGCCCTCAAGCTGGGGGAGTTCGATATATCTTTCCGCCCCCGGTCGGCTATGAAGTCCCAAGTTCTGGCAGATTTTTGGTTGAATGTACTTGGGGAATGGAGCCACCTGAAGAACCTCCTACGGACATTCAGCCCCTTGGAACCAGCGAAGATGAGTGGGTTCTCCACGTGGATGGGGCATCTAACTCTCAAGGGAGCGGAGCAGGCCTCATCTTGGCCAACTCGGACGGGGTTGTGACTGAATGTGCACTTCGCTTCCTCTTTCCAGCTACTAACAATCAGGCGGAATATGAAGCTTTGTTATCCGGTGTAAGGTTGGCTCGGGAGCTTGGGGTGAAACGCCTTAGGGCCTTCACCGACTCCCAACTGGTTGCTGGCCAGATTACAAAGGAGTACGAGGCAAAGGATCCCATCATGGCCCGCTACTTAGACGCGGTGCACTCAATGGTTTCCCCATTCACTCACTTCAGCGTCAGCTACATTCCTCGACAAGAGAATGCCAGAGCCGACGCCCTATCCCATCTCGCCGCCTCGGTTGACGGGATGTTGGGAAAGGCTTATGTGGAGCATTTAGAAGTCCCAAGCATTGAGGTACCAAGAGAAACTTTGCCGGTGGAGCTGGAGCCCTCCTGGATGGACGCCTACGTTCAATACTTTACTGATGGCATCCTCCCAGAAGACCCTGCCGAAGCTAGGAAACTTAAAAGACGAGCCCCGAAGTTCTTCCTTATGGAAGGAAAGCTCTACCGAAGGTCATTCTCATACCCTATCCTCAGGTGTGTCGGTCCCACCGACGCCAACTATATTTTGCGAGAGATACACGAGGGGATATGTGGAAGCCATCTGGGGGGCAGGGCCCTTGCATATAAAGCTCTACGTCAGGGGTATTATTGGTTGACAATGAAAGAGGACGCCTCTGAACTCGTCAAAAGATGTGACAGCTGCCAGCGTCATGCCAACGTCCAACATCAACCGGCGTCCCAGCTGACCCCCCTGGCTGCACCGTGGCCCTTTGCACAATGGGGCATGGACATCCTGGGACCTTTCCCTCCTGCCTCCGGACAACGTAAGTTCCTAGTTGTGGCCGTCGATCATTTCACTAAGTGGATCGAGCGGAAGCTCTTGCTAAAATCACGGAAGCCAAAGTAAGGGCTTTCTTTGGAAATCTGTGGTGTGTCGGTTTGGGTTACCACACACCCTGGTTACAGACAACGGCCGACAGTTTGATAACACGGCCTTCCGAGAATTCTGCGAGGGCCTGGGCATCCGTCACCGATTCACCTCCGTAGGGCATCCCCAAACCAACGGCGCAGCTGAGGTGACCAATCGCATCATCCTCCAAGGGCTCCGGGCTCGGCTAGATAGCTGTAAAGGGCGCTGGGTGGAAGAACTTTCCAGTGTGTTGTGGGCCTACCATACGACACCGCGAGCACCCACAGGGAAAACCCCTTTTAGCTTGGTCTTTGGGACCGAGGCGGTCATCCCCGTAGAAATAGGAGCTCCTAGTCCCCGGACGGAATTATACCACGAAGAAAGCAACTCCAACCAGCTAAGGGCTGATCTGGATTTGGTGGAAGAATTGCGAGATCAAGCGCAACTTCGTATGGCAGCGTTCCGTCAGCGAGTGGCCAAACACTACAACTCTCGGGTGCGACCCAAGACATTCCGGCCAGGAGACCTGGTCCTACGAAGAGCTGAAGTATCAAAGCCGACGGAAGGGGGCAAGCTGGCACCAAAATGGGAAGGACCATACCGTGTCAAAGAGGTACTCCACCATGGGGCGTATAAAGTCGAAGAGCTAGACGGGAAGCTGCTCCCTCGAACTTGGAATGCCGACAATTTACGACGGTACTATCAATAGAATTCTATCGTTATTAATTTGAATCTGTTTGATGCATGAATAATAGACATGTTCTTATTTTCGAATGAGTATGTTTAGCAAAAGATCGGATCCGCTCCGGCACTCAAAGACCAACTCAGCGTTGGCACCCAAGATCGGTGCCCAGCGTCGGCAGCAAAAGACCGGATCCGCTCCGGCACTCAAAGACCAACTCCGCATTGGCACCCAAGACCGGCGCCAGCGTCGGCAGCAAAAGACCGGATCCGCTCCGGCACTCAAAGACCAACTCCGCGTTGGCACCCAAGACCGGCGCCCAGCGTCGGCAGCAAAAGACCGGATCCGCTCCGGCACTCAAAGACCAACTCCGCGTTGGCACCCAAGACCGGCGCCCAGCGTCGGCAGCAAAAGACCGGATCCGCTCCGGCACTAGAAGACCAACTGTGCGTTGGCACTCAAGACCGGCGCCCAGCGTCGGCAACAAAAGACCGGCACCCACTGTCGGCAACAAAGACCAACTCTGCGTTGGCACCCAAGACCGGCGCCCAGCGTCGGCAACAAAGACCAACTCCGCGTTGGCACCCAAGACCGGCGCCCAGCGTCGGCAGCAAAAGACCGGATCTGCCGGCACTCGAAGATCAACTGTGCGTTGGCACTCAAGACCGGCGCCCAGCGTCGGCAACAAAAGACCGGCACCCACTGTCGGCAACAAAGACCAACTCCTCTGCCACTCTTTGTTTCTCTTCCGCCACTTGAGCATTGTCTAGCTCATTGGCGGCACGACGCTGGGCAACCTCCACCGCGTATTCGGCCTTTTCAGCCCTAAGCCGAGTGACCTCGATCTCACCCTTCAAGGTGCTCCGAGTGTCCTCTAGGGCCATCACCGCCTTTTCTGCTTTGACTTGAAGGGAGACCATCTCCTCCCGTGCTTGTTCAATGGCGGTGTCGCTCAGAGTCCAAAGATCTTTAAGGGCGACGAGGGAATTCAAGGCCTGGAAAAAATGCCCATATATAAAGAAAGAAAAAGGGGGGAAAGGAAAAGGACAATAATAGCACAAAAACTCACCCAGAGGTGCGCCACTGAGGCTTCACGAAAGAAAGTAACACATCCTTGACCTCGGAGGTATTCTTGCACCTCCGCCACTGAAGCTTCTTCTATGACCCGTGTAGCCCAGCGGCTATGGTTTGCCAGCAGTGACCGGAAGGAGGGATCGATACCCCTCCCTTCCCTGGGCGTCGGACCTACGGAGGCTGATTCCGCCTCGGAGCCTGCCGCCTCCGGCTCTTTAGCAGGCAGAGGCGCTTCAGCTGTCGCCCCCGTAGGGGGCAGGGCAGCGACTGGAGTTGCCGCTGTTGCCGCCAGAGCTTTATCCACCTCTTTAGGCGTGGGAGACGGCGTCTTCCCATCAGGAGATAAGTCAAGTAAAATAATTGGAGGAGCTGGAGCTGGAGATTCTCCCACCGGCGGGCCTTGCTCCACCTCCTTGCCGGCCCCAGCCTTCGCCGCGTCTTCCGTGACGGGTGCTTCGGCTTGGGGTTGAGCCGCCTCGCCTATGCGCAAGGACCCCACTATCTTGGCCTCCTGAGCGTCGGCCCCCTTAGTGTCGGCCCTTCTGGGGCCGCCCTTCTTCAAGACCTTGGCACGTAGGGGCTTCACAACTGTAGCCCCTCCAGTGTCGGCCACCCCAGCGTCGGTCTCTCTAGCGCCAACCCTCCCAGCATCGGCCCTCCTGGGAACTTTGGCAGCAGCCCTTCCTTCGGCGGGGGACGCAGTCCCCGCGGCCTTCCTCTTCTTGGCGGCCACCTGTTTAAGCTTATGCAGAGTCGGCGCCATCCCTACACAAGCAAGATAGTTAAAAAAAAAAAAAAGAGAAAGAAGAACAAGGAAGAGAGGCGAGTAGTCTAGTGCTCACCCCTCGAGGGAATTAGACCGGCACGGTGAAGGTTCTCCTCGGCTATCAGCTTATTACACTTAGGAATATCGGCGGTCAGGAGCTGCCCAAACGCCATCCGGTCTCGTGGAAGGATGGAGGAGTCCCTATTGGCGTCGATATTGGGTATCCCCCAGCTTCCACGAACCCCGCTGATGTCCGCGAAGAAAAACTTATCCTTCCACCCTTTAACGGAGGAAGGAAGGCACAACCTAAGAATCCTATTGGATCTAGGAGTGAAAGACCACCATCCCGACTGTTTGCGAAGGGTATAGAAGCTGCGGAACAAAGAAATGCTAGCCTCTATACCCTGCAGATGGCAGAGTACTAAAAAACCAATAATAGTTCGGAAGGAGTTGGGAACTAGTTGGGACGGGGTCAAGGAGTACCGATCCAGAAGATTAAGAATGAAGGGATGGATCGGTAACCGGAGCCCAGCCTTAAAAAAGGCCCCGTACAAGGCAACCCTTCCGGAACGGGAAGAGGTTTCCCTGTCGTTAGGGGTGGGTGCGAACAGGTGAAGGTCTGGAGGGAAGCCGTACCTGGCCCTTAAGTTCGCAATGTCCTGGGCAGACATGGCCGACGCAGTCCCTTCGGGGACTCCTTGGTAACCCTAGAAGGGCCGGCAACCGTCGGCCGGGTCCGAACGGAAGTTCGTCCGCCGGCCGGACGAATCCCGGTTGGGGGACGATCGACTGGTCGTGGCTCCGGTGAATGGTTAGAAGATGAGGTGGACCATTGGATGGACTGGGACTCAAAAGGCTGGGAAGAACCCCCCCAAGAACCGGAAATGGAGCAAGAAGGAGAAGAAGCCATGGGAACTAACCTGAGAAGAAAAATGCGAGCCAAAGACAGAGCACGGAGAGAATGAACGAAAGACAGAAGCGCTGGCGGACTCAAAAGGGGGCAATGGCGGAAGAAATGGGGAAGATAGGAAGATAGGGCAATTTGCCATCATGGCGCCATTTCGAAACATCCCCTCACCGTCCGATCCAACCACGCGTCCGTCTTCAGTTGGGAGGCGTTTCGAAGACCTGCCAATACGATAAGCTCGAAAAGACCGGCAAAAGGGGGAGTCAACCTTATCGCAATGATTCCGTCCGCCTTTTCGTAACGTTGCCCGAGGGAAATCCTCCCTAATCCCAACAAAGGCGAAATGATGACGCAGAAACCGGCCACCTAGAGGATATTCGCACCCCTTTCGCGGATAAATAACGCTTACCCATCTCAGGGGCGGGGGGGCATCTGATACGGCTGGCCGTTTCCCCGGAGTAGTATTATCTTCTGCGCGATTTTCGAAAGCAATGATGTGACAACAAAACCCAAAGCCTCCAGCATCGGTCTTCGGAACCGGCCTCCAGCGTCGGCCTCTTGAGCCAGACAGCCAGCGTCGGCCTCTTGAGCCAGACAGCCAGTGTCGGCCACCAGCGTCGGCCCCCGGCGTCGGCCTCCAGCGTCGGCCCCCAGCGTCGGCATCAAAGACCAACTACGCGTTGGCACCAGACATCCAGCGTCGGCCACCAGCGCCGGCCTCCAGCTTCGGCCCCCGGCGCCGACCCCGGCGTCGGCCCCCAGCGTCGGCCCCCAGCGTCAGCATCAAAGACCAACTACGCGTTGGCACCAGACATCCAGCATCGGCCACCAGCGCCGGCCTCCAGCGTCGGCCTCCAGCGTCAGCCACCAGCATCGACCTCCAGCATTGGTCACGGGTGTCGGCCTTCAGTATCAGTCCCAATACTGAGACTCTGGTTCCGGCCTCTAGTACTGCCATCCGGCGTCAACCCCCAGTGTTGGCCTTCATACAAGGACTAGTCTTAGGCAACCGACCCCGCGATCTAAGGTCTGCTGCCGAATACCTCACTTACCAAAATCACACGCCAGTGTTAGCCTGATCAGCAGTTACCGCTATAAGCGGCCCTTATCCAGCAACAGTCCAATAACTTACCGTTCGATGAAACATCATAACGGAACAGATCCGACGGTTCCAACAGACCAAGGTATACGGATCCCCAACAGGTATAAAAGGAGGACCCGAGCTCCATGCAAGGGGACTCTCTCTCTCTGGCACTTCCTCGACAACAATTCTACAAACATCATATCCCTGTTCGACGACTCACTAACTTGGGCGTCGGAGGGTCCCCGCCGGAACCACCGGCCCGGGACTTTTTGCAGGCTCTTGGAGGAAGACGGCGGCCTTTCTACGCACCCGGTGATTCCAGCCTGCCCGATGTTCATTATACGTGATTCGGTCGCAACAAGATTGATGACCAATTTTCGGTTGGATGGATTCAAATAATAACCACTTTGTTGGAAGACTTCACAAGGCTCATGGAATCTTCGGCAGATGATTGAGCATCACCCGTCATAGGATAACTCTGTGACATGCCCACCTTGAAGTCAGTTAATCTTTTGCCAAGAAGAGAAAAATATGAAAGAAGGATTTGTTTTTTTATTTTTTTTGTACGTGCCTGCAGCAATGTCCCTCTCGCAGTTCCGCAACCGCGAGGATTGCATACTGCGATTATGGGACCTACGTGCTGCATTGAAAATCTTGCGGTCGTTACCCAACGCCTACGTTCGACCCCTTCTAAAATCCCAGTTCCACCACCATTCAAAGTCTTGTACCCATTCAAAATCGCACCTCCTGTTCCACTCCCACTATTTCTTTTGCCCAACGCCTACGTTCCACCCCCAATATCTCTTTTCTTTGACTTGATTACATTCACAAACAGCTTCTTTGCCCTTCAGCCACAAAAAGAATCCAAATCCAGACTTGGCGGTCCTTCACGTCCATGAAGATTCAAATCACATATTGTATTCACTTATATGTCAGACATATCAAATGTATGATGCAAACGGACACCGCTTTCCAAATTGATTTAATAGATTGATTTGATAAAAAATTGATATATATTAATTTTTTAATTTATTTGTAAAAGATCAATCTTGGTGCCTCATGCAACAGCACGGTACCTCTTTTGTCAACAAAATTTTGTGTTAAAAATTATTTTACGTGTCCCAATCAAGTCATGCCATAGGGCTTGGGTCAGAAAAAGATATGCTCGAATTTTTAAACTTCTTTTTTCTAACTTCAGACCGAGCTTAGATTGAAACTTTTTAAAAAATTTAGATGAATGTCTGATCCAAGCTTAGGCTCAATTTAAGACTCATTTAATCAATCTACAAACAACTTATTTGAGTCAAAAACCAAATTAAAAATTAATTTTTAATTTTTAAATACTTGTATAAAATAAATAATATTTTTAATAATTATATAATTATTAAAAAAACTTATATAAATGAAAAGTGTATATATTTTAAAATTTTAAAATAAAAATAATTAAAAATATAATTATTTATAATTTGAATATCAATATAGTTATAAAAAAAAAAAGTGAAGGAAGAAAATTTATGTCGTTAATTTTATGTAGTTGAAAAAAAAATTAAATAAATTAAATTGAGTTGTATTTGGATTATATTCGCACTTTATTCATCGCTAATGTTACGGTCTTTTTAGACTCAAGCTTGAGAACGGATTTGAACTCGGGTAAGTAACGGTCTAAGTTTAATTTAAAATACTTAAACTTTAAGTACAAACTCCATTTGAATTAGTGTCAACCTACCACAAGATCCTGGCATAAACTTGGGTCAATTCGATTGGCCAAGGCCGATCCAAGCCTAAAGACGGGGGTTAAGGTCTAGGGTCCAACTCCACTCCAGAAGGCCATCAAAAAACTAGAGATGCCTTCTAGTCCGGGCTGTCACTGTCTTGGTGTCGCATCCATGGACCAGAATTTCCTTTCCTGGGTGGAAAGGCACCTATTCTGGCCACCCATTTCTTATGTCTAAAGACGTCATGTCAGGATGATAATATTTATCAACTCACTTTTCTCCCAAGCATCGACTAATATCGTTTGGTACCATTTTTATTTAAAATAATAATAATAATAATAAAAGATAAATTGAAGTTAGCTTTTTTTTTTTCTTAAAAAAAATCTTGATCTTTTTTAAAAATTATGAGAGAAAAGATTTTATGTACAGGCCTTTGATACATAAACTGCGCACCAAATAAGATCATTAAATATTTCGTATGCGTGCTTTATGCATTGAAAGCCGATGCATAAATACTTTTCGAATTGTGAGCTCGAGTTTAGTTAGGATCTATGGCTCATGGTAGCTAGGATTGAAATGCTATCAGATAATTTTTTGCTATTCGTTATAATTATTATTTTATTTTATTTTATTTTATTATATAAAGCGCAAAAGCATATGCACAATATGCAGATGTGGTAATGTGTATGTTACAAAAAGAATAAAAATATTTTTAAGCATATGCAGTCATATGAGCATCCAGTCAATCATTGCGCGTGATGCAAAATGCTCGTGATCGTATCATGACAGTACCACGAGCGGTGCAGAAAATTTTTTTCTTATTACTCTTTTGTTGGCAATATCTACCGTTCCTCCGCTACTTCATTTTTCTCTTTTGTTGACAACTTCTACTGCTGTTCTTCCACTGCTTCACTACCATTTTTCCATAGGCCTTCTTTATTCTACATTCATTTAAAGATGAAGTAGAAATTTTAACCATTTTCTTGCTGGGCAACAATAATCAATCCTATGCAACAAGACAAGCAATTGATATCCAACAAATCCACCTCCCATGACATTAGGCAACTCCAAACGGTGAGTTTGAGTCTTTTATACAAACACGTTTCATTGGGTCTCATCGGATGCGATCAAAACCAAAGATCCATCTTTCCATAGGTTTTAAAAAAGATGCAAGCTAAGCTTGGATTTTTCAGCTCCATTATAACAAAGATACAAAGTTACAACGTTTTCTTTCCACCATGAAATGCTTGGACCCTACGACTACTAAAATACATCCCGCAACTCTCAACATGCTAAAATTTCTCGAAGGTTCAAAGAAAAAGACCGACCATACCTACAGCAGATTGTCTCAAAAATGAAGTTGGAGCTGTAGGAAGGCACACTTGCATATTACCTTCTTGTAGGCAATATAAAAATAATAAAAAAATAATAATTTTATTAATGAATTGAAATTCAGTAGATTGCCTATCAATAGGCCAACTACACTGTTACAGCCTTCACACGCTTTAAGAAATTCTTACGAACAATAGTCCAGACATCTATATTTGTAGACCGAGAAAAAAATTAAAATATAATGAAAAATAGATCCTTATATTAATACTAATAAGGTTTTTTTTTAATAACTAAGCAAAATAGTTCTAATAAAACAAGGAGTTAGACTAGGACTTCAAGCTTGGTTTAATTTCTAAGATCTTTTAACATCTAAATCACATTCTTCATCAAAGGTTGGAAATTGGGATCATTTTGAACACGCCAAAGCCCCACCTTCATAATTCTGCCAAACCCTGCATCCTCTAGTTCTTGATTCTTCTTTAGCCTCTCCAGCTCTCCGGCCAAGAAGCATTCATAAATCCATTCAGAAAGGATGCAAACATTCCCATCTTCTTCTTCTTCTTCTTCTTCTTCTTTTTTTTTGTACAAACAGGCCATCACACAACTCTAGTGCAAGGGCAACTCAAAAGATCAAAGAAAAGAAACATTAAAAGAGAAGATAGAATCCTATCTTCCTGAGACCAACTTTACTTAGTGGAGTGATGAGCTACAAAGGAGGCAATCCAGTCAGCAGCACAGTTTATTTTCCGGTATACATGGCGAGCTACTGTAACCGTCGAGCCCTGTAGGAGCTACCAGATATCATGAAGGAGTGGGTGTACACCATCGTGGTCCATCTTGTCCCGAATCCATTCAATTACAGTGGAAGAATCCCTTTCAATGAAGATTCACTGGGCTCGCAGCTGTTGAGTCGCTCTACTGATGCTAGGTCAAGCTGCTCTGAGCTCAGATTTCGAAACAGAAGAGGCCTGAAAGAATGTTCCATCGGTCGCTAAGAGTCTCCCCTCTTCAGACCGAATGACACATCCTGCACCGCCGTCGGTACCATGGATGCTGCCATCAAAGTTCACCTTAACAAACCCCCGAGGTGGGGGCTCCCAGAATATAGGTATCGTCCTAAGGACCGCTGCCGAAATAGCATGGAAGACCCATGAATCTAGGGTAGTTAGGGGAGTGATAGCATCAAACCGTAGGTACTCCGACGCCAAGCATCTGGCTCTCCGAATAGTCCGACAGACCGGGATGTCCTCTGCCTCAAAGGTCAATGCATTCCTAGCCAGTCAGATCTGATAGGCAATATAGGGAGCAAGGTGATAAGTCTATTTATTATCCCAATTTAACTATTAAAATTAATATTAATTACTTTAAATTTATTAAGAATTGATACTTTTTATGGATGTTTGCAGAAAAGAAGCCTATAGATGGAAAGAGCTTAATTTTTGGAGTCCAATGATGCAGATGACACTCAAATCACGATTCGATTTACCCAAAAAGGAAGAAAGAGATGATTTCGTATGATTCCCGGTGCAAACTAAGGCAGGTGATGTTGAACGGATGGCTAAGAAATTTTCTCACAATATCTGAATGATCTTGAGCGTCTGATTGACTTCAACTTTGATTAGGAGGAAACCCTAGATGAGCTCTATAAAAGTAGGACCTCATGCAGTAGTTAGGAGGAAGAGTTTCTACAAAGCTCTTTTTATTCTTTTTTTATTTAGATTATTGTATTTAGGCCTAGGAGACAAAATTATGAAGGGGTAGATTCCTTCAACTTGGGATGATGATGAAGCCTGTAATCATGTTTTATCTATCTTTTTGTTTTTAATTTCTATGCAATAAAATTATGCTCTTCTTTATTATATCTTTTGAGTTATTTTTTGATTGAGGTTTTGGTCTAGCATACATGGCATGTACCCTCTATCGATGTACCGTGATCTTAGGACATGGTACGTGCCTAAGAGAGACAGATCGTAGTATGATAGATTAGACCCTTAACCTTGCAATTATTAGATAGTTTATACTCTAAACGGACATACCGTGATCTCCTGATACGGTCCGTACCTGATAAGAGATAAATTATTCTAATTTTAAATTTATAAAAATTATTATTATTGCAATATTAAAAAAAGAAGATAAAAGATGTTTGCATGGTGGATTCGGATTCCTAGGTTGTTTCTACTATTTGAATTTTGTTAATTAATTAGTTGTTATCTTTTAATAACCGCTACTCTTAATATAATCCTCTATAAATAATTTTTTTTTCTTTTTCATGAAATAATTGCCCTTGATCCCTGAGGATACGATCCCGATTCATCATTAGCTATAGTAGTGAGTAGGTTTTATTTTTAACCGCCAACGACAGCGATCAAATTTTGACGCCGTTGCCGGGGATCCAGGCACGATTACTTCATGAAAAAAAAATAAAAAAAATTATTACAAATTTTTTCTTAATTTTATTCTTATTTTTAAATTTTTTATTGTTTCATTATTATTTTTGCTTCTATATAAAAGAAAAGAGTAAAAAAAAATTTCTTTTTTGTTGAATAGTTATTGCTCTCTTTAGCTTATTACTTTTTTAGTTACCTTAATTGTTAGATTTTCTTATTTTTTTTAACATAAAAAAATTACTTTCCTTTTATCACAAATTCACTTTTAACCTAATCAACTTTTCCTTTTAATAAACTTACCTTAAAAGAATCTAAAAGAAAACCCTAAGACACTTTCCATAAAATATAATTAATTTAAGAAAATAAAATAATAATAATAATAATACATAAATAAAAATAAAAAATATTTTATTTCTATACTTAGATTGACTTAGGTAAATTTATTTTCTGCAAAACTCAAAATTCTTTCATTGACATCTCATAATTTATTAGGAAATTAGAAACATAATCACAAAAATCTTTAAAAAAATTAATTAGATTAATTTTATTTGATAATTTCAAGAGGTGGACATTTGCTTGTTGAATAGTATTTTTATAATTAACTTTAAGGGCACAAACCCTTAATCAAGATAAGGTTGGGATTTCATCACCATTCCTTGGCCCACAAACCACATCCTTCATTTTGCATTAACCCAAACCTTTAACCCTAAAATTAACTAGACATCAACCCCTAAGGAACCCGAGCTCAATAGGACAAGGCACCCAAAGAGCTGGACCGGGTTGAGATTGACTGCTTAACTGGTGTCTAGAAAAGGAAAGGAAAGTGGTTACTTAATTGGTTCTGTTCGCTTACCTAGTAAGCAACAGGGGGACTTCCACTGACCTTATCCTTAACTGGCTAGTTGATCAACTAATTTTTGACTTGGAGGGCTTCAAGGTAGTCTTGAAAGTTAGGAGCTGTCTAGATCTAGGGTAAACCTAGAGTAGAGAGTATATCTTTGTTAACTTGATTGCTAAGAATTATTAAACCCTAATTAAATTATTCATTGCTTTTAGTTCTAGGAATCTTTTAGGATATTTTCTTTAGAATCTTCTTCTTTCTCTTCTATAATAATAATAATAATAAAAATTATTGTTTACTTTAGAGTCATTGGTAGGGTGTATGCTTGGTCGCCAATCGTTACAACCCAACCTTATACCCTTAGATCCTGAGATAGAAAGAACTTTTAGAGCAAACAGACTCAGAATTATGGATCTTAATCAACAAAATAATCCACCACATCAATTGAAGGAGTACTTTGCCCCTTCACAATATACATATTCACCATGCATACAAGTACCCCAGTAGAGGCTGTCCAATATGAAATTAAGTCCAATATAATCCAAATGTTACCAGCTTTTCATGGATTTACAAATGAGGATCCCTATAAACACATAGATGAATTCTGGAAAATTTGCTCAACTGTTAAGATTCAAAATTTTTTCGATGAGGCACTTAGGCTTAAGTTATTCCCTTTCTCCCTAAAAGATAGAGCCAAGTATTGGTTAAATTCAATAGACATTATAATTTCATCTTGGGACCAACTTCAGAGGGAATTTCTTAAGAATACTTTCCTATAGGAAAAATGAATCAAATTAGAAAAGCTATAACCAATTTTTCTCAATTAGAGGGAGAAATGTTTCATGAAACGTGGAAGAGATTAAAAAAATTAACTAGAAAATGTCTGCACCATGCAATACCTAAATGGTAGTTAGTTCAATATTTTTATGATGGATTATCAGAAAGGCATCGACAAATGGTGGATGCCTCATGTGGAGGAATATTTATACTAAAAAATTAACATGAGGTATGGCAGCTTTTTGAAACTCTAAGTGAAAATTTCTGGTACCACATGTCTACTAAGAGAGGGGGAATATACAACATAGGTCAGTTTATAGATATCTATATCAAAATTGATGAACTATCCCAAAAACTTGATCAAATTCTCCAAGTTCAAAACACATCTTCCCCATCTACTCAATTACATGAGGTTTGTATAATCTGTTCAAGTCCGACTCATTCTATAGGGGAATGTTCAGCCACATACAATTTCCTGAGCTTGTTTAGGAGCAAGCCTATATCCAGCCCAAACCCGAATGGCTCCTAGATCAGGAAATGATCCATATTCGAATACTTACAATCCTAGCGGGCAAAATCACCCAAATTTTTTATGGAAATCCCAACCTATAATCAGTCCAACATCAATTAGACCTAACCATCAGGAAACCCAATTTAGAAGCATGTCGCATTCTCAATATCCAAGTGCTCCTCAACCTCCACAAAATAATTATAATCCTACTTTCGAAGAGAAGGTGTTACAAGCATTGAAAGGGCTAGAAATGAATACTCAACTTCTTCACTCACACACACAATCCATTACAAAATTAGAAACTCAGATAGGTCAACTAGCCACAGCATTCAATGAAAGAGAATGGGATAAGCTACCGAGTCAGTCCGAAGCTAACCCTAGGAACCTAAACATCCAAGGATCCAAACAAGGAGCCTAGATTAACCAACTAAGTGTCATTCATACATTAAAATCTGGGAAACAAATAGATAATCAGATGGATACACATGAAGAAGAAGAATTAGAAGTCCCACCACTTGAACAACTTATTGAGCTGGATCAGCCCGAAACACCTGAGGCATCAGAGTCTAATATAATGTCTAACCCATTAGCTGAGCCCATGTCAGAAGAAGATAAACAAAAAATTAGGGTTGTAGCACCATTCTCAAATAGACTTAAGTCCAATCAAAATTTAGCCCAATTCGATAAGATTTTAGACATCTTTAAGCAAGTTAAAGTGAACATCCCCTTACTGGACACGATCCAACAAGTCCCAGTTTATGCCAAATTCCTTAAGGATCTATGTACCAAAAAGAAGACCATCAATATGCTCAAGAAAGCCTTTCTGGCAGCCAGTGTAAGCTCTTATCTATCAAACCATATGCCAGTAAAATATAAAGATCCAGGATCACCCACTATTTCATACATTATGGGGAACGCCCTCATAAATAGGGCTCTATTAGACTTAGGAGCAAGTGTTAATATATTGTCATACTCTGTATATGAGCAACTAGAGTTAGAAGAACTAAAGCCTGTGAAAATGATCCTACAACTAGCTGATCACTCTTTGAAAGTACCTAAGGGAATAGTAGAGGATGTATTGATCAAAGTTGGTAACTTTATCTACCCATTGGAGTTTGTGATTTTAGAAACTGAACCGATGACAAACCCAAAAAGCCACATCCCAATGATTTTAGGTAGACCATTTTTGGCCACATATAATGCCCTAATTAATTGTCGAAATGGATTAATAAAACTCTCCTTTGGAAATATATCAATTGATCTTAATATTTTTAATCTTACCAATACACATCAAACGAGCGACTCAAATTATGTTCAGGATACTAGTTATGATTCAATTGACCTTAATGATAAAAAGCTTAACCTAGAAACTTGCATAAACCAAGATGGAAAGAAAATTAATGAGGTTGCTATAATTGATGAAAAATCAAGATGGAAACTTCCAACTGAACCACTAGAGAAAGTACCTGAACCACTACCCAAGCCATCAATAAAGGAAGCACCCAAATTAGAACTGAAACCACTTCCCAAGCATCTCAACTATGCATATCTAGGTCAATCAGAAACCATGCCTATGATTATTTCAACCGACCTAGACTCCTCACAAGAAGAGGAACTATTGAATGAGAATAAAGAAGCGTTAGGATGGACCATGGCTAACATAAAAGGAATTAGCCCCTCGATCGTTCAACATAGGATTCACTTAAGAGAGAAAACCAAGCCTATAAGAGACCCCCAAAGAAAACTTAAACCAACTATGAAGGAAGTAGTAAGGGAAGAGATCATCAAACTCCTTGATAATGGTAATCAAAGTGAGCCATAACATCTGGTTGAAGACGTTAAACTTAGCACTTTTTAGGAAGCAACCCAAAATTTTTATGTTCTAACCTTTATTTCATGATTCTTATTTTTAGGAATAAGAGACTACTCTGCACGGTCACTCCTAACATTACATGAGGCATATCTCATCCAGGTGGTGTTTCTCCTTGTTTTATTCTTTCTTACTTCATTGAGGATAATGAGAATTAAGTTGGGGGGTAAGAGAAATCTTTTGAAAAATATTTTGAAAACACCTTGACATTTTTTGAAAATTTTAAAATTTTTATAAATCATGTGTTGTGAAAGAAATTCTTGAGCAAAATTGACTAGAAAAAGGTAATAGAGTTAGAAAGTATTAGCTAATTACTGTAGAGAGCCAAGGAGTAGACTAGCTGGTTAGACTTTAGTAACCTACTTAGGTCATCTAAAGGCTATTAGCACTTCCATTGCATATGCACACTGACGAGGTAAATTAGGTATTAGTTGTAAGGTCAATTGGAGATTCAATTATTACTAAAAATTAGTAATTGATATACACCCCAATGAGAGAAACTTGAATTTAAGGAAAGAGCTACCTGCCTGATATATATATAATAAGTCTAAACATTGGTTTTTCATCGAGTAACCGGGCACCTTCGCCTAAGTAAGCGTTGTTGTTTGCATCAAAAAATGGGCAATATGAAGATATCGCTAAAAAAATTAAAAATAAATAAATAAATAAATAAATAATATCAGGCAGTGTGAAAGCAACCTCAGGTCATGTGCTTAATTTGAGGGTGTATAAAAAATTGATCAAAGTAAGTGATAAGCAAAGATACCATTATTTCTTACAAGCTAATACCGAAATGCTAAGTTAGCCATCACAAACATAAGTGTTGTAGATCTATAGATGAACTCTAAGAAAGTTTCTAATAGTTCTGACAGCAAAATTTACTTTAAAAACTCAATACTTAGTTAGTGATACTGGCTATCTTCTTTCAACCTTAAGCCTAGATTTAATTTTGCAAAAGAGAATTTTAGTGATGCATGGTTTTATTTTAATTACATTGCTAAGGGACTAGCAATGATTAAGTTGGGGGGTATGATAAGTCTATTTATTATCCCAATTTAACTATTAAAATAAATATTAATTACTTTGAATTTATTAAGAATTGATACTTTTTATGGATGTTTGCAGAAAAGAAGCCTATAGATGGAAAGAGCTCAATTTTTAGAGTCCAATGATGCAGATGACACTCAAATCAGGATTCGGTTTACCTAAAAAGGAAGAAAGAGATGATTTCGCATGATTTCCAGTGCAAACTAAGGCAGGTGATGTTGAACGGATGCAGAAATTTTCTCACAATATCTGAATGATCTTGAGCATCCAATTGACTCCAACTTTGATTAGGAGGAAACCCTAGATGAGCTCTATAAAAGGAGGACCTCATGCAGTAGTTAGGAGGAAGAGTTTCTATAAAGCTCTTTTTATTATTCTTTTATTTATATTATTGTATTTAGGCCTGGGAGAGAAAATTATGAAGGGGCTGGCAGCAGCAATGCGTGGCTAGATTCCTTCAACTTGGGATGATGATGAAGCATGTAATCAGGTTTTATCTTTCTTTTTGTTCTTAATTTCTATACAATAAAAATTATGCTCTTCTTTATTATATCTTTTGAGTTATTTTTTTGATTGAGGTTTTGATCTGGCATACACGGCCTGTACCCTCTATTGACGTACCCTGATCTCAGGATATGGTACGTGCCTAAGAGAGACAGATCGTAGTATGATATATTAGACCCTTAACCTTGCAATTATTAGATAGTTTATACTCTAAACGGACGTACTGTGATCTCCTATGCCTGATAAGAGATATATTATTCTAATTTTAAATTTATAAAAATTATTATTATTGCAACATTAAAAAAAGAAGATAAAACCTATTTGCATGGTGGATTCGGATTCCTAGGTTGCTTCTTCTGCTATTTGAATTTTGTTAATTAATTAGTTGTTATCTTTTAATAACTGCTACTCTTAATATAATCCTCTATAAATATTTTTTTTCTCTTCATGAAATAATTGCCCTTGATCTCTGAGGATACGATCCCGATTCACCATTAGCTATAGTAGTGAGTAGGTTTTATTTTTAACCGCCAACGATAGCGATCACAAGGCAGGCCTCATGTGTCAAACTTTAGTGGAGGAACCGAAGAAAGTACACATAGTCTCTGTCGTTGGTGACCCAAAGCCAACTCCCTGAAGCCGACCCCACATGCCGGGCAAGATCTCGCAAGGTTCATGCCTCTTTGTCTGAG
Source organism: Calamus simplicifolius (assembly GCA_900491605.1). Classification (NCBI taxonomy): domain Eukaryota; kingdom Viridiplantae; phylum Streptophyta; class Magnoliopsida; order Arecales; family Arecaceae; genus Calamus; species Calamus simplicifolius. The sequence continues at coordinate 1,149,014 of UESW01004012.1, forward strand.
AAGAGCCATCATAGGAAGACGATTCTACGCTACCTTCCAAAGAAAGATCTTCACATGTGGGTAAATAGTTTCCAGATCCATCTTCCTTCAACTCCATGTTTCTATTGCAACATATATGATTTCAAATAATACAATTCCATAGCTATAGGCATCAGACTTAACTTTTATTGGTGTTATCATGCCCCCATTCACTAACGGCCAGATCAATAGTGATGTTTGTATCTAATGGGAATTATGTATACTAGATTGAATCAAATTCATGAAAATATTGTGGAAGATATAATACAAAATTCCTAGATGCCCAGGATCCTTAGGAACAGATTCATTAGAACTCAAATAAAATTTAATTTTATTCATACCTGAGTCCTTTATCGATGTAGATGATGATGAAGCCGGTTAATCCTTTGCCACTAGCCATCCACATGTCTGGCCTCTAACGGTGATCCACGCAAAGAAGAAGGGATGAAGACCTCCAAGGTATGAAGATGACACTTCGGGAGAGAGGGGTGCTAGCGCCTCTTGAATCCCCTTACAGAAATACAGAAGATATATTTGAAGAAAGATCTAGTCTTTTTCTTCTCATACTCTGCTTTCCTAGTAGGAAGGAACCATATTTATAGGGTGAAAAGGAAACGTTCTAAGGGAGAAGAAGAGACCTCTTTTCATGGTAACGTCATAATAACGTTAATCCAAAGAAACAGAAGAAACTCCCATTTTCATGGTAACATCATGGTAACATTAATCCAAGGAAATAGAAGAAACTCTCATTCTCATGGTAACGTTAATCCAAGTGTCACAATCTCAGCCTTTGAAATTAGGAGTTGGTTATCTCATAACTACATGCCCCAATTTGTACGTGTTCATCATCGAACCATAGAGATTCATCATGCCTCATCCCATGGCCATGATTTCATCTTCACATAGCTGAGATTGGCCATCCATACCCGAATAATCAGAGCCATCCATCACATGGATCAAGTCATATTTGGGTATCCAATTATTTGTTCATCATATGCACAAATAATTTCTCCTTAACATTCCTTCTACTATAATGGATCATATCCATTATTATTATATCTTCTTTAAATTGGGTCTCACCCAATTATTTAGTTGATCATCTTATCTGAATTAAATCTAATTTAATTCTCATTTTAATTCATCCAAAATTCTTCTTAATGCGGGTGACCCATTAGGCCCTTTAACATGTTGGCAATAATCATGTCTTAATCATAGACCCTAGGAATGATTGGATAACTCTTTGTCCAAGTCAACAATATGATTATAGATCATGAGAGGCCTCTAGTAAAGCATCATGACCACCCAATTGCTAAAGGTTTTGTTGATGTGACCATCAACACCTTTCTATGAACGGTTACTGTATGATCAAATCCTTTCATCACATATCTCAGATCAATCAGTGGTATAAAATGTGTCAACCCTGTAATTGATCTTTGTTTACTTGATCTCAGGAAAAATTGACTCATATGAATTAGAACTTCAAAATCATTTTGAATTCTAACTCAACCTTGTAAGGATTTAACAATCAATTTAATCCATCAAGTGGCCGTAGGATATAACCCTTTCTATCAAGGGAGACGAATCCTGTCTTGATCAAACACCATCTTCATGTGCTTCATGTCATACCCAACCGACACCATATTTTTCACCCATGGCTAAAACAACATTTGGATGTCATCAAAGCATGACATTCTACACATGAGATGCAATGAAGATCTCAAGTCAAAGGATCACTCACACCACCGTCATTAGAGATCAACCATCGATACTATATAGAATATCCATATGGGATCTTTGTACGGGTCATCCAATGCTTCGTTACAATAACGAGCATCCACACATCTATCCAAGTATCTTCATACTTCGGCTTGTGAAATCAGCTGCTCATCCCAAGGGTGAAGATATGCAATGTGTGCTAGTCTCACGGTGTTCGATGGTGTCCAGTCCCATCTACACATAGACTAGGGAAGTTTAAAGAATCGAACCATAATGTGCAATTTGAATCTCACAATTTGTAATCTCTATTACAAATTCCATATGCACGGTCCACATTCTTTTGGACTTTATCTCATAGACAAATATATCAAATAAAAGACATCTAGATAGATAAAGAAACCATTTTATTTGATTTGTATTCATAGAATGTATACAGCATTCAATTCAATTGGATCTATGACATATACTAACAATCTCCCACTTGCACTAGAGCCATTCAACCATGTATTTAATACCGAGTAACTTAACATGATTATCAAGCTTTTGCTACGGCAGGGCTTTAGTGAGCAGATCAGCTACCTTATCCTCAGTGGGGACTCGTTCTATTTTTACATCATTTCTACTAATAATCTCTCTAATTACATAGTATCTCATGAGTACATGTTTAGACCTCTGATGAGACCTTTGCTCCTTAGCTTGCGCAATAGCTCCATTGTTGTCACAATACAAGTGTATTGGATCAGCAATGCTTGGAACCACACCAAGTTCAGTGATGAACTTTTTGATCCAAACTGCTTCTTTGGCTGCATCTGATGCTGCAATGTACTCGGCTTCGGTCGTAGAGTCGGCAGTCGTCTCCTACTTGAAACTTTTTCAGCTGACTGCACTATCATTGAGTGTAAAAACATAGCCTGATTGAGATTTATAATCATCTTTATCAGACTAAAAACTAGAATCTGTATAACCCTGAACTATGAGTTCGGATCCTCCATAAACTAAGAACATATCCTTAGTCCTTTGTAAGTACTTAAAGATATTCTTGACGGCCATCCAATGTTTCTCACTAGGGTTTGCCTGGTATTTACTAGTGATACTCAATGCATAAGAAACATCATGTCTCATATATAGCATCGCATACATGATGGATCCGATTGCTGAGGCATATGGAATCCTATTCATGTGCTCTCTCTCCATTTGGGTCTTAGGACTCATGTCCTTAGAGAGATGTATCCCATGCAATACTGACAAGAATCCCTTCTTGGATTCCTCCATGCTAAACCGTTTTAGCACTTTATCTATGTATGTTGATTGGGACAATCCAAGCAACCTCCTAAATCTATTTCTATAGATCTTAATATCCAGTATGTAGGCTGCTTCTCCCAAATCTTTCATGAAGAACTTGCTGGACAACCGTTCCTTCACTTCTTGCAGCAAGGATACATTATTTCCTATCAATAATATGTCACATCTATATATAATATCAGGAAAATAATAACACTCCCACTATCCTTCTTGTACACACATGGATTATTCTCATTTTTGATAAAATCAAACTTTTTGATTGTTTCATCAAAATGGATGTTCCAACTTCTAGAGGGTTGCTTAAGTCCATAAATGGACCTTTGCAGCTTGCATACCTTTTGAGAATCAATGGACTCAAAACCCTCAGGTTGTGTCATATACACATCTTTCACTAAATTACCATTTAGGAAGGTGGTCTTGACATCCATTTGACATATCTCATAATCGTAATAGGCTGCAATCGTAAGCAAAATCCTTATGGACTTAAGCATGGCTATAGAAGAAAAGGATTCATCAAAGTCAACACCTTGCCTTTGCAACTAGCCTCGCCTTATAGGTAATCACATTACCATCCATGTCTGTCTTCTTTTTGAAGACCCATTTATGCTCAATGGGTTTTATCCCTTCAGGTGGATCAACCAAAGTCCATACTTGGTTGTCGTACATGGAGTCCATTTCAGACTTCATGGCTTCAAGCCATCTCTTGGAGTCAATGTCACAAATTGCTTCCTCGTAGTTAGTAGGCTCATAATCTTCTATAAGAAATCCATATCTCTCAGGAATATGATATGTTCTACTAGACCTACGTAGCTGATGTATACTTGGAGCTACCTGTTGCTCCATCATTTCTGATAGAGGCTCACGTAAATGTTGCCTGAATGTGAGTTGAGTCTCCTGCTCAACTCCCACTGCATTTGACATTTGCTCCATGTCATCTAATCGGTTTGTGTCAATTTGTGGTTCTTGAGTTTTACTAATCTCAATATTTCTCTCACTGTCATTTCTTAGAAAAATCTCATTATATAGGAATATGGCATGCCTTGAGACAAAAACCTTTTGCTCAAGTGGATGGTAGAAGTAGTATACTTTTTTTCTTTAGGATATCCCATAAAATTACACTTGTCGGATCTAACTTCCAGCTTATCTGACTCATTACGCTTTACATAAGCATAGCAACCCCAAATCCTTAGATGACTAAGGATTGGTTTCTTTCCACACCATATCTCATAGGGAGTAGAACTGACCGACTTAGATGAAACTCGATTTAGAGTGTATTCGGCTGTGTGTAGGGCATAACCCCAAAACATTTTTGAAAGATTTGCAAGGCTCATCATTGATCGCACCATATCTAATAATGTGCGATTTCTCCTTTTTGATACATCATTATGCTGTGGCATACCAAGAGGAGTTTACTGAGAGAGAATCCATTTTCCTTCAAATATTCTAAGAACTCATGGCTTAAGCATTCCCCACCTCGATCTGATCGAAGTATCTTAATACTTTTGCCCATTTATTTTTCTACCTCGGATCTGAATTCTTTGAACTTTTCAAAGGCTTCAGATTTGTGCTTCATTATATATACATAACCATACATGCTATGGTCATCTATAAATATGATGAAGTAAGAAAAACCTCCTATTGCCTGAATATTAATAGGACCACATACATCCAAATATACTAGTCCTAAACATTCAGTTGCTCGCTCACCCCTTTTAGTAAAGGATGACTTAGTCATTTCGCCACGTAAGCATGACTCACATTCCTCAAACGATTCCCAATCCAATGAGCCCAAGGAGCCATCTTTATATAACTTGGTTAAACGTGTTTCATTTACATGGCCTAAACGACAGTGCATAGGAATGAGTTCTTAGAATTATTTGATTTTAATTTCTTAGTTTCTACATTGAGAATAGGGCATTGTAAATTCAAAACATAAATCTCGTTGAACATTTCAGCAGAACCAAAAAATATTTTATTTTTAAAAATTAAAATTTCTTTATTTCCAATTTCAAATGTATATCCATCATTTACAAGACATGAAATAGAAATAATGTTCTTTGTTATGTTTGAAACATAGTAACAATTATTAAGCTCCATTACAAGCCCAGTGGGCAAAGACAAAAAACAAGATCTTATAGCTAAAGCAGCAACCTTTGCTCCATTTCCTATGCGCAAGATCACTTCATCTTTTTCCAGCTTTCTACTGCTTCTTATCATCTGCATATTAATATAAATATGAGATCTACAACCGGTATCCAATACCCAAGTGGAATAAGAAGTAACAGAAGAAAACATCTCAATCATAAATATACCTGATGTAGAAGCATCTGTATGTTTCTAATTTCTTTCAGGCTAGCCAGATAAGCCTTGCAGTTTCGCTTCCAATGCCCTTCCTTGCCGTAGAAGTGATACTTTTCCCTGGCTACTTTGTTTTTCTTAATGCCCTTATTTGGATTAGTCGCCTTGGCCTTTTGGACCTTATTCTTCTTTGGCCTCTTCTTATGAGCGCCAGAAGACTCCACGACCATAACCTATCCCTTTTCTTTCTTAATGTTGGGCTCGGCATTCGTCAGCATATTCGTGAGCTCATGTAGAGATGCTCTAGCTTGTTCATGTTGAAATTAAGAACAAACTGCGAATAGCTGGGAGGTAATGACTGTAGAATCAAGTCAATGCTTAGTTCATGATCCATCACAAAACCCAATCATGCCAACTTCTCAATCAGATTGATCATTTTTAGTACGTGGGCATCCACTGATGAATCCTCAGTTATTTTGCACTAAAACAGCTCTTTAGAAGTTTGAAACCTCTCATATCGAGACTGTGCACCAAACAACTCTTGCAGGTGCATCAAAATCTCCTGAGCATTCATATGCTCATGCTGTTTCTGAAGATCAGGTGACATCGAGGACAACATCAAACATGTGGCCATGTCTTCAGCATCTTTATACCGGTTGTATGCCACATAAACTTTAGTCGGAGCATCCGTTGCTGGGACCTCCGGTGCAACCTCATCTAGGACAAAAAGAATTTTCTCAGATCAAAGAACGATCCTTACATTCCTTAGCCAATCAGGGAAGTTGAGTCCAGTCAATTTGTTGGATTCTAAAATATTCCTAAGGTTGATGTTTACACTCATAGTTTCTCTAATAACCTACATAAAATTAGAACGAGTCAATTACTATGAATACTAATCACCAACTTAATATGGTAATTCTAGATTTTTAATTAAGTTGGTTTCTTCCACTATTTTATCAAGGTTAATAGCCCTCTCTATTAATCTTGAGAAATTTTCATTCAATTTCCTTAGTGGGCTAGGATCCTCATTTGAATTACCTTGACCTTGACTTTGGCACAACAAATCTCGGTAAGCCAAATTTGGTAGATTATTATCAATCACATCTAATGTGACTCCTAGATTATTTAGGGAACATTGCCTTGTCAATTACATCCATATGTGATCATCCTAAAGTTTGCCTCTAGATTAGATTGACCCTGACTTTGGCCAATTATGCCAGCTAATCTAGTTAAGTCAACCCACTGTTCCACAATCAACTCCTCATAGGTACATTCGACCTCAGCTTTGGCATGACAAATCTCATGACCTAATGATTTTGTATCATGTAAACAATGAAAGGCTTATGAGTTAATATTCATGGAGGGATTTAGCGCATATAGGTCCCATCTATATCTACAACATTTGTACTATGCTGGGTTACATATCCTATATGTAGATTTTAGATTAATCTCAATTAACCTTAATTTCATAAGATCCAATCTATGATTGGGACTCCTAATCAAATTAGGATCCTAATCACTATCTAATTTAGGAACCCTAATTATGTGACCAAATCAATTGCTACCATCCTGATCAACCTTAATTGATTTAATCAATTAAGAGCTTTTCTTAACAATGGCCAGATCAGCTGATCAATGGGGTCCTATTTAGCATACCCTTCGATCCCATTGAATGGGTTTTCCTAGGCAGTGAACGGAGCAATTAAAAACCATGATCAAACCTTTCTTGACACCAATGTAGTTAAGCCCAATTAATTAGATCAATTATGGGATTATAGGATCAAACAATGACATGGTTAAGTCTAAGTTTCCTAAATCTTTATCATCTATTACATTTTATGATAACTATAGATAGTGATCTAGCTAGGATGTTATGATAAGAGTTCTTAATTCAAATTTTAAATTTTCTTATTATTTAATTACATGTTATGACATGTCGGTTTCACATCCCATGTAAATCCTAATGTTTCTAACAAACCCTAATCATATTCTTGTCATGATAAGATTTTAGATTCAAAATATAATATTTTAAATTCCATATGATTACATTTAATCACAAACTTATCTTGATCCAAATATCCAAACTAAGTTTTCAATATTCATTATCATAAGAATATCAAATCTTAATCATATCAATAATCATGTTAAAATTAAATCCTAAACATGATTTCTAGGATTTCAGCATATAGTATTCATCATGCATAATTACTATTTTAACATGACACATATATGATTAAATCTAAATTAATTATTATTTATTATCATATAATAAATCTTTACCTCTGATATCATATATCAAAGTACTCTATTTTATTATGATAATGAATATGCATAAATCTAAACAATATTGTTTATCATCAAATAATAAATATTTTATTATATTTTAGATTTATTATCAACAAATAAAAACTCTTCATGAATTTAAGCATAATAAAAATCATGTTATCAATCATATTGACTCAAGAATCCTATCAGATTAATGAATCTATAGCCTAAGGAGGCTCTGATACCATTGATGGGAATTATGTATACTAGATATGAATCAAATTCATGAAAACATTGCAAAAGATATAATATAAAATTTCCAGATGCCCGGGATCCTTAGGAATATATTCATTAAAACTCAAATAAAATTTAATTTTATTCATACCTGAGTCCTTTATCGATGTAGATAAGGATGAAGCCGGTTAATCCTTTGCCACTAGCCGTCTACGTGTTCGGCCTCTAACGGTGATCCACGTAGAGAAGAGGGGATGAAGACCTCCAAGGTATGAAGATGACACTTCGGAAGAGAGGGGCACTAGCGCCTCTTGAATCCCTTACAGAATTACAGAAGATATCTTTGAAGAAAGATCTAATCTTTTTTTTCTCATACTCTACCTTCCTAATAGGAAGGAACCATATTTATAGGGTGAAAATAAAACGTTCTAAGGGAAGAAGAAGAGACCTCTTTTCATAGTAACGTCATAGTAATGTTACAAAGAAACAGAAGAAACTTCCATTTTCATGGTAACATAACATTAATCTAAGGAAACAGAAGAAACTCTCATTCTCATGGTAACGTTAATTCAAGTATCACAATCTCAGCCTTTGAAATTAGGAGTTGGTTATCTCATAACTACATGCCCCAATTTGTACGTGTTCATCATGTAGAGATTCATCATGCCTCATCCCATGGCCATGATTCCATCTTCACATAGCTGAGATTGGCCATCCATACCCGAATAATCAGAGCCATCCATCACATGGATCAAGTCATATTTGGGTATCCAATTATTTGTTCATCATATGCACAAATAATTTCTCCTTAACATTCCTTCTACTATAATGGATCATATCCATTATTATTATATCTTCTTTAAATTGGGTCTCACCCAATTATTTAGTTGATCATCTTATCTGAATTAAATCTAATTTAATTCTCATTTTAATTCATCCAAAATTCTCCTTAATGCGTGTGACCCATTATGCCCTTTAACATATTGGCAATAATCATGTCCTAATCATAGACCCTATGAATGATTGGACAACTCTTTGTCCAAGTCAACAACATGATTATAGATCATGAGAGGCCTCTAGCAAAGCATCATGACCACCCAATTGCTAAAGGTTTTGTTGATGTGACCATCAACACCTTTCTATGAACGGTTACTGTATGATCAAATCCTTTCATCACATATCTCAGATCAATCAGTGGTATGAAATGTGTCAACCCTGTAATTGATCTTTGTTTACTTGATCTCAGGAAAAATTGACTCATATGAATTAGAACTTCGAAACTATTTCAAATTCCAACTCAACCTTGCAAGGATTTAACAATCAATTTAATCCATCAAGTGGCCGTGGGATATAACCCTTTCTATCAAAGGAGTCGAATTCTGTCTTGATCAAACACCATCTTCATGTGCTTCATGTCATACCCAACCGACACAATTAAAATTTTGCGACGCATTTGCGATGCAAATTTATAAATTTCTTTTTTAAAAAAATTTCAATCAAAAATTAATTTATCGTTGCAATTTAAAAAAAAATTAATTTTTGTGACGCATTAGTGGCGCATATTTGCGTCGCTAAATTGCGACGCATCAATATGCATCGCAATTTAGCGACGCAAATATGCGTCACTAATGCGTCGCAAAAATTAAATTTTATTTTTTAAAAAAAATTGCAACCAGAAATTAATTTTTTTAAAAAATAAATTATTATTCAATTTAGCGACGTAATATGCATCGCAAATTTATTAAATTGTTTTTTTAAAAAAATTATAACGAAAATTTTTTTGTTAAAAAATAAATATTTAAAACTCTTAATGCAATTTAATTTTATTCAATTGAAACATTATCACTAACATTCATTACAAAATTTTTGATAATGCATAAAATTTTATTTTATTAATAATGACAGGTTTGGATACACAAAATAGAAAATAAATACATCAAGAATTCACACTATCACGATCATGGAAAGGCTGCGAAGGTTGAAATGAACCCTGCGATATTTGGCGAACAAAATCTTCCATCCGACGCATCTGCTCTCTAATATCTGAAAGCTCATGTTGAACCTCATGTTGAACCTCCTGTCGAACCTCCTGCCGAAGCTCCTATCGAACCTCCTTCATAATAGATCTTCGAATATCATCTAAACGATCAGAAGGAATATCGCCAGAATAGTGCAAAATGGAGCCAAAAAAATATCTAGAAGCTTTAGCGCCCAGACCGTAGACCCTACGGTCTCGCGGTTGGGCACCAACAGCTTCCAAAAATACACGTCGACTCTCCTCTAGTGAGAGTTCGACGGGCAGCCCCCCATCAGTGGAGTCGACCTGCGATGCCTGGGACTGAAGCTCCTCGACTCGTGCCTTTGAATTATAAATGAATAAATATACGAACCTGAATAAAGGTTAAGAAATTAAACAGTTACAATATAAGTCAAATTTCTTACCACAACCTCCTGTGATCGTGCATCGACCCATGTACCGTCCTTCCTGGTGTGTGTCGCCCTGAATAGGTTGAACTCACCAGGATCTCTGCCCTCTCGCTTAGACTACAAAAGCAGAAGAAATGATATAAATATAAGTATATGCAAATGACTAAATTAATAATTAAATTATTGATGTTTTCTTACCATACGGCGTCTGTGCTCCTGAATGGAAATGGACCCCGTAGTGTGGCAGGAGAGACCCATGCCACGACCAGCTTTCTCGGATCGGCGGTTCATGGTGGCTCATGCGGACCTTCTTTGCCAGGCCTCAGATTGCCACACCTACTACCAGTCGTGCCAAATACCCTCCGGCACATGCAAAGGGCGATCGCCCGATCTCCTCCAATGATGAAGCATGTCGGAGTATCGGCGTGCCGCAAGAGCATTCCATGCTTCCCTAACGGCATCATGGATGGTTGGGTCCCACATAAACTTTTTTTGCATTTAAATAAACAATTAGTTTAAGAATATATCAAGATTTAGTTATTTTAAATCAATAATAAATTGTATTTAATAAATTTACCTGAAACTCTAAAAAATAAAACTCCCGCATGGCCGCAGATACATGATGCCAATCGTAGCCAGTGGGTTCAGCACGGATCTGGAATATGGAGCTGATCCAGCTCGATACAGAATGATGCTTAATAAAGCTACAAAACATCCATATTTATAAGTACATGCCTGGTAACACACAAACATATATTTACATTACCATATACTTACTGCCCATCAACATCCAGTCGAAGTATGGTACGGCTGACGTGGGATAAACTCTCAGATGTCTGTGCGATCGGCTATGAGACTCGAAGGCTGCAGATTTGAATTCTCTATCTTCAATGCTCATGAAGTGATCTGATGCGGCAGGGCCATGTCCCTGCTCGCTCTATCCATCGGCAGAAGATCTATCTCGGCCCGACATACTGAAAATACTAAAGAACCATGCATGCAATATAATTAGGAATAATGATTGAATATAAAAAATTTAGCACTTATAAAAATAAATTAAAATTGAATAAACCTCTATGTTTAATCAATGTCATTTGTTTCGTCAAATGTTGGTTCAACATCCGATGCCGTATCAAATTGTGATTATGTGTCATTATCATCTCTCGACTTTGCAGTGTCTTTGGTTTTTCCCGGGATGTTTAGCAGCGTATTAAATATGTTGTCAAAGAATTTTTTCTCAATATGCATAACATCCAAGTTGTATCGGATGAGATTTGTGCTCCAATACAGTAGATCCCAAAAATACTCCGTTTCTTCCAGTTGTGTTCTTTACATATACAGTCATTGACTCTATCTGCAACGGCTTCCCAAGCATACCTCAACCCCAAATACTCTATAGTATCAAATATATGTGCCAGACCTAACCGGAGCAGCCATAGACAATTGGGAATGACTCTCACAACCAGGATATAATTCTTGATTTGCAGCACAAAGCATATCGTAAAATTGCTGTGCATCTGGATTTGGTTCTTCCATAAATGTATTCTGATTGAATTCATTACCCGATGCATTCATCACCATTTCTTTGTATCTATTTAAATTCGCACATGGTTCATCAATGGGAATAGAAACTTGTTGGCTTGTAACAGCTGCACCCATTTCCTCTGTTTCACCATGACAGTACCAAATATCATACCCAGGAACAAAACACTTTTTACACAAATGCACCTTCCCAGTTTCAACATCCCTGTACGCTTTATTCTGACACCTGTATAAGTTGCAGGGGCACCTAATCCTAGGCCCATCCATCCATTCAGGTTGGCTACATGCAAATCCAATAAATTCTTCGAGTCCATTCAAAAAATCTGGATTAAGCAGACCATCTTTTAATCTTGCATACATCCAAGAGCGAGGTCCGCTCATTTTTGAACAACTTATATAATTTTTTGATGAACCAATAAACAAAACCATAATATAAAACAATATTAGTATTAATAATTTTAAGACTAAATTAGTTATGTTACACATCTAAGGTAAATAATAACCATTTAAAAAATTTAAAACAATAGATCAATTTTGTTTTTAATGATTGCAACCAATTGATTAGGCCAGGCCCTACTAAGGTCCCTCCTTTGCAAAGCCGTGCCACATAGAGTTTGTGAGACTTCACGAGCAGGTGTCCTAAATTAATTCCACCTTCACTTTATATCTAAAAGGTAAGGCCCTATCCCATTCAAGATTATTTTCTGTGATATGGTATTCTGCTATTCATTATCATCGTTTATGTTAAAATTTCAGCAGCATTTTTCTATATGTTCTCCTAAATGTGTGGCATATATGCCACACTAGGAGAACATATGAGGAAATACAAACCACAATCTCAAGAGACGATAATTAATAGCAGACTAACATATCACAAAAAATAATCTCAAACTGTCCACTAGGACAATTTGAGAATTTGTAAGACTATGTCTTGCAAATTCTTAAACGGGTCTAAAGGTTTCAGTGCTGCGAGATATAATATTTTTAAGAAAAATAATTTGAGAATTTGCAAGATTACGATCTTGCAAGTTCTCTTGATTGTTATACATATTTTGATTATGGTCTACAGTTACAAACTTATAAAATTGATATTACGTCAAAGATAACAACCTTAATCCAATAGTTATGCATAGTAATATGTAATAATACTATGGTTTCAATATTGGACAGGCTGGACCGAAATTTTCCATAACATATCAACCGTGGCACATCTATTAAAGTCATATATAATCTAATCCCCAACATAACATATCCCAATATGAAGGAATTGTAACTTAAATTAAAGCCTAATTCACAACAATTTCATAAAGACAATAATATGGAATAGCATATGTCAGATGTTCACCAGTAAACTACCATGCATAGTTTAATAGACTGAGAAATTGAACCATGACTATTTAAAAATCACTAATCAATTAAGACTGATTTAATTTAAAACATAAGCACTAAATAATCGTAAAGCAATTTCTATAATTAATTTACTATTTATCAGAATCACGAATAAACAAATACTACAATGATGTTATATTGCAACCATTATTTATTATAATACCATAATTTATTTAAATTATTTTATATTATAATATTATGAACTAATATAAGTTAATACATATAATAATATGATATTATTAATATTATTGTTGGGTTACGGAATGAAAAATCCCAATCTAATTGGAATAAAATTGCAGCGGAAACGAAATAAATTTATAACCCACCAAGAATCACATGCATTTCATAAAAACCGAAAGAAGGATAAACAAAAATATTACCTTTTGTTACTACCTTTTGTTATTACCTTTTTAATCAGTATGTAATCCTTCTGTTCTTGTGTTAGGTTTTCTCGGATCTTCAAAGGTGCTGCCTTTTAGAAAGACGATCACCCTCTACAAGTATCCACACACGAACGGATACCAAAATGGTTTTGAATGCTAGTTCAACCATTCCATTTTTCACAAAATTGAACCCCCGTTTTCAACTCTCTATTTTTCCATCTTTAAGGCAAAAGATATGACGCTTCAAAAGCCCCAATCGACGTGACCTTTCAAATGCCCCAATCGACGTTACCTTTCAAATGCTCCACCGACTCTAAAACGTATATATCGAACATATATACAAGCCTGCTAGGAATTTTAGTTAACTAAGATTTTAATTGATATTTATTTAAAACTCTTTTTCAATAATAACAATTTAAATCCTTTCCTAACAAAATAAAGAATATATATTTTTAACCAAAAAAAACTTTATGGATTATTTCCTTATCCAATAAGAAAATGTAACAATTTAATTACTTATCACAATTTAAATTACGAATTTAAATTTTCTCAAATTAAACTTGAATCTAAATGACAACTAATTATTATTTGTAATTTAAAATAATCTCATCATTTTAAATTATATAGAGAGTAACAAATCGTAACCATTATTGTACGTTCAGTGTGCGACCCTATAGGTTCAATTAACGTTGGCAGTAGGCCTAAATCACATTTTGAACCTACAAGTCATAAGCGGCCTCTAGCAAGACATTATGACTACCCAAGTTAAATGAAAAGCTCATGTTCCGAGACAACCTTAAAGTAGCTATTAATATAATCCTTTTGTCACATGATATCTTGATAGAATATAAGGAATGGATAAAGTCAACCTTATATCTCTCTATCTTTAATTTCTCGAAACCCAATTAGACTGACTAAACAAATGATACTGATCTCCATCAATTCATTTGAGCATGGCCATGCATTTCTCAGTCCCAATTATCGAGGGGCCCAGAGATATCTCTCTTATAATAAGAGAGATAAATTCCATCTTAATTACTCACATCTCACTACATGATTCTTATTATGTTCAATCATAATCTTTATAATCATCCGGTTAAAGACAACATTTGATTATGTCAAAACATAATATTCCTCATATTGAGAACTATGGCAATATCAGGTCTAAGGATTTAATGACACAACTACTAGAGATTAACTTATGACTTTGATCCATGTATTAATCTCAAGGCGGGTCTTGTCCAATATTTGTTCTCAACAAATACATATAAATTTGATTTGTATCTCATACACATATTCATCCCATGAATATCAATCAAATTTTATACTAATCTTAATTTATTGTTATTCCTATAACAATAACCGATTAGAGACATTTAGAATAATTCATAATATTATTCAAGGACATTATTATATAATAAACATGCAAATTATGATAATAGTAAATGTTCATAAATATTCAAAATACCATGTCCATACAATAGGCCTAGGGCACTATTACTAACAATCTTCCACTTGCACTAGGCCCACTCATCAATGTATCTAATACCTATGAACCTAGCATAACGATCATGCTTTGCTTATGGTAGAGGCTTAGTCAATGGATCAGCAACATTGTCATCTGTTGGAACTCTGCATATTTTTACGTCACCTCTCTCAATGATTTCTCGAATGAGATGATAACGCCTAAGAATGTGTTTGGATCGCTGATGTGACCTAGGTTCTTTGCTTGTGCGATAGCACCATTATTGTCACAATAAATATCAACAGGATTTGTGATGCTAGGAACCACTCCAAGGTCAGTAATGAACTTCTTGATCCAAACTGCTTCCTTTGCTGCATCATATGCTGCTATGTATTTAGCTTCAGTTGTAGAATCAGCAACAGTGCTTTGCTTCAAACTCTTTCAGCTAACAGCACCACCATTTAAACAAAACACATATCCTGACTGTGATCGGAAATCATCTTTGTCAGATTGAAAGCTTGCATCTGTGTAACCACTTACAACTAGATCATCTTCCAATCCGTCATACACCAAGAACATATCTTTAGATCTTCTCAGATACTTAAGAATGTTCTTGACCGCCGTCCAGTGACTCTCACCGGGATATGACTGGTATCTACTCGTTATGCTTAAAGCATAAGAGACATCTGGTCTAGTGCACAACATAGCATACATGATAGATCCTATTGCTGAAGCATAAGGAATCTTACTCATGCGCTCTCGCTCATCTTTTGTGTTAGGACACTAAGATTTGCTAAGTGTAATACCATGAGACATAGGCAAGTATCCTCTCTTGGAATCTTGCATACTGAATCTTTTCAGTACTTTGTCTATGTAAGTACTTTGACTTAGACCAACAGCCTCTTAGATCTATCTCTATAGATCTTTATCCCTAGGATATAGGCAGTTTCACCTAAGTCTTTCATTGAGAAACATTTTCCTAACCAAGACATGACACTCTGCAAGGCAGGGATATCATTCCCAATGAGTAAAATGTCATCAACATATAGGACCAGAAATACAATGGCGCTCCTACTAACTTTTTGTAAACACAAGGTTCATCTTCATTTTTGATAAATCCAAACTCTTTGACTGATTCATCAAAACAAAGATTCCAACTTCGAGAAGCCTGCTTCAAACCATAAATGGATCTTTGAAGCTTGCATACTTTACTAGAATTCTCAGGTTGTACAAAACCCTCAGGTTGTGTCATGTACACATCCTCAAGTAAGTTTCCATTAAGAATTGCTGTTTTAACATCCATTTGCCAAATCTCATAGTCATAATATGCAGCAATGGCAATAAGAATTCTAATAGACTTAAGCATGGCTACAGGTGAAAAAGTTTCATCATAGTCTATACCATGAGTTTGTTTGAAACCTTTTGCAACTAGCCTTGCTTTGTAAGTATGCACTTTACCATCCATGTCAGTTTTCTTTTTGAAAACCCATTTGCACCCAATAGTTTTTGTACCTTCATGTGGCTCAATCAAGGTCCATACCTGATTATCATACATGAATTGGATTTCAGACTTCATGGCCTCTAACCATTTCTCAGAGTCTGGATCTAACATAGCCTCTTGATAGGTAATAGGTTCATTTTGATCCACTAACAATACATCATGATTATCAGTCACAAGAAATCCATATCTCTCGGGCTCATGACGTATCCTATCAGATCTACGTAACTTTTGTGCTACAGGTGGTGTGTCAACAGTGGTTTGTTGACTTTGAGCATCCACAGGCGGTTTAATGTTATCTTGTGGTTCTCGAATCTCTTTGATTTGTACCTTGCTTCCACTGGTTCCTTTAGAAATAAATTTCCTTTCTAGAAATACACCATTCCGAGCAACAAACACTTTGTTCTCATTAGGATTGTAAAAGTAGTATCCTTTAGTCTCTTTAGGATATCCTACAAAAAAATATTTATCAGACTTGGGTTCTAGCTTATTTGAAACTTAACGTTTTACATAAGCTTCACAACCCCAAATCTTAAGAAAAGATAAACTGGGCTTTTTACCATTCCACATCTCATATGGCGTCTTTTAACCGCTTTGGTTGGAACTCGATTTAGTGTGAATGCAGCTGTGGCAAGTGCATAACCCCAAAAGGTAAGTGAAAGATCTGTTAGACTCATCATAGATCAAACCATATCTAATAAGGTTTGATTCCTTCTTTCAGACACACCATTGCATTACGGTGTTCTAGGAGGAGTTAGTTGTGGAATGATTCCACAACTTCTAAGATGGTCATAAAAATCTTGGCTCAAATATTCTCCACCTCGATCAGATCGAAGTGCCTTGATTGTCTTGCCAAGTTGGTTTTGTACTTCATATTGAAAAGATTTAAACATTTCAAATGATTCAGATTTGTGTCTCATCAAGTAGACATAACCATATCTACTGAAGTCATCAGTAAATGTAATGAAGTACTTGTAACCTCCTATGGCTTCTGAACTTAATGGTCCACATACATCTGTATGTATTAGGCCCAATAATTCATTGGCCCTTTCACTGTGTCCAGTAAAGGGATCCTTTGTCATCTTACCCAATAGACAAGATTCACATGTATCATATGATTCAAAATCAAATGAGTTCAAAAGTCCATCTTGATGGAGTTTTGATATGCGTTTCTCATTTATATGGCCAAGGTGACAATGCCAAAGATAGGTTGAATTTAAGTCATTGGACTTAACTTTCTTAGTAGTTATGTTATAGACAAAAGAATTGTTGGATTTTTGAAGATTCAAAACATAAAGACCATCTAGTAATTCGGCATTTGCATAGAACATGTCTTTATGATAAATGGAGCAATTATTATTCTCAATAATAAAAGAAAAACCATCATTATCCAAACAAGAAACTGAAATAATATTCCTACACATTGTAGGAACATAATAGCAATTGTTCAAAACTAACAAAAGCCCACTGGGCAAAGAAAGTTCATAACTTCCTACAGCTAAAGCAGCAACTTTTGCTCCATTGCCTACTTGAAGATCAACTTCGCCCTTCTTCAGTTGTCTACTCCTTTTGAGCCCCTGCACATTTGTGCAAATGTGAGATCCACATCCAGTATCTAATACCCAGGAACTAGAAGGAGAGAAACTAATCTCTATAACATAAATACCTGAAGAACCGGTCTCACCAGTCTTCTTCTTCTTCTTTAGATCCTCCAAATATAGCTTGCAGTTTCTCTTCCAATGACCAGGTTCATTGCAAAAGAAACAGACACCCTCCTTTGGGGCTTTAGCCTTGGGTTTAGGATTGGGCTTGGGTTGAGCATTGGACTTTCCAGCCCTTCCCTTACCCTTTCCTTTTCTTTTCTTCATAAGGCCCTTTCCCTTTTGAACCATCAGAATATGGCCAGGCTTGGACTTAATATTTTGTTCAGCAGTTTTAAGCATCGTATGCAGCTCAGAAATTGATTTGTCCATTTCATTCATGTTATAGTTCATGATAAACTGATCATAACTATCAGGAAGTAAATTTAGGATCAAATCTGTTGCCAACTCTTGGCTCATTGGAAATCCAAGCCTATCAAGGTGCTCAATATAGCCTTTCATTTTCAACACATGAGCGCTAACTGAAGCACCCTCAGCCATTTTACAAGAGTGCAATGCCTTGGTAGTATCATACCTTTCTTGCCTTGCTTGTTGCTGGAACATTTCCTTTAGATTGACAATCATATCATAAGTTTTCATGTTTTCCAAATCTTTCTGAAGTTCAGAACTCATGGTAGCTAGCATCAAGCATGCAACATCAATAGAGTCATTATGATGCTTCTCATAAGCATTCTTTTCAGCTCTAGAAGCATTATCGGCTGGTTCTTCAGGGTGAGGTTGATCCAGGACATAAAGCTTCCTTTCTTGTTTGAGAACAATTCTCAAATTTCGAAACCAATCAAGGAAATTAGTCCCAGTAAGTTTGTCCTTCGCAAGGATTGATCGCAGTGACATAGTAGAATTGTTATCATTGTTGGCCATCTACAATAAATGCAAAGTTCGTTAAGTATTTTGATTATGAAAAACTCCACTAAATTAACAACCATCAATGATAAAATCATATTAATTTAGTGAGCTAAGATCCATATTTATACTCAACTTTAAGTCAGCTTTGGCATGATGCTTAAAATTAAGTTTTTTAGGTAGGTAACTCTTACCAATTGCAACTCATGCAACTCTTAGAAATTTATGGGATTATGACATCATATGTCTCAGCATGTTTAAATCCATCTCATGCCATTAGGCCTAAAACCATTTTGATAACCTAATTAAGTTAAACCATTTTTAAACATATGGGTAGCACCATTACCCATCTTGCCTCACTAATGTAACCCAGTATACTTCTACTTTGGTAGAACCCATATTAAGGTGATAAAAGCCTTGACAAGTGTTCAAATATGGATGGCATGTCAACTTAAGATTTTATGTGAGGGATCTAGATAGATTAACAGATCTCATCATGCATTTAGTATCACATACTCATTGAAATCATACATAGCATCACATACTTATGAAACATCATACATAGCATCTCATACATGTATATAATAAACATGTCATAGTATGACCTTATCGAGATTGATCTTCATAAGCAATATGAAGATCAATGGTCAATCCTAGGTAATAATGAGCAACACCATAATGTCTACTTGACCATCATCATATGCATAGACACCTAGCTCCTCTATCACCATGGTTGGATTGCAGGATTTTAAATGATTTGCTTTGTCTTCTTGCTTTATTACAATAAATAAACAAATACTACTAAAAGTAAAAGAAAAATTATAATGAAACAAAATAGCACACAGGCCATATATATGATAATTACAACCCTTGTAAAAGAATAATAAAAACCTGCCAATCATATTGGTCACAAGGCCATACCATGCACCATACAAAGCAAACAACACACCATGCAAAATATATCATGTTATCATATAGCATATACATATTGCATTAAAGAAAATAGGCATGTTTTTAAAACCAATTAAATTTACAAGGCGCTCTGATTAGGTAGTACTGTGGTTCCTAAAATTTGGAGATACAATAAAGTTTCATCCTAAAATTTGATTTTATTGATCTCATCGATAAATTTAAGGCTCACATCCGCACCACCATAAACAGGAATTGATAAATCCTTATTGATATGTGAATTCAGTTCATGTATTAATCTAATTAAGACATCACCGAAATTATATATCAAGATATTAAACACTTTAATTGCAACATTCCATTCGATTTTTAATCATATTAACGAATCCTTACAGGAAACAGATTCATCAATTAACACCTTAGAAAACCTATTATCTATGTCATTCATGCAAACACTAATATCATATATATATACAAGAACGCAAACCATGCCAAGATCATATACATCTCATACATACAATCAAACATGGCAGTTTCGATTTTTATGAAAATGCAAGAGGCTCTGATACCACTGTTGGGTTATGGAATGAAAAATCCAATCTAATTGGAATAAAATGCAGCGGAAACAAAATAAATTTATAACCCACCAAGAATCACATGCGTTTCATAAAAACCGAAAGAAGGATAAACAAAAATATTACCTTTTGTTACTACCTTTTGTTATTACCTTTTTAATCAGTATGTAATCCTTCTGTTCTTGTGTTGGGTTTTCTCGGATCTTCAAAGGTGCTGCTTTCAGAAAGATGATCACCCTCTACAAGTATCCACACACGAACGACACCAAAATGGTTTTGAATGCTAGTTCAACCATTCCATTTTTCACAAAATTGAACCCCCATTTTCAACTCTCTATTTTTCCATCTTTAAGGCAAAAGATATGACGCTTCAAAAGCCCCAATCGATGTGACCTTTCAAATGCCCCAATCAACGTTACCTTTCAAATGCCCCACAGACTCTAAAACATATATATGAACATATATACAAGCCTGTTAGGAATTTTGATTAACTAAGATTTTAATTGATATTTATTTAAAACTCCTTTTAAATAATAACAATTTAAATCCTTTCCTTACAAAATAAGGAATATATTTTTAACCAAAAAAAACTTTATGGATTATTTCTTATCCAATAAGAAAATGTAACAATTTAATTACTTGTCACAATTTAAATTACAAATTTAAATTTTCTCAAAATTAAACTTGAATCTAAATGACAACTAATTATTATTTGTAATTTAAAATAATCTTATCATTTTAAATTATATAGAGAGTAAAAAATCGCAACCATTATTGTCCATTCTTAGTGTGCGACCCTATAGGTTCAATTAACGTTGGCAGTAGGCCTAAATCACATTTTGAACCTACAAGTCATAAGCGGCCTCTAGCAAGACATTATGACTACCCAAGTTAAATAAAAAGCTCATGTTCCAAGACAACCTTAAAGTAGCTATTAACATAATCCTTTTGTTACATGATATCTTGATAGAATACAAGGCATGGATAAAGTCAACCTTATATCTCTCAATCTTTAATTTCTCGAAACCCAATTAGACTGACTAAACAAATAATATTGATCTCCATCAATTCATTTGAGCATGGCCATGCATTTCTCAGTCTCAATCATCGAGGGCCCCAGAGATATCTC
This sequence comes from Calamus simplicifolius, assembly GCA_900491605.1. Lineage (NCBI taxonomy): Eukaryota > Viridiplantae > Streptophyta > Magnoliopsida > Arecales > Arecaceae > Calamus > Calamus simplicifolius. Next base: position 1,170,668 of record UESW01004012.1, read on the forward strand.
TCTTATAATAAGAGGGACAAATTCCATCTTAATCACTCACATCTCACTACATGATTCTTATTATGTTCAATCATAATCTTTATAATCATCCGGTTAAAGACAACGTTTGATTATGTCAAAACATAATATTCCTCATATTGAGAACTATGGCAATCTCAGGTCTAAGGATTTAATGACACAACTACTAGAGATTAACTTATGACTTTGATCCATGTATTAATCTCAAGGCGGGTCTTGTCCAATATTTGTTCTCAACAAATACATATAAATTTGATTTGTATCTCATACACATATTCATCCCATGAATATCAATCAAATTCATACTAATCTTAATTTATTGTTATTCCTACAACAATAACCGATTAGGGACATTTAGAATAATTCATAATATTATTCAAGGATATTATTATATAATAAACATGCAAATTATAATAATAGTAAATATTCATAAATATTCAAAATACCATGTCCATACAATAGGCCTAGGGCACTATTACTAACAATCTTCCACTTGCACTAGGCCACTCATCAATGTATCTAATACCTATGAACCTAGCATGACGATCATGCTTTGCTTGTGGTAGAGGCTTAGTCAATGGATCAGCAACATTGTCATCTGTTGGAACTCTGCATATTTTTACGTTACCTCTCTCAATGATTTCTCGAATGAGATGATAACGCCTAAGAATGTGTTTGGATCGTTGATGTGACCTAGGTTCTTTTGCTTGTGCGATAGCACCATTATTGTCATAATAAACATCAATAGGATTTGTGATGCTAGGAACCACTCCAAGGTCAGTAATGAACTTCTTGATCCAAACTGCTTCCTTTGCTGCATCAGATGCTGCTATATATTCAGCTTCAGTTGTAGAATCAGCAACAGTGCTTTGCTTTGAACTCTTCCAGCTAACAGCACCACCATTTAAACAAAGCACATATCCTGACTGCGATCGGAAATCATCTTTGTCAGATTGAAAGCTTGCATCTGTGTAACCAGTTACAACTAGATCATCTTCCAATCCACCATACACCAAGAACATATCTTTAGATCTTCTCAGATACTTAAGAATGTTCTTGACCGCCGTCCAGTGACTCTCACCGGGATCTGACTGGTATCTACTCGTTATGCTTAAAGCATAAGAGACATCTGGTCTAGTGCACAACATAGCATACATGATAGATCCTATTGCTGAAGCATAAGGAATCTTACTCATGTGCTCTCACTCATCTTTTGTGTTAGGACACTGAGATTTGCTAAGTGTAATACCATGAGACATAGGCAAGTATCCTCTCTTGGAATCTTGCATACTAAACCTTTTCAGTACTTTTTCTATGTAAGTAATTTGACTTAGACCAATCAGCCTCTTAGATCTATCTCTATAGATCTTTATCCCTAGGATATAGGCAGTTTCACCTAAGTCTTTCATTGAGAAACATTTCCCTAACCCAGACTTGACACTCTACAAGGTAGGGATATCATTCCCAATGAGTAAAATTTCATCAACATATAGGACCAGAAATACAATGGGCTCCCACTAACTTTCTTGTAAACACAAGGTTCATCTTCATTTTTGATAAATCCAAACTCTTTGACTGATTCATCAAAACAAAGATTCCAACTTCGAGAAGCCTGCTTCAAACCATAAATGGATCTTTGAAGCTTGCATACTTTACTAGAATTCTCAGGTTGTACAAAACCCTCAGGTTGTGTCATGTACACATCCTCAAGTAAGTTTCCATTAAGAATTGCTGTTTTAACATCCATTTGCCAAATCTCATAGTCATAATATGCAGCAATGGCAATAAGAATTCTAATAGACTTAAGCATGGCTACAGGTGAAAAGTTTCATCATAGTCTATACCATGAGTTTGTTTGAAACCTTTTGCAACTAGCCTTGCTTTGTAAGTATGCACTTTACCATCCATGTCAGTTTTCTTTTTGAAAACCCATTTGCACCCAATAGTTTTTGTACCTTCAGGTGGCTCAATCAAGGTCCATACCTGATTATCATACATCGATTGGATTTCAGACTTCATGGCCTCTAACCATTTCTCAGAGTCTGGATCTAACATAGCCTCTTGATAGGTAATAGGTTCATTTTGATCCACTAACAATACATCATGATTATCAGTCACAAGAAATCCATATCTCTCGGGCTCATGACGTATCCTATCAGATCTACGTAACTTTTGTGCTACAGGTGGTGTGTCAACAGTGGTTTGTTAACTTTGAGCATCCATAGGCGGTTCAATGTTATCTTGTGGTTCTCGAATCTCTTTGATTTGTACCTTGCTCCCACTGGTTCCTTTAGAAATAAATTCTTTCTAGAAAGACACCATTCCGAGCAACAAACACTTTGTTCTCAATGGGATTGTAAAAGTAGTATCCTTTAGTCTCTTTAGGATATCCCACAAAAAACATTTATCAGACTTGGGTTCCAGCTTATTTGAAACTTGACGTTTTACATAAGCTTCACAACCCCAAATCTTAAGAAAAGATAAACTGGGCTTTTTACCATTCCACATCTTATATGGCGTCTTTTCAACCGCTTTGGTTGGAACTCAATTTAGTGTGAACGCAGCTGTGGCAAGTGCATAACCCCAAAAGGTAAGTGGAAGATTTGTTGGACTCATCATAGATCGAACCATATCTAATAAGGTTCGATTCCTTCTTTCAGACACCCATTCCATTGCGGTGTTCTAAAAGGAGTTAGCTGTGGAATGATTCCACAACTTCTAAGATGGTCATAAAAATCTTGGCTCAAATATTCTCCACCTCGATCAGATCAAAGTGCCTTGATTGTCTTGCCAAGTTGGTTTTGTACTTCATATTGAACAGATTTAAACATTTCAAATGATTCAGATTTGTCTCATCAAGTAGACATAACCATATCTACTGAAGTCATCAGTAAATGTAATGAAGTACTTGTAACCTCCTATGGCTTCTGAACTTAATGGTCCACATACATCTGTATGTATTAGGCCCAATAATTCATTGGCCCTTTCACTGTGTCCAGTAAAGGGATCCTTTGTCATCTTACCCAATAGACAGGATTCACATGTATCATATGATTCAAAATCAAATGAGTTCAAAAGTCCATCTTGATGGAGTTTTGATATGCGTTTCTCATTTATATGGCCAAGGCGACAATGCCAAAGATAGGTTGAATTTAAGTCATTGGACTTAACTTTCTTAGTAGTTATGTTATAGACAGAAGAATTGTTGGATTTTTTAAGATTCAAAACATAAAGACCATCTAGTAATTCCGCATTTGCATAGAACATGTCTTTATGATAAATGGAGCAATTATTATTCTCAATAATAAAGAAAAACCATCATTATCCAAACAAGAAACTGAAATAATATTCCTACACATTATAGGAACATAATAGCAATTGTTCAAAACTAACAAAAGCCCAATGGGCAAAGAAAGTTCATAAGCAACTTTTGCTCCATTGCCTACTCGAAGATCAACTTCGCCCTTCTTCAGTTGTCTACTCCTTTTGAGCCCCTGCACATAAACATACTGTTTTTAATGATCACAGTAAATATTAGGTTAAAGGGACAATAAATTTTAATTTTCATATTTTATAACAAAAAATCCAAATATTTAATTATATCATAATTTCATATTAATGTATAATGAGTTTATTATAAATATTTTTTTGGGTAAAATGAATATAATATTAAATTTAATATTGTAACATGAACTTATAATAACATTCTGACAATAAGACATGCATGAAAAAAGCTATTTCGAATTTATTTTAAAATTTCATCAAACACAAAATAGTTCAATATAATGATGTTATAGATTCATTATATTCTAATATTCTAATATCATATAATATAAATTTTTTTAAATATTAATATAATACTATAGTGTATTCCATCGCTATTGTAATATATTATTATTATATATATGATATTACTGCATGCGGTTTTCTAAATTTAATTGATATAATAATGATTGAATAAATTATTAAGGTTAATATATCAAAACAACTTATTAATATATTTTTAATAATATAATTAAATAAATTTAATCAGTAAAAGTTATTACAATATATTTTGTAATATAAAAAAATAAATTTTTATAATAAATTTTTTTATATTAATAAATTTTTGTATAATATTTAATAATCGGGATGGGGTGGGGAAAACCCCCCTTCTTTTTTTTGCTGGCCCGGCCACCGTGGCAAGGCCGCGACCACCACGGCAGGCAGTGGCCGTGGCGGAGAAGATGGCCAGGGCCGAGGCCATGGCCGGAGATGATGGCCACGGCCGCCGTGGCCGTCAACGAAGGGGGGTGGGGAAAACCCCCCTAGTTAATTTTTTTTTTGGTCTGGCCACCGTGGCCAGGCCAGGGCCGGCCATGGCAGCGATCGTGGTCGTCTTCTCCGGCCACGGCCGTCGTCGTTGGCCGGCAACGAAGGGTGGGGGTGGGGAAACCCCCTGTTAAATTTTTTTTTGGCCTGGCCACCGTGGCCAGGCCACGGCCGGCCACAGCAGTGGCCATGGCCGGCAACTAAGGGAGGGGGGTGGGGAAAACACCCCCCCTGTTAATTTTTTTTTTGGGCCTGGCCACCTTGGCCAGGCCATGGCCGGCCATGGCAGCGGCCATGGCCGGCAACAAAGGGGAGGGGTGGGGAAAACTCCCCTCCTGTTAATTTTTTTTGGGCCTGGCCACTGTGGCCAGGCCACGGCAGCGGCCATGGCCATCTTCTCCGGCCACGGCCGAGGCCGTGGCCGGAGAAGACGGTAACGGCCGTAGCCGTGGCCGGCAACGAATGGGGGGAAACCCCCTTGTTAATTTTTTTGGGCCTGGCCACGGCAGCGGCCGTGGCCGGAGAAGACAACCACGGGAGGGGGCGGGGGAGGAAATGGGGGAGATGGGAGGGAGGGGAGGGAGGGAGCTAGGGGAGGTTTACCCGGAAATAGGGATCGCCGGCGAGGTGGTCGGGTGTCAGAGAGACGCCGGAGCAAGGTGCTCGGGTGCCGGAGAGCTGCCGGAGGTGGGGAAGGGGGAGGAGGAGAAAACCAGTTGGGCGGGTGAGGGAGAATCCATGAGAAAAGAAAAAAAATGGAGGGAGGGGGGGGGGGAGGGGAGTTAATAATAAATTAGGATTAGCGATGCATAGTTGCGTCGCTAATCCATCGCTAATTAGGGATGCAAAGAATGCGATGCTGGCTGCGTCGCTAAATCACTCATTTGGCGGGAGCTCACGCGGGAATTTTTTTTTCTGTGGGTCGCTATTTTTTTTTTGTATGCGTCGCTAATGTGTCGCTAATTAGCGACTCAATTAAGTGTGTCGCTGAATTAACGAATTTTTTAATTTTTTGTGATATGCGTCGCTTATTAGTCACTAAATAGCGCTGCAACTACCTCATCGTTGAATTAAATTTTTTTTAATTTTTAATTTTTTTTAATTTTTGGATTGTTAATAATATTTTTAAGTAACGAATTTTTAATTTTCGATCCGACGGTTTGCGATCGATCCTAACCATGATCCCGATCGGCGATGATCGAACGGACCATTGCGATCCATCCGATCAGCAACGATCCGACGGTTGCGATCGATCCTAGCCATGATCCCGATCGGCAATGATCAAACGGACCGTTGCGATCCATCCGATCCACGATGATCCGATGTTGCGATCTAGCCGAGCCATGATCCCAATCGGCGATGATCGATCGGACTGTTGCGATCCATTCGATCCGCGACGATCCGACGGTTGCGATCTAGCCGAGCCATGATCCCGATCGGCGATTATCGATCGGACCATTGCGATCCATCCGATCGGCAACGATCCGACGGTTGTAATCAATCCAAGCCATGATTCCGATCGGCGATGATCGATGGGACCGTTGCGATGCATCCGATCGGAGACGATCCGACGGTTTCGATCGATCCGAGCCATGATCCCGATTGGCGATGATCGATCAGACCGTTGCGATGCATCCACTCGGAGACGATCCGATGGTGCGATCGATCCGAGCCATGATCCCGATCGGCGATGATCGATCGGACCGTTGCGATCCATCCGATCGAAGATGATTTGACAGTTGGGATTGATCCTAGCCATGATCCCGATCGGTGATGATCGATTGGACCATTGTGATCCATCCGATCAGCGACGATCCAACGTTGCGATCATCCGATCAGCAAGGATCCGACGGTTGCGATCGATCCAAGCCATGATCTCGATCGGCGACGATCGATTGGACCATTGTGATCCATCCTATCGGCCACGATCCGACGTTTGCGATCGATCCAAGCCATGATCCCGATCGGCGATGATCGATCGGACCGTTGCGATGTATCCAATCGAAGATGATCCGATGGTTGTGATTGATCCTAGCCATGATCCAATTGGCGATGATCGATTGGACCGTTGCGATCCATCCGATCGGCGACGATCCAACGGTTGTGATCCATTCGATCGGCGAGGATCTGATGGTTGCGATCGATCCAACCCATGATCCCGATCGGCGACGATCGATCGGACTGTTGCGATTCATCCTATCGGCCACGATCCAATGTTTGCGATCGATCCAAGCCATGATCCCGATTGGTGATGATCGATCGGACCGTTGCGATGCATCCGATCGAAGACAATCCGATGGTTGCGATGGATCCTAGTCATGATCCCAATTGGCGATGACGATTGGACCGTTGCGATCCATCCGATCGACAACGATCCAACAATTGTAATCCATCCGATCGGTGAGGATCCGACGATTGCGATCGATCCAAGCCATGATCCCAATCGGCAACGATCGATCGGACCGTTGCGATCCATCCTATCGGCCACGATCCGACGTTTGCGATCGATCCAAGCTATGATCCCAATCGGTGATGATCGATCAGACCGTTGCGATGCATCCGATCAGAGATGATCCGATGGTTGCGATCGATCCAAGCCATGATCCCAATCGGCAAAGATCGATTGGACTGTTGCAATCATCCGATCGGCGACAATCCAACGGTTGCGATCTATCCAAGCCTCGATACCAATCGGTGATGATCGATCGAACCGTTGCAATCCATCCGATCGAAGACAATCCAACCGTTGTGATCGATCCAAGCCATGATCCCGATCAGCGACGATCGATCGGACCGTTGCGATCCATTCGATCGGCGATGATCCAACGGTTGCGATCCATCAGATCGGCGAGGATCTGACGGTTGCGATCGATCCAAGCCATGATCTTGATCGGCAACAATCGATCGGACCGTCGCGATCCATCCTATCGGCCACGATCCGATGGTTGTGATTGATCCAAGCCATGATCTCGATCGATGATGATCGATCGGACCGTTGCGATGCATCCGATCAGAGATGATTCGACGGTTGCAATCGATCCGACCGTTGCGATGCATCCGATCGGAGACGATCCAACGGTTGCGTTCGATCGAAGACATGATCACGAAAGGCGATGATCAATTCGATCGTTGCGATGCATTCGATTGAAGACGATCCGATGGTTGTGATCAATCTGACCCATGATCCGGATCTGCGATGATCGATCGAACCATTGCGATCTATTCGATCGGCGACGATCCGACGGTTGCGATCGATCCAAGCCATGATCTTGATCGATGATGATCGATCGATCGGACCATTGCGATGCATCCGATCCGAGACGATCCGACGGTTAAGATCGATTTAAGCCATGATCCCGATCGGACCGTTGCGATCCATCCGATCGGACATGATTCAACGATTGTGATCAATCCAAGCCATGATCTCGAGCAGACCGTTGCAATCCCTTAGATCAGCAATGATCCGACGGTTGCGATCGATCCAAGCCATGATCCAAAGCGATAAATTAAAATTTTTTTTGTAAATGCTTTGCTAATGGGTCACTAAATTAACGATTTTTTAGAATTTCCTGAATTTTGCGTCACTAATGCGTCGCTAAATAGAAACGCATTTTTTTGCATCGCTAAATTAATGATTTTTTAAAATTATTTAAAATTAATTTTTTTATTTTTTTTCAATTGTGTCGCTAATGTGTCGCTATTTAGCGACGCATTTTGTTGCGTCGCTAAATTAATGATTTTTTAAAATTTCTTAAATTTTTACGTCGCTAATGCATCGCTATTTAGCGATGCGTTTTGTTGCGTCACTAAATTAATAATTTTTTAAAATTGTTTAAAATTTATTATTTATTTTTTTAATTTTTTTAATTGTGTTGTTAATGCATCGCTATTTAGCGATGCATTTTGTTGCATCGTTAAATTAATGATTTTTAAAAATTATTTAAAAATTAAAAATTTATTTTTTTTAATTTTTTTTGAATTGCATTGCTAATGCATCGCTATTTAGCGATGCTTTTGTTGTGTTACTAAATTAATAATTTTTAAAATTATTTAAAATTTAATTATTTTTTTTATTTTTTTGAATTGCGTCGCTAATGGATCGCTATTTAGCGACACATTTTATTGCGTCGCTAAATTAATATTTTTAAAATTATTTAAAAATTAAAATTTTTTTTTTTAATTTTTTTGAATGCATCGCTAATGCGTCACTATTTAGCGATGCATTTGTGCGTCGCTAAATTAACAATTTTTTAAAATTACTTAAAATTTATAATTATTTTTTTATTTTTTTTGAATTGCGTCGCTAATGCGTGCTATTTAGCGATGCATTTTGTTGCGTCGCTAAATTAATAATTTTTAAAATTATTTAAAAATTAAAAAAAATTAATTTTTTTTAATTGTATCGCTAATGCATCGCTATTTAGCGATGCATTTTGTTGCATCGCTAAATTAATGATTTTAAAAAATATTTAAAATTTATAATTATTTTTTAAAAATTTTTTGAATTGCGTCGCTAATGCGTCGCTATTTAGCAATGCATTTTGTTGCATCGCTAAATTAATGATTTTTTAAAATTATTTAAAAATTAAAATTTATTTTTTTATTTTTTTTGAATTGCGTCGCTAAGGCGTCACTATTTAGCGATGCATTTTATTGCGTCGCTAAATTATGCTTTTTAAAATTATTTAAAATTTATAATTATTTTTTTATTTTTTTTGAATTGCGTCGCTATGCATTGCTATTTAGTAATGCATTTTGTTGCATCGCTAAATTAACGATTTTTTAAAATTATTTAAAATTTAAAATTTATTTTTTTTTAATTTTTTTGAATTGCATCGCTGATGCGTCGCTATTTAGCAACGCATTTTATTGCGTCGCTAAATTAATAATTTTTTAAAATTATTTAATAATTAAAATTTATTTTAATTAATTTTTTTTTGAATTGCATCGCTAATGCGTCTCTATTTAGCGACTCATTTTATTGTGTCGCTAAATTAACGATTTTTAAAATTATTTAAAAATTAAAATTAATTTTTTTTAAAATTTTTTTTTTGAATTGCATCGCTAATGCGTCGCTAATGAGTCGTTATTAGTGACGCATTTTGTTGCGTTGCTAAATTAATATTTTTTATAATTTTCTTAATTTTTGCATCGCTAATGCGTCGCTAAATTGTGACGCATCTTTTCTTCGTCGCTAATTGCGTCGCTATTTGTTTTTGTCGCTGATGCGTCACAATTTTGGTTGCAATTTAGCGACGCAAAAATGTGTCGCTAAAATGGCATCGCTATTTTAGTATTTTCTTGTAGTGGCTGTTCACCCTAAGGGTAAGGATATGCAATGTGCGCTAGTCTCATGGTGTTCGATGGTGTCAGTCCCATCTACACATAAACTAGAAAAGTTAAAGAATCAAACCATAACGTGCAATTTGAATCTCACAATTTATAATCTCTATTACAAATTCCATATGCACGGTTCACATTCTTTGGACTTTATCTCACAGACAAATATATCAAATAAAAGACATCTGGATAGATAAAGAAATCATTTTATTTGATTTGTATTCATAGAATGTATACAGCATTCAATCCAATTGAATTTAGGGCATACACTAACGATCATAAATAGTGCAGAAATGGTCTAGGCTTTGAATGATGGCCGGATTAGATTTTTGACACTTGATAACGCATAGTTGGTTAATGATGTGGCACCAGTGGCCGAATCCACTGTTGTGATCGTATGTTCACTAACAATCGGACTTCACTAGTGATCGTTGTATGTTAATTAGTGTATAATTAATCTGAGCCTCGAGTAGTGGTCAAATTACATTTATGATACTTGATATAGCTGTGTTCCTGATATTGATGTTATTGATGAGACTATGTGCTATATGTTGATGAGGATGTGCGCCTAATATTGATTCTACGATGTTGCATTTAGTGATATAGTCCAATGCTATGGCAAGATAAGAGTAAACAAAAGATTTTTTTTATGTTACATTATGGATTTTTAGTATGTATTGGAGTATGATTTATTTTGTTAGATGTGTTATTTTGTACTATGTTTATTCATATTTTCATTTCTATTTTTATTGCATATATATATATATATATATATTATATATATATACACACACAGGGCTTTTAGCTCACCCATGTTATCCTGTCCGTTTGAGATATTGAGAACGTGGATGTCGATCGGGTTAGACTTTATAATAAATAGAAGTGAGATTATACTAGCTAGTTGTATTTAATATTTTATAGTCCTATACTTTAAGGATGCTGATATACTTTGTTAGATGTGTTATTTTTGTACTATATGTTTATCATATTTTCATTTCTATTTTTATTGCATATATATATATATATATATATATATATATGTACACACACGGCTTTTAGCTCACCCATGTTATCCTGTCCGTTTGAGATATTGAGAACGTGGATGTCGATCGGGTTAGACTTTATAATAAATAGAAGTGAGATTATACTAGCTAGTTGTATTTAATATTTTATAGTCCTATACTTTAAGGATGCTGATATACTTTGTTAGTTATGATTCTTGTATGTGTGAGGATAACATGTGATGTGGCATGGATCACCTTATTTTGTTGTGGATATAAGATTAATCTTTTCTCTGATATTATGTTAATATTATATTATGAATGATAACTATTATTAGGCTTTGCATGCTTTTAGGGTTCACTTTAGGAATATAAGGCCGTGTCGCATTTTATCTCAGACTGAGCACTGGTTTAGAAGCATGATAATTGTGTTCTTGTGCCATTTCAGTGCAATATATCCCTTTGTTCCTTTAACCATTGTAAAGAAACTTGTCTGATTATGCATTGGTCAATCCAAAATTAGCTTTCTTTACGATTCCAAAGTCGTCGATCAAAGGCTTTATGTCACAATAGATGATATAGGCCTTGAGATAATTTTGTGGAGGATCTAAACTAGTGGATGGAGACTTGTTTTGAATGAGTTAGCACCCTTGACACTTAAACAAACAAAAGGACACGTTAACCTCATATAGACAACCTAGTATTAACGCTTGCCTTACTATTGGTCCATCTCGGTGTTCTAAAGTAGGACAAATCCATAGTCATTCTCAATGCTGTAATTCTGAGGTTTTCCTGCTTGACATTTCTAGCTGAGAAAATAACCTTTTTCACTCTCCTAATTATAAATAATAATAATAATAATCAAAAATAAAAGATAATTAAAAAATCATTTTAACTTTTTTATTCTGGCTAAATATCAAAAATGTATTCAGTACATAATCAATCTAAGTTTAAACTCATGCTAATAAGAACTTTTATATATTTTTCTATTTCTTGGCTAAATATTATCACTTTTTATATTGTCAATTTCAGATCCATGCCCGCTTTGGACCATGGAGAGCCATAGCCCAGGACTAAAGCTCTTACCCCCACTGCAATGACCTGACCCTCTCTCTATTTAGTTTTTATTTTGAACCAACATCACTTTGATGAGTCAAGGATTTTTGCCATTCAGTAGTCATAAAATTCTCTGATTATTCAAAATTATATAATTATTGGCTGATGATTCTCCAATTATTCAAATTCCATATGAAATAGTTATAATGTACTTGAGACGCACATGGCTACTAAATATTTTAGATTTAGGATAATTTAACTAAAATTTAAAATCTAAAATGACATGAAAGTGATTAACTCACAGGTTTCTTGCTAAATTAGATCCTCTCACCTTTCGGTCTAGAAGCTAGCATGAGTGGTTCTCCAACAATGTTAGATTTCCATCTTTTATAGAAATCTAATTTGTTTAACACTTATTTTAAATAGAGGAATCTTGGTAGGGTTATTTTAAGAATTAAAAATTGGAAAAGTAAGCCACTTCAATATAGTTTAAGGATATTGAATGGATGCTGCTCCATGTTGGTAGCCTCGTGTTCAATTTTGCTGCCATCTATTATTCTCATTTTTTTCAATGTTTTTTCCACTGAAAATTAATATATAAATATTTCAATATGCTTATATTCTTTAGTTTTGTCGATTCATCTGAATCCTCTATGCACTTCTGACAAATTTTGCAGGTTTTACTGAATTTCAACCCTTCTATGGTTGCAATGTGTTTGTATGCCAGATTTGTGACTATGGTTCCCAATGGTCTGTCTTTTAACTTCTAAAAGTTTTCTGACCACTGTTTGTTTTTGAACAAAATAGCACTTGTCCTCGGTCATCAGTGAAAGGATCTTCTTTTGATTTGAGAGTTTTACCATGGTCCCAAATATGTGATTGTCATAGATTGAGATGTCTTCATTCTCTTTATTGGATTTGGGGAATTTGTGGATTGGCATAGTTTTAAATGAGGCTGTTTGATGAAATGTCTCCTCTATGGGACTGTCAGCATATTCATGAATGAAAAGATAAGTATGATTCAGCTTTTCAAACAGAATATCTATGAAACCCATGAAAGATAAGACTGAAAAGTTTATCCACACAAATCTTCTCTTATCCACAATAGAATGCTATGTTCTGTGACAAATTGAGCACATTTTTGTGGTCATTATTGCAACAAATCATAGTACCAGTCACAAAAATTAAGTAGTATTGCATTCCAAAAATCGAGTTACATATGATATAAAACTTGTGAAAATCTAAACCATTTTTACAAAAATGACTGGCAACAGATCATTTCATGCTGAAAAAGAAGGTGGAGGAGGAGGAAGCGATACTTTCATATGATCTTCCAACATTAATATCACATTCTTCATGGTTGGCCGAAAGACTGGTTCATTTTGAACACACCAGAGACCCACCTTTACCATTCTCTCTAATTCTGAATTATCAACTACTTCATCGATCTTTAAATTATCCAGCTCAGCAGCCATGAAGCATTCATAAACCCATTCAGAAAGGGTGTAGTCATGCCCAGCCTCTTCCAACTCCATGCTCCTCTTACAGCATATGATCTCAAATAACACAATTCCAAAACTATAGACATCGGTCTTTACTGTTATTGGTGCATTCTTGTACCATTCTGGTGCGAGATATCCCCTCGTCCCTCTGACACCTGTGAATGTTCTTGTTTGGTTGGGCATCAGCAACTTGGCCAATCCAAAGTCCGCTATCTTTGCGGTCCCAGAGTAGTCCATGAGAATGTTCTGGGGCTTTATGTCGCAATGGATGACAGGGGCCTCAAGCTCTTCGTGTAAATACTGCAGCCCTCTTGCGACATCCAATGCAATCTTTACTCTTTCGTCCCATCTTGGATATGCCTCGGGTTTGAAAAGAAGGTTTGCAAGCGATCCATTGCTTACGTATTCATAAACCAGAAGCCGATTGGAACCTTCATTGCAAAAACCGAGCAAGCGAACTGATGACGCCAAGTCACCGCCTTCGAACGTCGGGGAAGACGGATGTCTCGCTCCGGGAAATCCTGCAAGAAAAGTCCCCAGGGACCGGTAGCACCGGTGGGGACCCTCCAACGATCAAGTTAGTGGCTTGGGTTCAGACAAGGAACCACCCCCCGCGAAGAGAAGCTGGGGCAGTTAGGGTTTCTGATCAAAAGGAGAAAGTTCAGAGAGTGAGTTCAGATCCTTCTTACAGCCTGAATATGTCTCTTTTATACCTGTCTGAATACCGTGACGTGCAGCTTCGGAAGGCCTTTCTTGTACTGTCACTGATGGACGTGGCTGGGCTCCTATTGCTAGAGGCGGCGAGTCGTACATCCTAGTAAGGCGTGGTGGCGCACAGAGGCGTGCAACGCGCCAAACATCATTATGAGGCATGACCCTCCGTACTGGGGCACACTTTACAGGAGTACTAAATGGTACTACGGCAAGGCACAGCCATGTGCCGAAGATCATGCGTGAGCACCGTGCATGCTGACAGTTGCTGTTTTCTTCGGCGGTTGAATAGCGTGTCGACCATGCACCCTGAGGCCAATAGGGGCCCCACCCCGACCCTGAGAGGGTGCCGGAGGTGGGTAAATGACCGTTCACCCCGAGGCTGGTAGGGGCCCCGGGGTTAAGAAATGATGACCCCTCCCCGACCCCGAGGGGGTGCCGGAGGCGGGGAAATTACCGTTTACCCCGAGGCCGGTAGGGGCCCCGGGGTTAAGAAATGATGACCCCACCCCGACCCCGAGGGGGTGCCGGAGGTGGGGAAATCACCTTCACCCCGAGGCCGGTAGGGGCCCCGGGGTTAAGAAATGATGACCCCACCCCGACCCCGAGGGGGTGCCGGAGGTGGGGAAATTACCGTTCACCCGAGGCCGGTAGGGGCCCCGGGGTTAAGAAATGATGACCCCACCCCGACCCCGAGGGGGTGCCGGAGGTGGGGAAATTACCGTTCACCCCGAGGCCGGTAGGGGCCCCGGGGTTAAGAAATGATGACCCCACCCCGACCCCGAGGGGGTGCCGGAGGTGGGGAAATTACCGTTCACCCCGAGGCCGGTAGGGGCCCCGGGGTTAAGAAATGATGACCCCACCCCGACCCCGAGGGGGTGCCGGAGGTGGGGAAATTACCGTTCACCCCGAGGCCGGTAGGGGCCCCGGGGTTAAGAAATGATTACCCCACCCCGACCCGAGGGGGTGCCGGAGGTGGGGAAATTACCGTTCACCCCGAGGCCGGTAGGGGCCCCGGGGTTAAGAAATGATGACCCCACCCCGACCCCGAGGGGGTGCCGGAGGTGGGGAAATTACCGTTCACCCGAGGCCGGTAGGGGCCCCGGGGTTAAGAAATGATGACCCCACCCCGACCCCGAGGGGGTGCCGGAGGTGGGGAAATTACCGTTTACCCCGAAGCCGGTAGGGGCCCCGGGGTTAAGAAATGATGACCCCACCCCGACCCGAGGGGGTGCCGGAGGTGGGGAAATTACCGTTCACCCCGAGGCCGGTAGGGGCCCCGGGGTTAAGAAATGATGACCCCACCCCGACCCCGAGGGGGTGCCGGAGGTGGGGAAATTACCGTTTACCCCGAGGCCGGTAGGGGCCCCGGGGTTAAGAAATGATGACCCCATCCCGACCGAGGGGGTGCCGGAGGTGGGGAAATTACCGTTCACCCCGAGGCCGGTGGGGCCCCGGGGTTAAGAAATGATGACCCCACCCCGACCCCGAGGGAGTGCCGGAGGTGGGGAAATTACCGTTCACCCCGAGGCCGGTAGGGGCCCCGGGGTTAAGAAATGATGACCCCACCCCGACCCCGAGGGGTGCCGGAGGTGGGGAAACGACTGACTGCCGCTACTCTGCCTGATGACGTTGGGATCAGTCATATCAGATGCCCCCTCGCCCCTGGGGCGAAGCGGGTCCCACCGCTGAGGCCCAAGGGGCGTTCTCCACGTGGCTGATCCCTAGCCTTGTTCCTTATGCGGACGGTACGGGGGATGCAAAGAGACGGCCTTCCGTATCACGCCAGCCACGATCGCCCTCGAAAGTGAGGATCAACTCTTCGAAGTCCGCGCGGAAAGGTGCGTAATGATTTCTTCCCATTACGGCGATATCAACGGGGGCCCCACCATCGGTCGGGGGCGCATCGCGCCGCGCGCTGGGGCCTTCCTCGAGGCGAGCCAGCGTATGGTGAAGGGCCGCGTGGCCGACGGGACATGGCGGGATGTTTTGAAAACCCCACAAAGCCAGGCGAGGGGGAAGGAACTGGCACCATACCACCCCATCATCGTCTTCCTCTCTGCCTGTTCTCCTAGTGCTCCTGCAACCTGCAAGCTCGCGTCCAACTTTCCTTGTTTCTCCAGGTCAGCCTCTTTCACCTTGATTCTTCTTTTTTCATGAGTCTACCCTCTTGGACATCGGAGGACGGTTCTGAGGACCGTCCTCCCTCTGTGGGGCCCCAAACCCCTTCTCCTTCTCCTCCAGTCGAATGGTCCTCTGATTCAGAGGACCACATTCCTTTGGCCCGGCGGCAGGCCGCCGGCGGAGCCGCCGGTGGAGCTGCCGGTGGAGCCGCGTTGAGGGGTCGTCGGCCGGGGGTCGGGACCTCCTCGAGGGTGGAGGAATCCCCAGGGGGGGTAGCCTCCTCGATGACACGGTCGGATCTGGAAAGGATCCGGGCCCGTTATCGGATCCCTCAGGAGATCAAACTATTTCTTCCGACCCCCGACGACCGGGTCATCTCCTCCCGACCCGGTCGTGTAGCCTTTTACGAGGTCTGCCTACAGGTAGGCCTCCGTCCTCCTTTCCACCCTTTTTTATCACGCTCCTTGACTTCTATTCCTTAACCCCCTCCCAGCTAGTCCCGAACTCTTGTCGGGTAATTAGCGCCTTTGTTATCCTTTGTCATCGCCTAGGTATTACCCCTAGGGTCAGTTTGTTCCGTAACTTTTATTCTCTTCGGGCCCAGAAGGGTTGGTGGGTGTTTCAGCCCCGACCCAATAGGGTCATCAAACTCCTTTTGCCTTCATCGATTAAGGGGTGGAAACCCCGTTTCTTTTTTGCTAATATCGACCAAGTCCGGCCCCGGTGGGGGAACCCCGACCTCCGAGGGAACGTCGCGACCGTCCAGCCTGGGGACCGGGAAGCGATGGGGGCCTTGCTGACTGCCGAGATTCCCCGGTACACCCTACTGCTAGGGGAGGAGAACTTCGAGTTGGCGGGCCTAGTCTCCCATCGGGGTAAGTCCTCTTCGCACTTAGCTAAAAATCCCGCTCTTCTTTTTTTTTTTTTTTTTTTTTTACTGAAAACTTGACTTGCATTGTGCAGCAATGAAAATTCCGAGGGCGAAATTGTTAAAGGTCATCAAGAAAAGGGGTCGGGAAGGATCATCCGGGGGGCAGCAAGCCCCGGCCCCGAAGCGCTTGGTGATCCGGGCCTCCTCCTCCTCCGCGAGGGCCTCCTCCCCAGCGAGGACCTCCCCTCCCGAGATTCCGCAATACATCCCTGTCCCCGGGAGGTCGACCTCACGGCCGACACTCCACCGGAGGCTGGAGCTGCAGCGGGAGGTACCGCTGCAGAGTTGGTGGCGGGGGAGCCCGTACCGACCGGAGGGCTCCCGGTTTCCGAGGGAGCGACTTCATTTGTGCCAGCCGGGACTGGGGGGAGGGGCCATCCGGTCCCGCCAGTCCAGCCCCCGAGGGGCCGGTTAGGGGCGACCCGCCCACAGGGCCGGGGAGGTCAGAGGCGGCCGAGGGAAGCGGAGACGCACCCAGGTCGCCCCTGGGCTTCCTGGGCGATGGCTATTTGGCCGAGCGGGTCCTGGGCTCGGTTCTGGATCCTAGGATCACCGAAGGCCTTGGCCGTCAAAAGACAGGCGAGTTCTTCAGGGAGTCTTATGCCGCTGCGTTCAGGGTAGGCGACCTTCTTGCCCTTTATCCCCTATTGTTCCATGTACGCATACTTTGCTGACTTGAGGCTTGTGCGCGCAGATTGTGCATTCCCTAAAGGCCGCTAGGGAGGTGATCCGCGGGGGGAAGAAACTTCTCCGGGAGATGCAGGACCGCGCAGAAGCAGCAGAGAAGGCACTGGAGGAGATCAAGGAGTCCTGCACCAGCGAGGTAAGAGCCGCCGAGGGCAAAGCGGAGATCGAGGCCAACCGCGCGCGCGCGGCGATCTCCCAGATGATGGAGTCCGAGAGCGCGGTTATGGCGAGGAACATTCACATCTCGGAGCTAACCGAGGCTCTTCGGGAGGCCGAGGAACGGGCGGGAGCGGCGTCGGAGGAGGCTAGAGCGGCGAGAGAAGAGGCCGAAGTGGCAAAGGAAGAGGCTGGCCAGTATAAGGAAGAGATAAGTCGCGTCAGAGAAACCGAGAGGGACGCGGTGGAAGCCTTAGCCGCAGAAAAAACTCGAGCTGCCAAGCTTGTCGAAGAATACAGGTCGTCTGAGCGTTACACAGACGACCTAGCCGAAGCTTCAGCCGCCGCATTCCTCGACGGATTCCAGTACGCCAAGGAGAAAGTGGCCAAAGGATCTAGATTTCCCCCGCGCCCTGGAGGTTGAGCCAGAGTCATCGTCGGACCCGGCCCCTTCCGATGACGAACCCGCACCGGCGGAGCCTTGAGTCCGCACCAGTTACTTTGCTGCCTTTCTTTGCTTCTGTAAGCCCGACTATGTCGGGGTTTTGTAATCCCCTTCTATTAATGAAAGCACTTTCTCGACGATTTTTGCATTGTTATTGACTTTGTTGATTGACATGTGGCCACACGAGTCTGTTTGTCCCGACGATTCTAGGGAACACCTTCCTACCCATGCCGTTCCGCCTTAATTACATGAACCCGCTAGTTAAAGTTAGGTTGGGTTGAATCTTGGGAGCGGGGGCACCGCTGATCGGAGACTAGGCCGGTAGGCGCCCTTGGAGCCACAGGCGTGACGCTTGATCAAGCATCGAACCTAGCGTTGGTCTGGCGCGCGGCTTGATGCCCGCGGGACTTGGCTTTGGTCTGACCGGTAGAGCGCCGGGTCCTGACTGCGAAGAACCCTTGGTACACCAATCCGCCGGCGGTTAGCCGGGTTTTATGCTCGATTAGCGCGGGCTTTAAGTGCCGACGAAGTGCCGGGCTTTTGTTGTTGAGAGCCGGTGGTACACCGCTCTGCCAGTGGTACACTGGGCTTATGCCTGGCTGGTGCAGGGCTTTGAGTGCCGACGGAGTGCCGGGCTTTTGTTGTTGAGAGCCGGTGGTACACCGCTCTGCCAGTGGTACACTGGGCTTATGCCTGGCTGGTGCAGGGCTTTGAGTGCCGACGAAGTGCCGGGCTTTTGTTGTTGAGAGCCGGTGGTACACCGCTCTGCCAGTGGTACACTGGGCTTATGCCTGGCTGGTGCAGGGCTTTGAGTGCCGACGAAGTGCCGGGCTTTTGTTGTTGAGAGCCGGTGGTACACCGCTCTGCCAGTGGTACACTGGGCTTATGCCTGGCTGGTGCAGGGCTTTGAGTGCCGACGAGTGCCGGGCTTTTGTTGTTGAGAGCCGGTGGTACACCGCTCTGCCAGTGGTACACTGGGCTTATGCCTGGCTGGTGCAGGGCTTTGAGTGCCGACGAAGTGCCGGGCTTTTGTTGTTGAGAGCCGGTGGTACACCGCTCTGCCAGTGGTACACTGGGCTTATGCCTGGCTGGTGCAGGGCTTTGAGTGCCGACGAAGTGCCGGGCTTTTGTTGTTGAGAGCCGGTGGTACACCGCTCTGCCAGTGGTACACTGGGCTTATGCCTGGCTGGTGCAGGGCTTTGAGTGCCGACGAGTGCCGGGCTTTTGTTGTTGAGAGCCGGTGGTACACCGCTCTGCCAGTGGTACACTGGGCTTATGCCTGGCTGGTGCAGGGCTTTGAGTGCCGACGAAGTGCCGGGCTTTTGTTGTTGAGAGCCGGTGGTACACCGCTCTGCCAGTGGTACACTGGGCTTATGCCTGGCTGGTGCAGGGCTTTGAGTGCCGACGAGTGCCGGGCTTTTGTTGTTGAGAGCCGGTGGTACACCGCTCTGCCAGTGGTACACTGGGCTTATGCCTGGCTGGTGCAGGGCTTTGAGTGCCGACGAAGTGCCGGGCTTTTGTTGTTGAGAGCCGGTGGTACACCGCTCTGCCAGTGGTACACTGGGCTTATGCCTGGCTGGTGCAGGGCTTTGAGTGCCGACGAAGTGCCGGGCTTTTGTTGTTGAGAGCCGGTGGTACACCGCTCTGCCAGTGGTACACTGGGCTTATGCCTGGCTGGTGCAGGGCTTTGAGTGCCGACGAGTGCCGGGCTTTTGTTGTTGAGAGCCGGTGGTACACCGCTCTGCCAGTGGTACACTGGGCTTATGCCTGGCTGGTGCAGGGCTTTGAGTGCCGACGAAGTGCCGGGCTTTTGTTGTTGAGAGCCGGTGGTACACCGCTCTGCCAGTGGTACACTGGGCTTATGCCTGGCTGGTGCAGGGCTTTGAGTGCCGACGAAGTGCCGGGCTTTTGTTGTTGAGAGCCGGTGGTACACCGCTCTGCCAGTGGTACACTGGGCTTATGCCTGGCTGGTGCAGGGCTTTGAGAAGATTTAGATAACTAAAATTGAATCTTGTTAGCATTGAATAAGGGATGAATACCCAAGCAAACACGGAGACAATGCTTATCATGAAAAAATGGATACATTACTGATAATACCGGCGGAGGTTATCCGCATTCCACGTCCTAGGAAGTGGCGTCCCATCAAGTCCTTCGATTTTATAAGCTCCGTGGTGCAGCGTCTCGGTGATCCGGTAGGGTCCTTCCCAGT
The DNA here is from genome assembly GCA_900491605.1 of Calamus simplicifolius. Classification (NCBI taxonomy): domain Eukaryota; kingdom Viridiplantae; phylum Streptophyta; class Magnoliopsida; order Arecales; family Arecaceae; genus Calamus; species Calamus simplicifolius. Next base: position 1,191,159 of record UESW01004012.1, read on the forward strand.
TAGGGGCTAGCTTACCTCCTTCAGTTGGCTTTGAGACCTCGGCCCGCCGGAGAACTAGGTCTCCTGGTAGGAACGTTCGAGGGCGCACACGCGCGTTGTAGTACTTCGCGGCCCGTTGCCGGTAAGTTGCCATTCGAAGCCGCGCCCTGCCCCGCATTTCCTCCACCAGGTCGAGGTTGGCTCTCAGTTGGTCAGAATTACCTTCTTCACTGTAAGCCTCCACTCGAGGGCTAGGTGCTCCGATCTCCACGGGGATAACAGCTTCTGAGCCAAAAACTAGGCTGAATGGCGTCTCCCAGTGGGGGCTCGAGGCGTCGTGTGATAGGCCCATAGCACGTTGGGGAGCTCCTCTACCCAACGTCCCTTGCAACCGTCCAGCCGAGACTTCAGTCCTTGGAGAATAATTCGGTTGGTCACTTCAGCCGCCCCGTTGGTTTGAGGATGTCCGACGGAAGTAAATCTTTGAAAAATTCCCAGCTCGGAGCAGAACTCCCGAAAAGGTGCATTATCAAACTGACGGCCATTATCGGTGACCAGTGTGCGTGGCAGGCCAAACCGACATATGATTGACTTCCAGAAAAAAGATCTTACTTTGCTCTCGGTAATCTTGGCCAAAGCCTCAGCTTCGACCCACTTGGTGAAGTGGTCCACCGCCACCAAGAGGAACTTTCGCTGCCCGGAAGCCGGGGGAAATGGACCCAAGATATCCATGCCCCACTGGGCAAAGGGCCAAGGCGCCATCACGGGGGTCAGGTTAGACGTCGGTTGTCGCTGGATATTGGCATGACGTTGGCAGATATCACACTTCTTGACAAGCTCGGCCGCGTCCTCCTTCATCGTCAGCCAGAAGTACCCTTGGCGCAGAGCCTTGTAAGCCAGGGCTCTGCCCCCCAGATGACTCCCGCATATGCCTTCATGGATCTCCCTAAGGATATAATCCGACTCCGATGGCCCTACACACCTAAGGACCGGATATGAGAATGATCTTCGATAAAGCTTCCCGTCCATCATCAAGAATCTCGGGGCCCTTCGCTTAAGCTGTTTGGCCTCCGCTGGGTCCCCCGGGAGGGTACCGTCGGTTAAGTATCGGATGTAGGCATCCATCCAGGAGGGCTCCGGCTCCACTGGCAACGCTTCTTCCGCGGTCTCAATGCTTGGGGCTGGTAGATGCTCCACGTATGTCCTCCCTAACGCCCCATCGACCGAAGTGGCCAAGCGGGACAGGGAGTCAGCTCTGGCATTCTCTGCCCTGGGGATATAGCTGACACGGAAGTAAGAAAAATGAGACGCCTGGGACTGCACCTTGCTCAGGTAACGGGACATGACCGGGTCCCTAGCCTCGTATTCACCAGTAATTTGCCCAGAAATGAGCTGAGAGTCGGTAAAGGCCCTCAAGCGCCCCGCGCCCAATTCCTTGGCTAGTCTCAACCCCGCCAGCAGGGCTTCGTACTCCGCCTGATTATTGGTCGCCGGGAACTGGAATCTGAGGGCGTACTCTACTACATCTCCCTCCGGGCTTGCAAGGATGAGCCCGGCACCGCTCCCTTGGGAGTTTGCCGCTCCGTCCACATGCAGGATCCAATCCTCCACCTCCCCTGATGAGGGGGGTCCCCAAACTCCTCCGGTTGCGCCTCCTCCATGTCCTTCTTGGTCCAGGAGCATTCGACTAGGAAATCCGCCAACACCTGAGACTTCATGGCTGACCTCGGTCGGATGGACAGATCGAACTCGCCTAGCTTGATGGCCCATTTAGCCAGCCGGCCGGAGGTGTCGGGGCGAGACAGGATAGCTCGCAGGGGCTGATCCGTAAGCACCACGATGGGATGAGCTTGAAAATAAGGCCGAAGGCGCTGAGTAGAGACCACCAGAGCGAAGATGATCTTCTCAGTTTTTGAATACCTGGTCTCCGCGTCATGGAGTATTTTGCTGGTGTAGTAGATCGGCTTCTGAGTTCCGTCGGTATCCATGTGCACCAGTACCGAGCTGACAGCCTCCGGGGAAGCGGCCAGATACAGGAAGAGCTCCTCCCCATTTTCGGGCTTGGATAGCAGCGGCGGAGTGGAGAGAAACTGCTTCAATTCTTCAAAGGAGCTCTGACATTCTTTCGTCCACTCGAAGCCGTTAATTTGCGCAGCGCCTTGAAAAAGGGTAGACACCTCTCCGCCGACCTTGACATGAAACGACTCAAGGCCGCCACCCTCCCCGTCAGGCGCTGCACCTCCTTCTTGCTGACCGGGGGCCGCATCTCCAGGATAGCTCTGATCTTGTCGGGGTTGGCTTCGATCCCGCGCTGGGTCACCATGAAACCCAGGAACTTGCCGGCCGCCACTCCAAAGGCGCATTTGTGGGGGTTGAGCTTCATTCGGTACCGGCGCAGATTGCCGAAAGTCTCCCCGAGATCGGTCACATGGTCTTCTGCGCTGGTGCTTTTAGTCAGCATGTCGTCCACATAGACCTCCATATTGCGCCCCAGCTGATTCTCGAAAACCTTGTTCATCAACCTTTGATAAGTGGCCCCGGCGTTTTTCAGCCCGAAAGGCATCACTCTGTAACAGTAGATCCCCTTCTCCGTGACAAAGGAGGTTGCCTCCTCGTCTACTGAGCTCATCTTGATTTGATTGTACCCCGAGAACGCATCCATGAAACTGAGCGTCCCGTGCCCGGAGGTGGCGTCCACCAGCTGGTCGATTCGGGGGAGCGGAAAGCTGTCCTTGGGGCACGCCTTGTTGAGGTCGGTGAAGTCCACACACATCCTCCAGCTCCCACTGGCCTTCCGAACCATCACGACATTCGCCAACCAGTCGGGGTAGCGCACCTCACGAATGTGGCCAGCCGCCAACAGCTTCCGCACCTCCTCGTCGACAGCCTTCTGCCGGTCCGGAGCAAAACTCCTTTTCTTCTGCCTGATGGGCCGGCACTCTGGTCGGATGTTGAGCTGGTGTGTAATCACCTCCTCCGGGATCCCGGGCATGTCAGATGCTGACCACGCGAAGACGTCGGCGTTGGCCCGTAGAAAGGTTAGGAGCTGGTCACGGGCTTCGTCAGGAAGCGAAGCTCCGACTCGAACCGTCTGCGCGGGGTCCTCCCCGAGGGGGAAGGTAAGCAGCCGCTCGGCCGGTTCCCCCCTCCTCTCCAAGTCCCGTGGGTCAAGAGTTTCCGATGTCGATGTCGACGGTGGTGCAAGCACTGCCCCTGGGGACTGGGGGCCAAGTGATAGCATAGCGCCGGCAGGTCCTGCTCTCCTCGCATCTCGCCGATCCCGCTGGTGGTTGGGAACCTCACTAGGAGTCGCTTGGTGGAAATGACGGCATCCAAGAGGTTGAGCCCGGGCCTCCCAAGAATCGCATTGTACGCCAGGGGCACACGGACCACCAAAAACTTTATAAGGACAGTGCTCTGGCACGGAGCCATTCCGGCTGTCACAGGAAGAGTAATCTCCCCCTCGACCCTCACAGAATCCCCCGTGAATCCCATCAAAGGCGTGACGACAGGTTGAAGTAAATCATGCGACAGGTTCATGCGAACAAAGGCGTCGTAGTTTAAAACATCTACTGAACTTCCACTGTCGACCAGGATTCGTTTTACAGGGTGCTTAGCGATCGTCATGGATACGACGACGCTATCATCATCTTTGTTTACAACCCCCTCTAGGTCCTCTTCGAAAAAAGGAATTATAGCCTCCGCTCCTCCCTCCCCCCTCGGTCTCTTCGGCGGGCCCCCTGCCCCCCAGGAGATCATCGCTACCGTCTTCTCCGTCGGGGCGTTATCAATCATCGGCGGTGCAGGCGCTGATGGGCCGGGAGCTCCTGGGTTGTTCCTTTGGACGAACTTCCTCAGGTGGCCCTGTTGAATGAGATCTTCAATGGCTTTCTTCAGCTGCCGGCAGTCGTCGGTGTTGTGGCCATGGTCCCGGTGGTAGCGGCAGTAGAGGCTCTTGTTCCGGGGGATCTTCGGGTTGATGGGAGGAGGACGTTGCAGGTAAGGCTCCCCTTCGATCTCGAGCAGGATCTGGGATATGGGAGCAAGCAACGGAGTGTACGGCCCGTCTCTTGGTGCAGGAGGTCGAGGGCGGTTGTCTGGTCGACGAGGAGGCTCGGGCCTCCTGGGGCGGGCTTCCGCAGGTTCTGGCTGGGCTGGCTTCCGGGGTACCCCCGCCGGCCTCACGCCGAGAAAAGTCAGCTTCATCTGCCCGGATGTATTTCTGGGCGCGGATCAGGAGTTCGGAGTAGGAACCCGGTGGCTTCTTGTCAAGAGAATACGCGAAACGGGAAGGGCGGAGCCCTCGCTTCAGAGCCAAGGTAGCCACTGAGTCCTCCAAGTTATATACCTCCAGGGCGGCCTCCTTAAACCGGGCGACGTAGTCTCGCAGGGACTCGCCATTCTTCTGCTGGACAGCAAATAGACTGTCCGCCACCCTCGGGATCTTCCGGCAGGCGTCAAAGTGGGCCAGGAAAGCCCTCTCCAACTGGCGAAAGGAGTCGATGCTCCGTGGCGGCAGGCGAGAGTACCAGGCCCGGGCAGCTTTTTTCAGAGTAGCAGGGAAGGCCACACACATAAGGGAGTCTGTGGCCCCCTGAACCTGCATGAGCACCTTGTAACTTTCCAAATGGTCCAGGGGGTCCGTAGTCCCGTCATAAGGGTCCAGCTGAGGAAGGCGGAACCGGGTAGAGATTGGCTCCTCCATGATGCGGCGGGACAGGGGAGGCCGACTGTCGTAATCAGTCTCCGGCAGGTGGGTGATTCGACGGCTAAGTTCTTCCAACTTCTGATTACACTCCTCGAGTCGCCGCTCAGCTCGGCGAGGCATCCGGCCATCAACGGAACCCTCCCCTGAAGACTCAGAAGAAGAGCGGAGGCGACGATGTCGGCGCGCGCGCTCCGCCTCCTTTCCGTGCCGTCGCTTAGGAGAGATGCTGGCGTGGCGAGAAGGAGACCGGGGCCTTTTGGACGCCTCGCGGCGATGCGGCTTGGCTGGAGATCGGTGGTGATGATCTGCAGGAACGGGCGACCTCCGGCGGGAGGAGTGCTGACTGGGCTGCACCGCCCCTGGGACAGATGGGCTCGGCTCCGGCTGTCGCAAGGCTACTTGTTGCTGCTGCTGCATGCTTTTGACCGCCGCTGCCAGCGACTGGACCTGGGTGGCCAGGTCAGCGAATCGATCTTCTTGAAGTGGCTGTGGAGCGGATGCAGGGGCGCCATTCTGCGGAGCAGAAGGCCCTGCCTCCTGGAGGTTCGGAGGCTCTGGGAAACAAGATACGAGAGCTGGGGGGGCCTCCGCGGGTGGACCAGCCCCGCAGCGCTGCCTCCCAGCGCGACCGGCTGAAGCTCCCTTCATTCGAGTTGTCACCATGGCTTTAAGGTCTCGAAGAAAGAAAGCCGCTGGTTCGAAGTCTCTCTTACACTCCCCCCTTCCTGGCGCGCCAATCTGATGACGCCAAGTCACCGCCTTCGAACGTCGGGGAAGACGGATGTCTCGCTCCGGGAAATCCTGCAAGAAAAGTCCCCGGGACCGGTAGCACCGGTGGGGACCCTCCGACGATCAAGTTAGTGGCTTGGGTTCAGACAAGGAACCACCCCCCGCGAAGAGAAGCTGGGGCAGTTAGGGTTTTGATCAAAAGGAGAAAGCTCAGAGAGAGTTCAGATCCCTTACAGCCTGAATATGTCTCTTTTATACCTGTCTGAATACCGTGACGTGCAGCTTCGGAAGGCCTTTCTTGTACTGTCACTGATGGACGTGGCTGGGCTCCTATTGCTAGAGGCGGCGAGTCGTACATCCTAGTAAGGCGTGGTGGCGCACAGAGGCGTGCAACGCGCCAAACATCGTTATGAGGCATGACCCTCCGTACTGGGGCACACTTTACAGGAGTACTAAATGGTACTACGGCAAGGCACAGCCATGTGCCGAAGATCATGCGTGAGCACCGTGCATGCTGACAGTTGCTGTTTTCTTCGGCGGTTGAATAGCGTGTCGACCATGCACCCTGAGGCCAGTAGGGGCCCCACCCCGACCCTGAGGGGTGCCGGAGGTGGGGAAATGACCGTTCACCCCGAGGCTGGTAGGGGCCCCGGGGTTAAGAAATGATGACCCCTCCCCGACCCCGAGGGGGTGCCGGAGGTGGGGAAATTACCGTTCACCCCGAGGCCGGTAGGGGCCCCGGGGTTAAGAAATGATGACCCCACCCCGACCCCGAGGGGGTGCCGGAGGTGGGGAAATGACCGTTCACCCCGAGGCCGGTAGGGGCCCCGGGGTTAAGAAATGATGACCCCACCCCGACCCCGAGGGGGTGCCGGAGGTGGGGAAATTACCGTTCACCCGAGGCCGGTAGGGGCCCCGGGGTTAAGAAATGATGACCCCACCCCGACCCCGAGGGGGTGCCGGAGGTGGGGAAATTACCGTTCACCCCGAGGCGGTAGGGGCCCCGGGGTTAAGAAATGATGACCCCACCCCGACCCCGAGGGGGTGCCGGAGGTGGGGAAATTACCGTTCACCCCGAGGCCGGTAGGGGCCCCGGGGTTAAGAAATGATGACCCCACCCCGACCCCGAGGGGGTGCCGGAGGTGGGGAAATTACCGTTTACCCCGAGGCCGGTAGGGGCCCCGGGGTTAAGAAATGATGACCCCACCCCGACCCCGAGGGGGTGCCGGAGGTGGGGAAATTACCGTTCACCCCGAGGCCGGTAGGGGCCCCGGGGTTAAGAAATGATGACCCCACCCCGACCCCGAGGGGGTGCCGGAGGTGGGGAAATTACCGTTCACCCCGAGGCCGGTAGGGGCCCCGGGGTTAAGAAATGATGACCCCACCCCGACCCCGAGGGGGTGCCGAGGTGGGGAAATTACCGTTTACCCCGAGGCCGGTAGGGGCCCCGGGGTTAAGAAATGATGACCCCACCCCGACCTCGAGGGGGTGCCGGAGGTGGGGAAATTACCGTTCACCCCGAGGCCGGTAGGGGCCCCGGGGTTAAGAAATGATGACCCCACCCCGACCCCGAGGGGGTGCCGGAGGTGGGGAAATTACCGTTCACCCCGAGGCCGGTAGGGGCCCCGGGGTTAAGAAATGATGACCCCACCCCGACCCCGAGGGGGTGCCGGAGGTGGGGAAATTACCGTTCACCCCGAGGCCGGTAGGGGCCCCGGGGTTAAGAAATGATGACCCCACCCCCCGAGGGGGTGCCGGAGGTGGGGAAATTACCATTTACCCCGAGGCCGGTAGGGGCCCCGGGGTTAAGAAATGATGACCCCACCCCGACCTCGAGGGGGTGCCGGAGGTGGGGAAATTACCGTTCACCCCGAGGCCGGTAGGGGCCCGGGGTTAAGAAATGATGACCCCATCCCGACCCCGAGGGGGTGCCGGAGGTGGGGAAATTACCGTTCACCCCGAGGGCCCGGGGCCGGTAGGGGCCCCGGGGTTAAGAAATGATGACCCCACCCCGACCCCGAGGGGGTGCCGGAGGTGGGGAAACGACTGACTGCCGCTACTCTGCCTGATGACGTTGGGATCAGTCATATCACCTCGAGGGGGTGCCGGAGGTGGGAAATTACCGTTCACCCGAGGCCGGTAGGGGCCCCGGGGTTAAGAAATGATGACCCCACCCCGACCCCGAGGGGGTGCCGGAGGTGGGGAAATTACCGTTCACCCCGAGGCCGGTAGGGGCCCCGGGGTTAAGAAATGATGACCCCACTCCGATCCCGAGGTGGTGCCGGAGGTGGGGAAACGACTGATTGCCGCTACTCTGCCTGATGACGTTGGGATCAGTCATATCACGAACCAGATTTTTATGATGTGTTCTACCAATAGCCCTCACCTCTCTCTGAAATTCCCTCTCTCCATCCTCCACCAGCCTCTCCAGCCTCTTTACTGCAACGATCCTTTCTCCATCGGACAGCGACCCTTTGAACACAGTGCCAAAGGCGCCCCTGCCTAATTCTTCCCTGAAGTTCTCTGTAGCTCTCTCTAACTCCTCATAGGAATAGGATCTCAGTGGAGTTTCCTCGATGAAACCTGGGTTGCTGTACTCTGTTGTCCTCCTATATCTCCCAAGTTTCCGATTTCTATAGAAAAGGAAACCAGCAATGGCCAAGGCAATGGCCGATACGGCAGCTAAACTGACACTGATGACCAAGACATCGATCCGCACCTTTCTGTTCCTTCGATTGACTGCATCCTGTTGGCCAGGATTGGTGGCTCCGACCTTGATGAACAGAGTGTTGTTGCCCCCCGTCCTCCCATATCTCATCGGTGCCATTAGTTTGGTGCAGGTGCTTTCCTTGAACTTTGCTACCTCGCAGAAGCAGTCCTGCAGACATGCTGCTTTGCAGTCATCTATGCTCGTTGTCGATGGCAAAATGGAGTACGGCTTGTCCACCCATGTCGTGTTCCTCATTGGAACCATTGTCAGCCCTGCGTTCCCTCCGCTGGAGTCCTCTAAGCAATCCCCGACGCTGGAGTTTCTCGTGCAACCATGTAAAATCTGGCTCGGGTCGACGAATTCAAACCCAGGAGGGCAAAGACAATTGGGCTCTCCATTGCTCCCGAGGCTGCAGTAGCTGTTTATCCCACAAACACTCTTGACCAGGCACCGGTTGTCGAGCGCTGCCCATTCCACCACTGTTGTTGAGATGCCATTTTTTCCAAAGCTATGCGAGTAAAGCCGGAGAATCCCATCCGGGTCGACTGTCACTCGGTAATGGATCTCAGCTGAACCCCGAGAACTGGAATTCTTGGCCTGTGCCAAGTTCTTGGTGAAATTACCTTTGTCGCCGGTCAAGTACAGGGTACCATTGCTGTCCAAATTCAGTGTGAGGAGTTCGCCAATCGAGTATGTGATTGTGTCCCAATAGGCGTCATCGATGGTATCCGATGTGTCGACAGGATACAACACAAGGTTCCCATCATCTTGATTGTTAAGCTGATATCTTCCGGTCGATCGATCGGTCTCGGATACGCTTGAGAAGAGCTGGGTTTTTGGCTGCATGCTTTGTCCTGCTACAAGCGTGTCCGTGGGAGAACTGAAAGTAGACCATACGATCACTTGCCGTGAATTGTAGAGAACAAAGTTGCCAGTATCCAGCATCGCAGCCATGGCTACAGCCCCATTAGCCTGAGATATGGCCTTCTCTTGGCCGCCAGGGGCATTCCAGAGAAGCCGGCCATCGTAGGCCAACCAAATGGAGCCATCCATGATCGGTGGATCGTCGCGGTTGGCTGTCCACACAACGGTCCTACTGGGGTGGTAGCAAGCCATACTCCTATCGCCAAACCCTGGGCTTTCGGGTAGAATCCGAAGGCGAAGCGGCCAGAAGGCGAGAGCCACGACTCATCAACGGAGGCAGATAGCGAAGAACCTAAGGAGATATTGGTCTGCTTGGGTTGACCGCATACTACGGCAAGAGATGCTGCGATTAGAAATGCGAGTAGCGGGGAGAGAAACAGGGAAGCCATGGTTGGATGCTGAGAGGTAGGAGTTTCTTCACCGAATGAAATGGGAGGAAGCCATGGGATAACCTGATGCTTTGCAAGATGGGACAGGCAAAACATGGTCATCTCGTCATTAATGCACGGCGCTAAATTTGCATTGCCGCTCTTGTGAATTGATCAATCTGACCCCACTTAGATGCCAGTAGTTAAAATAGAAAAATTAGACAAATTTTAACCCCACCAATGCATTTCAGGCCCAAGAATTTACCTTAGAATTATTCTTTGAAGCCTCGTTCCTCGAAATCGCGTTGCCTTGATAGTATGAAGGAGCCCCAACCACTATCATTAATGCTCTTTTTAGATGAAGAGAAAAAACATTGAGGAAAGAAAACGAAGGAAGAAAAAAATGAAAAATTTTTTTTTTTAAATGAATAAAAAAGATTAATAATTTATAATAATATATAATATTTTTATTATAAAATAAAAAATATATTATTTGTTTTTTTGAAAGAATTAATATCAGAATAAAAAAAGAAAGAGCATTCTTCATTTATTTTCTTTGAAATTTTTTTAATTTTAAAAAAACTTTTAGATGGGGCTCATCATTTTTTTTCTTTAATTTTTTTTAAATTTTTTTTTTTATATATTTTTCATTCAAACAAAATAAATTTTATTTTATTTATATTTTTTTCTTTAATTTTTTTTTTCTCCGTCCAAACACAGGATAAATGCGATGCATGGTGAAAGCGAGTTGGAATCAGTGATGGCTAACGAACAGTCCATCCCCCAAGGCAGAGTTGATGGGAACCGGTGTAAAAGAAACCCAACGCTGCTAGGCCGTTGCAATTTGTTATTCTGGTCTGGCCAATGATGCAAAAAGGTCTAACTCTTATCAGAAACACAAGCCCAAGCCACATGGCGATGTGGAGCTCGAGTTTAAAACTTTTGGTATGGTTTGATCTAACAAACCTTAGCTTTCGCAGGATTTGCATGCCTCATTCAGGTGGGGTTTGTAATTGCCCTAATTTTAAAAATCGGATTGAACTGGCCAATCAAATTGGATTCAATTTTATTATTCAAATTAATTTTATATGATTTAATAAAAATTAAAAAAATTTATTGAATCGATTGAACTTTAAAAAATCAATTTAATCTTGAATTTTAGATTTTAATTTTAATAAATAAAAAAATTAATAAAATATTTAAATGATTAATATATATTTAAAAATTTTATATAATATATATACATAAGTTATTTTGGATTCGAACCCTATAATTTTTAAATTTTTAATTTTTTATTTATATTATTATTTATATTATTAAATTAAAAATTAATTATAATGATGTGACGAAACCTCGGACCCCAAGGTTTCCTCGGCCTCGGAGTTCAGGTTCCCTCGACTTCGAACTCCAGGTTCCCTCGGCCTTGGACTCTAGGTCCCCTTGGCCTCGAGCCGCCTGACACCGCCACGTAGCCCACTAATCGCTCATAGCTGCCATGTGGCTCACTAACCATCTGCCACTACGCGTGGTCACTCCTGTTACGGTGCACGTCTGACGCAACTAGGCCCACCTGCCACCTAAGGCACCGCGCCTAGCAGAGGGCTGGCAAGGCAAGACACCTCTGACATGCTCAGTATTTGTTGTGGCACGTCTTTGTCAATCCTGCCATTTGTCCACTATCAGACAATAACGTCTCTGAATCAACCACCTTTCTAAAGTGAAAAAAGGGACCTGCTGACAGGTATAAGAACCTTCACTCGCAATGAGAGAAGGGATCTGAATTCAAACTCTCTAGATATTTTCCATTAGCTCTTTCTTTACTATTCCTGAGTGGCTTACTTGAGCGTCGAAGGGTCCCCATTGGTGCAATCGGTCCCTCGGGACTTTCTTGCAGGAACTCTGTTCGAAAGGAGGCTCTCTGTTTCCTGACGTTCGAGGAATGCGACTTGGCGGCAATAGATTGGTGCACCAGGTAGGGGGGAAGAAAGGTAGTAAGCTTCAAACCAGCCAGTTACGGACTCTTCTTCCTTGAGCAATCGAGAAGATGGTGGTGATGCGTGCATAGGAGATTTTTACCAGCTGCGTCGGGGGGCATTGCCAGGGAGCTGAGTAGTTAGAGGCTGGTCCCCTAGCTCCCCATGCTGGCATTCCTGCACAGTCGCCGCCACCGCCACCACACCAGGAAGATTGAATAGCCGCCTTGACCATATAAGTCCAGTCACTTGTGGCAGCGGTTCAGGTGCTGCAACAACAGCCAGCGACCGCGCAGCGGCACCCAAAACCGCCCTCATCGGTCCCGGAGGTAGTTCAGCCTAGCCAGCAGTCCGCCCGTGGGAGATCTCCTCTTCAGGAGGCCCACCGTCACCGTGCCTCACCCAGGCATCACTGCTGGGAGCCCTCCAAGAGGCCCCGGTCTCCTTCTCGCCATGCCAGTGCTTCTCCCAAGCGACGACATGGGAAGGATACGGAGTACACACACCCCCATCGGCGCCACCCCTCCTCGTCCTCGAGATCTTCGAGGGAGGGGTCCTTCGACGGCCAAATCATTCGTCGGGCCGAGCGACGACTAGACGAGTACAACCTGTGGCCGAAGGAGCTCAGCTGTAGGATCACCAATCGGCTGAAGGCGGATTATGACAATCGTCCTCCGCTGTCCCGCCACATCATGGAGGAACCGATCTCGACCCGGTTTCGCCTTCCTTAACTGAACCCATACGATGGCACCACCGATCCCCTGGACCATCTAGAGAGCTACAAGGTCCTCATGCAAGTCCAGGAGGCGACCGACTCCCTTCTCTACATCGCCTTCCCATTTGATTTGACCCAGATATTCATAGCTCAATCAAATTGAGCTAGCCAGCAATCGTATTGCTAATTTAATCCTCCAATTAATTTACTAACATTTAGTTTCTCAATCATCCAGTCAGGTAGAATCTCCTATGGTGTGTGATCCCATAGGTTCGAACACTAAGCCGGTAGCACTGAAACACTTCCAATACTAATCGAAGTCGCCATCTAGTAATGACACATGACGTCCGGATAGGCCGAAGGTTGCAGAGAAACAATCAAGAACCTTTGGCATATGGTTACCATATAATTCATCCCTTTGACTCTTAATACTCAAGATGACTTAGGTTTTAATTGCCAACCCTCAATCAGCTCATCCATAAAGTGTCTTAATCTTCACAAGTTCTGTGACTCCTCACAAGGACTATCCTGGCCAAGGTTTTGCTAAATTGAAACACAGTGAAACATTTACTCCAAACTATTTGGAGAGGTCAATCCCATCTTGATCCACTTACTGCTCCACAAGTACTTTACTGCACCCAGAAACCTTCTGTCACTGGATTAAAAATTCAGGTAATCCGGCACCAAAGTACATTAGGTTGCTTGCAAGCTACCATGGTGATCTCAGGTCAGAGGGACAGTTATATCCATATCCCTTCACAAACACTTTTTGGTAGAAGAGTGTTTCGCAGATTGGTCATGTTCAGTGAGATGTCATACACCTTACCTGCATGTTATACTAGCGTCACCACACTCCTTGGTAAAGAGAACAACCAACCTATATGACATATAACAACCTTTAGTTGATACATAGTTGTCCTATAACTATATATTATTTGATCACGACTATTTTAAGAACCACTCAATAAACCCTCTCTTTATTGAATCGATTATGGTTCTAAGGACTCCATCACAAAAGAATTTATTTCAGAAAAATGCAATGTGATGAACCGCCAAATAAACATTTTATTAATTAATAATTTATATATATTTACAATTTACATAATCATCTATATGTTAGTTGATTAGCTTTAGGACACAATTCCCAACATGTCCGGTAGGCCCACAAGACATGATGAAGCTCCTTCGCCCATATGCCCAGAGCCCTGTTAAGCCAGGCTTTGATTCCTTGCAGCAAGGTTTGGTTGGTTACCTTGGCTTCTCCATTGGCTTAAGGATGCCCAACCAAAGTGAGATGGTGGCAGATGCCATAATCCTCGCAAAACTCTCAAAATTTAGAATTATCAAACTGTCTCCCATTATCGGTGATGATGGTGTGTCGAAGGCCGAATCGATAAATGATGGGTCTCCACACGAAATCTCTAGCCCGAGCCTCAGTTATCTGAGCGACTGCCTCGGCCTCGACCCACTTGGTAAAATAGTCGATTGCTATGAACAAAAACTTCCTATGTCCCGTGGCAAGAGGAAAAGGACCAAGAATGTTCATTTCCCACTTGGAAAAAGGCTAAGCAGACATTATGGGCGTTAAGTGAGCAGAGGAAAGTCTTTGTATGTTCGAGTGTCGCTGGCACGAGTCACAGGCTAGGACAAGATCATCAGCGTCTTTCTGCATAGTTGGCCAGTAGTACTCCTGGTGAAACACTTTGTGGCATAAGGCTCGGCCGCCGAGATGGTTGCTGCAGATGCCCTCATGGACTTCCCAAAGAGCATAATCAGCCTCCAATGGATAAAGGCATTTGAGCAAAGGCATAGAGAAGGATCTCTTGTATAGCTGGTCGTCAAGTAGGACATAATGCGATGCTTGCATTTTCAATTTCCTTACATCCTTTCTATCAGTTGGAAGTGATCCCTCTTTGAGATACTTGAGGATTGGGTCGAACCAATACAGTTCGGTATCAATCTACATCACTTGATTAGCATCGGCAATGCTGGGCTTTTTTAGAACTTCCAAGTAGAATTTTCGCTCAAGATCCATCGAGTCGATGGTTTCCAGGCAAGATAAAAGGTCAACGCGTGCATTCTCTGCCCTTGGAACCTGAGTGACTTCAAATTCAGAGAAATGTGAGGACAGGCCACGCACTCTTTGGAGATATCAAATCATGTTCGGCTCTTGAGCTTCGAATTCTCCTTGCACATATTCGGCCACCAATTAAGAGTTTGTGTAGGAATTTAGCTTTTTTTTCCAAGGTTGCGGGTGATGCGAAGTCCAGCGAGCAAAGGCTCATACTTTGCCTCATTGTTGGAGGCTGGGAAGGAGAAGTTGATGCCATATTCAAGGGTCGCGCCCTCTGGACTAGTAAGAACCAAGCTGGCACCAGAGCCATTTGCATTAAATGATCCATCCGCATGAAGCAGCCATAGGGCATCAGTTTTGGTTGTTCGGTGGCATTCGGAGTGAAATTGTCCTCAGGAATGGTGCATTCAAGGAGAAAATCTGCCAAAATTTGTGCTTTAATGGCCAGGCACGGCTGATACCGGATATCATGCTCACTTAACTCAACGGCCCATTTAGTCATTCTTTCGAACATCTCTGGGTGGTGGAGGATTGGCTTGATGGGTTGGTCGGTCAGGACCGTCATAGTGTGTGCTTGAAAGTAGGGTCGCATCTTCCGAACAAATGTTATGATAGACAATACCACCTTCTCAATTCGAGCGTACATCGTCTCAACATCCCGAAGTATTTTGCTAACATAGTAAATTGCCTTTTTGATTTTAACCTCCTTCCGGATTAGCACAGACCCGATGGCACCCTCTGAGATCGCTAGGTATAGATATAGCATCTCCCCAGGCCTCGAACTGCTAAGGAGAGGTGGTGAGCCGAGGTATTTCTTTAGGTCTTCAAAGGATTTCTGGTAGTATGGGGTCCATTGGAAATTCTTAGCCGACTGAAGTGCCTTGAAGAAGGGAAAACATCTCTCGGCCGACCGAGCAACAAAGCGGTTGAGGGTCGCTATCCTTCCAGTAAGGTATTGCACCTCCTTGACTAATCCTGGGGGTGACATTTGCTGCAGAGCTTGAATTTTCTATGGATTTGCCTCAATGCCTCATTAGGAGACCATAAAACCGAAAAATTTTTCTGAGTTGACTCCGAAGGCACATTTGGTAGGATTAAGCTTCATCTGATACTTCCGGAGTATGGCGAAGTTTTCTGTGAGATCATCAATATGCTGAGATACTTGCTTGCTTTTAACCAGCATGTCATCAACATAAACCCCCATGTTCTGACCAATTTGTTCTTTAAAGACCTTATTGACCAGCCTCTGGTACGTGGCATCTATATTTTTTAAACCAAAAGGCATGACTCGGTAATAGTAGATACCTCGGTCAGTTATGAAGGCGGTCGTTTTCTCATCCTCGGGTGCCATGCAAATTTGATTATAGCCCGAATAGGCATCCATAAAGGTCAGCATCTAGTGGCCCGAAGTGGAATTCACGAGCTAGTCAATTCGAGGTAGAGGAAAACTGTCTTTCGGGCATGCCTTGTTGAGGTCCGTGAAGTCCATGTAGATCCTCCATTTGCCATTTGACTTCTTTACCATGACAACATTCGCTAGCTAGTCAGGATAGTTCACTTTCCGAATGAAGTTGGCTTTAATGAGCTTGTCCACCTCTTTTTCAATAGCCTCTTGACGTTCAGGGGTGAAGCTTCTCTTCTTCTGCTTAATTGGCCGAAACATCTCGTCCACATTGAGGTAGTGGATGAGGACATCTGGATCGATCCATGGCATGTCTGAAGCAGACTAAGCGAAGACATCAGCATTTCTTTGAAAGAACTCGACCAAATCTTGCCAAGGCTTTCCTTTCAGCTGTGATCCAACCCTGATAGTTCGGTCGGGTCGAGTTTCATCGGTCGGCTCTCCCCGTTGCTCAACAAAATCCTCTCGAGCATATAACCTGTCAACCTCGAGTCTTCTAGACTACATGTTGGCAACGAAACAGTGCCGGGCCATGGCTTGACTCCCTCGAACAACTCCCACTCCCCATTCGATGGAAAACTTCATGGCGAGATGGGGAATAGAAATGACAGCTTTGAGGGATATCTGCCCTGGCCTGCTGAGGATGGCATTGTAAGGGAATCAAAGTTTGGTCACCAGGAAGTCTATGTGTATAGTGGCTACACTAGGCCAAGTGCCTGCTCGAACTATCAAGGTGACAATTCCCTTGGGGACTATGGTGTCGCCTGTAAAACCCACTAAGGTAGATTCTACTGTTGGGTTCCGGTCATGCAGCGGAAGGCTGGATTTCAAAAAAAATTTCACCTTGAAACCCTAATCAACCGAAACCTTAGACCCAAGACCCCTTGATTATAACAATTAATTAGTCATAAAATGTAACATATATGTAGAGGAACATACCTTAGTACTTGGTGAAGAAAGAAGGAAGCCGGTTATCCAATCTTTTCCATTAGGTGCCTAAGTGTTCGCCCTTCAATGGTGATCCACACGAGAATTGGATCAAAGATATGCTCACGAACTTGACTTAAACCTCTTTTTGGCTTCTTGACTTCTTAGCTTGGCTCTTAGAACCCTTTTACACTTTTCTTAAGCCTAATAAAACTTGTATAGGCTAAGAAAAGAGTTGTCCTAAATTGACTAAGGCTTGTAGGAAGGGGAGAGGGAGAGAGAAGACTCTTGTCTTAACAAGGATTACCAAAAATTATCCGACGCTATCCCATATGTACCACCCCCTTTAAATAGTTAATGGCGAGACGTCAAATGAAGGGATACAACCCATTCTACATCCTTCTGAAAGGATATAAAATTTTAAATTCATTTCAATTTGAATCAAGGAACACATCGTTATAATTTTCTGCACCTTTCTCCCTACTCATGCCACACCTGATGGGATGCTTTTGGTATCCCATCTTAAATCAGATAGCCTCTGATTTTTCCATGTGTTAAGATAAGATTCTCCATGTTTATATGGACTCTTAAATCCCAAAAAGATACGCCTTCTAGTGCCTTAAATCAGAAGGACTTTTAGATACCTCTTGAAAATTCTGCACGCGCATAGTTTTCCTTTCGAGAGTCCCATGTCTCTTGGACTCTATTAATTCAGCCTTATCCAATACAATAACATCTAGATAAGGTTCTCCACGTTTAATGGACCTATAAATCCCCCCCCCCCCCCCCCAAAAAAAAAAGGTGCGCCTCCTAGTACCTTAAATCAGAAGGACTCTTAGGCGCCTCTTGAAAATTCTGCACATGCATAGTTTCCCTTCGAGAGTCCTATATTCTTGGACTCTATTAATTAAACCTTATCCAATCCAATAAATGGTTGATCAGGTCAGAGGTTATCCCAAATTAATTCTAAAATTAATTTGGATCAATTAATTAAGCCGGTTCAAATCAATTTCGACCCAAATTGGAGCGATAGTTAGCCACATGTGCTAGCATGCTGATTGGCTAACAAATTGAATTAGTTAATCTTATTAAAATGATTCTTTGACCAATTCCCTTATGTGTGTGACCCATTGGGTTCCTCATCTAGCCAGCAGTAGGTCTAGGTTTAAATCGATTTAGTTCAATTAGAAACTGACTAACCAAATTAGATCAAATCGTGCTAACCCTAGTTGCCAATTTGAACCATCTTTCAAATTGACTCATGAATTAAATAAATTTAATTCATGAAAACCTACAAGACATGATTGACATTTAGCAATGTATCATGCCTACCTAGAAGATAAGAAATTTGATAAAATTACCAAAATACCCTTCAGTGGCAAGTTACTATGCAATTCAATCCTTCGATCTTTCTTTATCCCGAATAAGTGATGGGTATGGAAAAACGTCAAACCGTAACATTTTATTCATTTGAATCTCAAATCAATAATAAAGACTCGACAAATGAAAAATTAGAAACCTATTCTAATTTCATTTCACTCTGATCAAAGACTTCTTAAGTCATCATATGATGAGATTACATGGGATTACTTTTCTCTTACTAGGAATGATCGATTCCTTGTTGACCTACTCATAACCTTCATACACAATCCTTCATATCCATGAACACCCCATACATGGCTTAGCCATGAATGAGTATGAACTAAAACATAGATTCATGTGCATAAGATTCTATGGTAATCTCAGGTCTAAGGATCACTTGCACAACTTCCACTAAGAGAACTACCTTTTGACAAGTAAGTAAGATCTCCATAAGATGTTCTCAATGTGGATCAATTCAGTGAACTCATAACCTAATGAGCACCAACATCCTTGTATTAGTGTCTCTACATAAGTGGCTGTGAGACCAACCACCCTCTTTATTGAGCATACATAGAATGTGCCTGTCTTACCGGTATCATCGATCCCCAACTCGATGATCCTTCGACTGGGAATATTTTAGATTAGAGTTTTTAGGAACTTATGACTCATCATTATGAACTTCATCATAACCCTAATTCCATTACCCTAACCTTATTGGGTTCATCATAATCTTAATAAATATAAGACACAACATATGATGAATCGAAAAAAATGCCTTTTAATTGATAAAATATCATACATGAGTTAAAAGAAATTATAAAAATGCCCTTACATGATTGGCTTTTAGGGCACTACTCTTTCAATCTCCCACTTGCACTAAAGCCAATCGCCTTTGTATTTAATTCCCATACAATCCAAATGACAATCAAACTGCTGTTAAGGAAGTGCCTTAGTGAATGGGTCTGCTATATTGTTCTTTGTGTCAACTCGTTCTATAACAACATATTGTCTTTTAATGATCTCTCGAATGAGATGGAAGCGTCTTAGGATGTGCTTGGATTTCTGATGAGACCTTGGTTCCTTAGCTTGTGCAATAGCTCCAGTGTTATCACAATAAAGTGGCACAGGTTGTTGAATCACAGGAACAACACCTAACTCCGTAATGAACTTCTTCATCCAGACAGCTTCCTTAGCGGCTTCACTAGCAGCAATATACTCTGCCTTAGTAACTGAGTCAGCTATAGTTTGCTGCTTAGTACTTCTCCAACTGACTGCACCATCATATAGAGTAAAAACATACCCTAATATGGATTTACTATCATCCGGATCTGATTGAAAACTAGAGTCAGCATAGCCTTTCAATTTTAAATCTGATCCTCCATATATAAGAAAAATATCCTTAGTTCTTCTTAGGCACTTAAGAATATTTTTTACAGCTTTTCAATGATCTTCTCCTGGATCGGCCTGAAACCTGCTTGTTGTGCCTAAGGCATAAGCAACATCAGGCCTGGTACATAACATGGCATACATTATCGACCCTACAGCTGAAGCATAAGGAATATTGTTCATTCTTTGTCTCTCTTCAGGTAACTTAGGAGACATCTTCGTAGAGAGATGTATGCCTTGACTCATGGGCAAGTAACCTCTTTTACTTTCCTCCATGTTGAATCTTTTCAACACTAAGTCAATGTATCTATATTAGGATAAGCCAAGCATCCTCTTAGATCTATCTCTATATATCTTTATACCCAGTATATAGGATGCTTCTCCCAAATCTTTCATGGAAAACTATTTAGATAGCCAAGTTTTGACTGATTGTAGCATTGGGATATCATTTCCAATGATAAGTATGTCATCGACATATAAAATTAAGAACACTATGGTACTCCCACTTGTCTTCTTATACACATGTTGATCCAAATAGCAACCCAAGAGGGGGGGTGAATAGGGTTTTTCAAAATTAAACTCCTTTTAAAAACAATCCCCCAGCGGAAGTGAAAACTTAGATGTATACGAATTAAAACAGAGTATGCACAGATAGAGAGATAGAGACAAGGAAACAATCACTGCAAACACAAGAATTTTTATAGTGGTTCGGTGTACCTACACCTACATCCACTCCCAAGTACCTCTTGGGTCCACACTATAATCAATCTGATTACAGCAGAGTTTTTTACAAGCTTACAACTTGAACTTGTTGTTTTCCCGAGTGCACAACGAACCCAGCTAGTTTTCAAGGCTTACCAGCACAAAACCTTACAACACAAGCAACTGCTTGCACAAGGCAAACTGCCTCAACTGAATCAATCCTCTGATTGACCTAGCAAACAATAACGTTTTACAAATCAAGAGCTCCTCCAATGAGCAAATATACAATGATAGAACAAAGATAAAGAGATAGGAATCAAACCCTGATTTGCAGATCTTGGGGCTTGCTTCTTCTCTTCTCTTGAGTGGATCTTCCTTTAGTATGCTCTTGAAGCTCAGAAGATCAGAAAACTAGAGCTTGCTTCTTCTTTTGAGATTTCTTCAAAATGAAACTAAGAAAGCTAGAAATCTCTCTCTTTTCTGTTGGAAAATCAGTATAATCTTTCCTTTCGAATCTTCCCTCTTTTCTCTTTGATTTTCTGATGAATCTCACTCTTATTTCTCTGTTTTTCCTCTCTTCTTGTCTTCCTCTAGTTATTTTTTCGGATACAACAAAAGCCCCTTCTTATAGACTCTTCTTAATCCATAAATAGCTGAAAACTATCCGTTAGAAATAAGTGTAAGAAGGATTAGAACCAAATATGGTAATAGCTGTTGGGATTAAAAAGATAAAGATAAAGTTTAGAGACGTTCTGACAGTTCTAGAGTCATTTTTGATAATCTGAAGTCGACTCTAACTTTTCTGGAGTTGGCTCTAAATCGAAAATCCCCAATCCGCTCGATCTGGAGTCGTCTCTGACTTTTCTGGGGTCGACACAAAAATCCTCTGGAGTCCACTCTAACAGTCCAGGTGTCAACTCTAAGTCATGACCAGAAAAACCATCGTTCTGTCTTTCTATTGGAGTCGGCTCTAACAGTCCAGGTGTCGACTCTAAAGTCTGTACCGATTTCCGTAGTCGACTCTGCGATTCCATGTATCGACTCTAATGTCTGCAATCTTACCTTGACATTAGATTCGAACTAGAACTTGATTTATCTTGTGATTTTGATTAATAAATCAAATCATAAACTGAAAAACTTAACCAAAATCATTAGTAACTTCAAATGTTATACTCAAATAGTTTTGTTAATCATCAAAATCAATAATTGGGTCAACAATCTCCCCCTTTTTGATAATGACAAAAACTTTGAGTATATGCATTAAAGATTCATTTGAAATAAGCGTTATAGACATTGTTAAAGCTTTAAAACTTCTTAACAGAGAATTTTATGCCAAGTTTCAAAATGAACTTTAGAAATATACTTGAGTTTTATTATAAACAGCAATCAAGATGATTTAACTTTACACAAAAAATCATTAAGCTCTCCTTGCATTAAATAACTCCCCCTATGCAAGGTACATGTAAATAAGCTGAAATTGATTTGATACCAATTGATTAGAATTTAAAAATTTCTCTCCATCTCAAAATTTCTCTCCCCCTTTTGAGATATGCCAATTGATTAAAACATATTGAAATCTTATATATTTTTTTCATTCTCTCTCCTTATTTTTTTTCTCTCTCTCTTTTATGCATATACAAATTTTTTTCCCCCTTTTTTGTTATCAGCAATAAGGTGAGTTTAAAAACAATAATGTAAATTATCAGAGCGAGGTTGTTGGTTCATTCAATCATAGAGATAGTAAACTTCATTTCAATTGCTAAGATAATTGTATTTCAATTCAAGATTCATTACATGTGTCTATCAAAATACATTCACAGTAAAGTACCATATCAATTAGAAATTCCTAGATACAAACTAACAAAGTATAGTAAACTAGAAATCCTAAGATACAAACTAGAGTAAGAAAAGCTAATCTTAGGTTTCTAATAGGTTAGGGTAGGATAGGCTTAGATAGGGTATCACTATAGAAGGTCAATCAAACATGTTTGTATACAATTTTCTTCAGATGACCTATCATTCCATAATCTCATCTTTTTGTGATTTCTTAAAGCCTTCAAGACAACTCTCAACTTGAGCAACAGCAAGGTCTAAATCTTTCTTCAATTGTCCAGTAGCATCTAGATAAGCTCTAGATCCGTCTGCAATCCCTTCCAGCCTTTCAAAAATCTTTTGAAGTTCAGTACCAAGGGACTCTGCAGAGCGGCTAATGAAAAATAAAATCAAGTCAAGTCTGGAATTGATCTCTTTCTTAAACTGTCTGATGTCATCTTTCATCTGACTAATCTCATCTCTCCTCTGACTGTCATACTCAGCTAATAATGCTATGAGCTGACCAATCTGTACATCTAAAAATCTACCAGATACAAATGCTGTCTGAGGTGGAGGTGAAGAGTATGTGCTTGGTCCAACCTCTGAAAGTCCAGCTGTAGATGGTCCCGCAACAGATGGGTCAGGGATGTCCTCTGCTCTGGCCTCCTCAACTTTGGCCTCTTGAACTCTAGCCTCCTGTCCTCTTTTTATCCAAATACCATTTTCCTTTCTGAAGCCCATACGGTGAATGGTAGAGACACTATAGTAGTCTGTATGCCTTAGTTTCCTTAGTGGCTCATTATCCATGATCAACGCACCTTGGATTCTAAATACCAAAGTCAGAATCATACCATACGGCAATGTGGATCTCTTCTTGGTAGCTGCCTCTGCCATATAGCCTATCATCATCCTAGTTAAATTTACTGGCCTCCCAGTGATAAAGCAATCCATCAACAAGATGTCTCGCTCTAAGACATACTCAAATCGGCCTATCTTGGGAAATAAGATCCTCCCGCAGATGTTATGAAGTAGCCTGAGTTTCAAGTTCAATTGATTTGCCATAATCTCCTCAAACTCAGATACCTCTCTCCCAAGCATCCTAGATTGGGCACCACTTTGATCATCATACTGATACTCATTTATCCCAACAGTGGGCATCTCTAACAAATTTTCAAGGATCTCAGCAGTTATTACAACTCTTGTTCCTCTGACAAAACTTACTAAACCTCTCACTCCTCTACTCAAATCATTGTAGAACTCTCTTACGAGGGCAGGGTAAGTGGGAATATCTAAAGAACAAGCCTTTTCCCATCCCATTTCCTTTAATAAACGGCCAATAGCAAAATTCTCCAAAGCAAAGAAATCAAATCAACTTTTCTTCCGGTTGTGATAGCCTTACCCGCTAATAGGTCGATACGTGGAGAAGATGAAGAATCCTCTTGGGTGGCAGATGATGAAGACGAAGCTTGCCTCCGAATCGATCGTTTCCTGATGGGAACCGCCGATCCACCAACGGTAGCACGCTTCTTAGGAGCCATAGGATTTGATTGGAATGAGTAATCAAGAGATTTGAAGGGTTTAGAGGTGTTGGAATCGGTTTGGAACAGCTCTAGAGAGGATTTGGAGAAGATAGGATTCGTTTAGGTGTCGACTCCGCCTTATATTTTGACCTAGTTTAACTTAGAGTCGACTCCCGCAAAGCGAGGTGTCGGCTCCGAACTAGAAAATATGTCAGTGCTCAAATTAAAGTCGGCTCTACAAAAGCAGGTGTCGGCTCTAATTGCCCAGATAAAACATCAAATAGGAAGGTGTCGACTCTACGAACTGAAGGTGTCGACTTCATAATAGTTTCAGTGAAAAATTTGAATTTCAAGGATCTGAAACTGATCAAATTAATCATCAAACTCTTGACAAGTGCCCCTTAACAATTGGGAAAATAATGAATCAAATTTCTAGATAAATTTCCTTATTGAACATAGAGGATTTTCAATAAATTGATGAAGTCTAGATAGTTGTTGTCCTTAAGAGTTTTAGAAAGTCATTCTAAAGGATCACAAACTCTTAATTCTCCTCTAAGATAACAAAATCTTTCTTCACTTAATGGTTTGATAAAAATATCAGCTAATTGATCATTAGTGTTCACATATTCAAGACAAACATCATTGTTGGAAACATGTTCTCTGATAAAGTGATGTCTAATTTCTATGTGTTTAGTTCTTGAATGTTGAATTGGATTCTTAGTTAGATTGATTGCACTAGTATTATCACATCTAATAGGAATTTTATCAAGTGTGATACCATAATCTTCAAGTTATCACTTAATCCAAAGGATTTAAGCATAGCAACTTTCAGCTGCAACATACTCTACCTCAGCAGTGGATAATGCAACTGAATTTTGCTTCTTGCTAAACCAAGAGATTAAGTTACTTCCTAAAAGTTGGCATGCACCACTTGTACTCTTCCTATCTAATTTACAACCAGCATAATCAGAATCAGAATAAGCAATCAACTTCAAAGTTGAGTCTCTAGAATACCATAATCCTATATTTTAGTTCCATTTAAGTATCTAAAGATTCTTTTAACAGCAAATAAATGTGATTCTTTAGGATTAGATTGATATCTTGCACATAGGCAAACAGAAAACATAATATCTGGCCTACTTGCCTACTTGCAGTTAAGTAAAGAAGTGGGTGCAAATTTCTACATTGGTAGCGTTGCAAAAACGACCGTTAGTGCTTTGAGAATCGTGCGTAAGGGTGCTCTCGCGTCTGGTAGGTAGTCTGCTTTAAGATTCGTGCGCGGCTTTTGCTTGTGTGATCTCCGGCGATCGTCTCCGTCTCCGGCTTCGCTGCTTTCGGTGGGCCATCGTCTGGGTGTCCCCTTCTGGCCCATGGCGTCGGATGGGGTCAATGGTGGTCGGGAGAGTGGGCAGAAGGTTGGCTCAGCTGGCTTCTTCTGGGTATCTTCTTCCCCGACGACGGCGGATATCGCGCGGCTGGAGAATGCATTCCCGGAGGTTATTCAGCTTCCGGTGGAGGATCTGAAGTCCGAGATGGATGAATGGCATGTTCGAGCTATCCTAGCTCGTTCTTATCAGAAATGGGTGCCGGCGGACGCCTATGTTCGGGAGTTTCGTCGTGCCGGAATCCGGGGGGAAATCTTGCCGATCAGCTTGGCCTGCCGCAGCCACATCTTCCGGTTTGAGGACTCGGAAACTGCAGAGCTGGTGGTGAATCGCCCTTGGATCATCAATGGGCAGATCATTGGCATGGATCGTTGGAAGCCGGAGTTCGTCCCGGCTGAGAACGCTATCCCCTTCGCACTGGTTTGGCTCCGTCTTCCAAATCTTCCTCTTGAATTCTGGAAGGAGGACTTCCTGCGAGCGATCACTGAAGGTGCCGGGCAGTTCCATTGTCTTGATGCGGCGACCTTGGCCAAAAGCAGGGGAAATTATGCTCGTATCTGCTTGCGGATGGACCTCCGCCGTCCCCTCCGGCCGGGTTCCCGAGTGCAGGGCATTTCTCTTCCTTTTTGGCAGCCGTTCATCTACGAATCCTTGGAAGGATTCTGCCCGAGTTGCGGTTCTCTTCACCTGGAAGGACCATGCTCGGTGTCGTCCGAATCAAGCGAGAAGTCAGTCTTTCCATCCCCTGCTTTCGGCCCCTGGTTAACGGCTGTTCGTCAACGTCGGGAGTATCCTGGGCAGAAACGGGAGGAACGGAAGAATCCACAGACGAATCCACAGACGAATACTGGCTCCAAGGCGTCGAGTAGCGGTGTCCATTCCCAGTTGAATCGGATGACGCAGCAACCGTTGGCCGTGGAGAAGGATGGGTGGAGGCAGCCGGTGAAGGTGGCTCGCCGGAAACTGCCGCCGTCAATGATGAAGACGACTGTGTCGGTGCAACAGTCGAGTGACCAGAGTGATTACTCTCAGAAGGGGAAGGAGGTGATATCAGCTCCCTTGAATGATGTTGTTAGCGTGCCGGTAACGTTCTGTGCCGGTACTGTAGCTGCAGTGAATTCTCATTTGAATTCAGAACTGAAGGGGAAAAATGCTATTGTTCAGTCCAAATTTCATGCAATTCATAATCCCTTCAGCTCATCTGGATTGGGTTCGACCACTGGCAATTCTCAGGGTGGTGAGGATGCTTTTCTTGGCCCTCTGAAAAGGGCCAGATCGGTCGACTGCCCGGCTCCGAGATCCATATCCAACTTAGTGAAGAGGAAAGGAAAAGGGAAAACTTCTTTGCCTAAAAGTAATGAGGGGGCTCCTAATTCCCTAGCCAAGAAGTCATTACCATCTTGTATCCAGGTAGCTGGTCAGGGGGTGAGCAAGCCCAGAACTGATACGAATGTCACTTTACCCATGGAGGAATCAGGTGAAATCACTGTGGGTCCTCTTTTGGATACTATACCTCCGGATCAGTCCTTGCCTCCTGTGGTTCCAGGTGTTGATTCAGATGGCTTGATGACAGAGTATCCAATGATTACTGATAGTGGCACCCTCGGTAAGGGATGTTCAACTGATATGGCTATGGTGGAAGACCAAGGAGGGGTCCCAGTCCCCCCCAATCTTTAAATGAAGATACTTATATGGAATGTTCGAGGAGCTCGAAAGCCTTCCTTTCGATCCTCGTTCAATAGATTGTTGCAATTACATAATTTTGATATATGTGTGTTGTTGGAAACCAGACTGTCAGGCGATACTTTAGCCCGGCTCCGGAGGGAGATTTCCCGCTCGTGGTTATCGTATGCTGTGCAGGCTGAGGGTATGTCTGGGGGTATTTTGGCCATATGGCGTGACTCTGCTGTTTCGATTGAGGCTTTTCATCAGTGTAACCAGCAGATTGGTCTTCTTATCTCTACGGGGTCCACTGACACCTGGCTTCTGTCTACTGTTTACGCCAGCACGGATTATAGGGAGCGGCGGATTCTTTGGTCTGAGCTGCTTTCCCTTCTTGGTCAAGGTCTCCCTACCATTATTGCGGGAGATTTTAACTGTATCACTGAGGCCAATGAAAAACGTGGGGGTAGACGGGTTTCGGCCTCTGCTGATATTACTGAATTTAAATCTTTTATTGGGACTGCGGGTTTACTGGATCTGGGGTATTCCGGAACCCAATTCACTTGGTGTAATAATCGCCATGGCTCAGCTCGTGTATGGGAAAGACTTGACAGAGTTTTGGCTACGGCCCAGTGGCTTCACAAGTTTCCAGCGGCCCATGTTTCTCACCTGCCCAGGATTGCTTCCGACCATTGCCCCTTATTGATCTCTACTGAGGCTGATCAGTATCACCGTAGACAGTTTAGATTTGAGCATTTCTGGACTGTCCACTCGGGGGCTCGGTCTATTATTTCCCAAATTTGGCATCTTCCCATCAGGGGTAATGCTATTTATCGCCTCTCTCGTCGTCTGATGTTGGCTAGACGGCGTCTTGCCAGATGGAATAGGAATGATGTGGGAAATCTGGATCGTCAGATTGATCGGGTGGAAGCAGATATTACAGCTCTTCAGGAAAAGGAGGACCAGGAGGGATTTCTGCTGGACCCGGACCTTCTCACTTTGCGGGATAAGCTTGCTTGTCATCACTCCCTTCTTCGCCAGCAGGAGATGTATTGGAGACAGAGGTCAAGGCTTCAGTGGATCCGTGAGGGGGATCGTAATACTAGATTCTTCCATCAGGCTACCCTGAAGCGGCGTGCTGTTAATAGAATTCGGAGGCTTGTGGATATAGAGGGGCAAGGCCATGAGGATTATCAGTCTATTCGGGATCTGCTTCTTCATTTCTTTCAGTCTAGATGGGCAGACTCCTCTGGTAATGGTGATCCGGTTGTCAGAGTTCCTGACTCCAGGAGAGTCTCTTCTCAGGACAATGATAAGCTGTGTAGGCCGATCACTGCTGAGGAAATTCGGATGGCTCTGTGGGAGCTTGGACTGGAAAAGGCCCCTGGGCCAGATGGATTTCCCCCCCTTTTCTATCGCCACTACTGGGACATTGTTGGTCAGGAGGTGATTCAGGCTGTCCAAATTGTCTTCCATTCGAAGCAGATTCCCTTGGATTGGAATCGGACTTTTGTTACGCTTGTGCCTAAACGGTCCGATGCATCTCTCCCTCAGCACTTCAGACCTATCAGCCTCTGTACTACCCTGTATAAAATTTGTGCCCGCCTTTTGGTTGGTCGTCTTCGGCTTGTTATCCCCCGTATTATTTCTTTGGAGCAGGGGGCTTTTATTCGAGGGCGTTCTATTTCGGACAACGTCCTCATTGCTCAGGAATTCATGCATGATCTCCAAAGAGCTCCTGGGAAAAGATGTCTTATGGCTGTGAAACTTGATATGGAAAGAGCTTATGATAGAGTGAGCTGGGCCTTTCTGGAACGGTCTCTTCAGGAATTCGGATTTGCTGATCTCTTTATTGAGTGGATTATGGCTTGCATTCTGAGACCGTCCTTTTCTCTGCTTATCAATGGGAGTCCTACTGAGTTTTTCCACTCTTCGGTGGGTCTGAGACAGGGGTGCCCACTATCTCCTTTGTTATTTATTCTTGCTGTGGACGATCTTTCTCGTGCTCTCCATCAGGCTCAGCAGGATCGTCGGATCGTCCCGTTCATGGCCGGGAGTGAGGGCCCTCTGATCTCTCACCTTCTTTTCGCCGATGACTGCATCCTTTTGGGGAAGGCCTCTATTGATAATGCTGCCTCTTTTCACTCTATTCTGCAGCGTTATTGTCAAGCTTCGGGCCAAAGAGTTAATTTTCTTAAATCATCTATCTGTTTTAGCCCGAAGACCCCCAGATCTATTAAGCAAGCTATTATTGAGCTATCTGGTATCACCTCTATGACGGACCGTCTTATGTATTTGGGGATCCCTATTACCGGTAGACGGGCCCGTTGTTCTGACTATGCTGAGATAGAGAGACGGATCCGCCAGCGTACTGATGGGTGGCCAGTTACTAGCCTTTCTATGATGGCCAGGGTCACCATCATTCGTTCTATCCTCTCTTCTATTCCAGTTTACCTCCTATCAAATACTGTCATGCCGATCACCTGCCTGAGAAGGATTGATAGATGCTTCAGAGATTTCCTTTGGGCTTCGATGCAGGAGGGTCATGGTATGCACCTATTATCTTGGGATAAGGTTTGTATGCCTATCTATGAAGGTGGTTTGGGGATTCAGCCTTTGATTGCTAGAAGGGAAGCTCTTCTTGCTCGGCACGCTTCACGATTCCTCCTGGAGCCTCAGTGTTTATGGAGTACTGTGATGCATGCGAGATACGGAGACTGGGCTCCTGGCTCGACCATTATGCCACCCCGGGGCTCTTCGTCCTTTTGGAAGCAGATCTGTACTCATAGCCAGGCTATCATGAACAACATTTCGTGGCTGATTGGTGATGGTTCTTTGATTGATGTTGTCAAGGATGCCTGGATTTCTGAGCTCCCTCTCATGCGTTGGCCCACCTATATTAGTATGGATGTCCCCCCCAATCTCCGGGTTAAGGATTTGATTTCCTTAAACCCCCTCTCCTGGCATATTCCTTCGGTGACCCGCTTGTTTGGAGCAGAGTTGTCTTCTCGGATTATCTCGCTCCCTCTCATGGCTGGCTGTGTTGCTGATTCCAGGGTTTGGCAGAGATCTTGCTTTCCCAAGGCCCCCATTAGAGATCTTCTGGATATGTTCAGGCCACAGGCGCAGTGTACGAAGGATGCTCGCTGGATCTGGAAGCTTCCTATTCTTCCCAGGGTTCAGCTCTTCATCTGGAAGCTTCTTTGGGACTGTCTTCCGACTTGTCTTCTCCTATCCCGGAGGGGTCTGTCTATCCAGCCGACTTGCCCTCTGTGCAGCCAGGCGGAGGAATCTCTGGACCATGCTATATTTTATTGCCCCAGAGCGAGACGGTTATGGGTTCTCATGGGTTACCCTAGGAGAGCTGATATTATGGCTGATTTGCGATCCTCTTTCTTTCAGGAGATCCGGTATGGCCCTCTGAATAAGCGTGGTCTTTGGTCTGCCACTGCTTATCACATATGGCTTTCGAGGAATCAGATCATCTTCACCAACGACAGATTCTCTTATCACAGAGTTGTGAGGCAGATCAGACTGTTGTCTTCGGACTGTGCCCGGGGCTCTAGTGCTGTTGATGTTGACCCCTCTGGCCTCTGGGGCTCCCCTGCTGTCTTGACAGCGAACCGGTGTTCGGTTTTCTTCTCTTGGGAGCCCCCACCTCCAGGGTATGTCAAAATCAATTTTGATGGGAGTGTCCGTTATAGAGCTGCTGGCTCTGCTTTTATCATTCGTGGGCATCAGGGTGATCTCTTAGCGGCGGGAGGCTTTGGTACCCTCGACTCATCTGTTCCTATGTCGGAGCTCATTGGTGCGTGGGGGGGTCTCTCGTATGCCATCAGAACTCTCAAGGCCCATAAGATTATGATTGAGAGGGATTCTATGACTGTCATCTCCTGGTTGTTGAGGGACAGCTGTTTGGATATTCCCTCAAATCCGATTTTGTTGGACTGCTGGTCCATGTTGAGGGAAATCCAGTCTGTTCAGATCCGCCATATCTTCCGTGAGGCCAATGCGGCGGCTGACTGGGTGGCTTCCTTTGTAGCTCAGCATGCTGGACCATGGACTTGGAGCCCTGCGGACCCCTGCCCGATCCTTCTCCAGCAGATTTTATATTCTGATGTATCTGGGTTGATTCATATGAGGAGTGTATGATCGCCCGTCTTGTAACAAAAAAAAAAAGTAAAGAAGTGATCCGATCATACCTCGGTAATGCTTCTGATCTACTTTCTTACCTTCTTCATCCTTGTCCAGCTTGCATGAGGGACTCATTGGCGTACCAAGAGGTTTAGCAGATTCCATACCAAACTTCTTGAGTATTTCCTTTGTGTACTTTGTTTGGTTGATGAAAATCCCCGCTTTCTCTTGTTTGATTTGAAGTCCAAGGAAGAAGTTGAGTTCTCCCATCATGCTCATCTCGAATTCTCCCTGCATTAACTTAGCAAATTCTTGACAAAGGAGATTGTTAGTAGCACCAAATACAATGTCATCAACATAAATTTGAATAATTAATAAATCCTTTTCTTTTCTTTTTAAAAACAAAGTTTATCAACATTTCCTCTAGAAAAATCATTTTCAATCAAAAATTTACTCAATCTATCATACCATGCTCTAGGTGCTTGCTTTAAACCATAAAGTGCTTTGTGTAATTTGAAGACGTGGTTTGAAATTCATGATCTTCAAAACCAGGAGGTTGTTCAACATAAACTTCCTCATTTATAAAACCATTTAAAAATACACTTTTAACATCCATTTGAAATAAATTGATATTGATGCAGCATGCAAATGCAAGTAATAACCTAATGGCTTCTAATCTAGCAATGGGTGCAAAGGTTTCATCAAAATCTATACCTTCTTCCTGATTATATCCCTTTGCAACTAATCTAGCCTTATTTCTAATCACCAAGCCATTTTCATCCAATTTATTTCTAAAACCCCATTTAGATCCTATTATAGGTGGTCTCTAGGTCTGTCTACTAGGGTCCAAACTTGGTTCCTAGTGAATTGGTTTAACTCTTCCTGCATTGCTAACATCCAATAACTATCTTTCTCAGCTTCTCTATAGTTTAGGGTTCTATATGAGATACAAATGCAAGATGATTATTGATATTTCTCATTGATGATCTAGTCCTTACACCTTGAGATGGATCACCTATGATTAGGTCCTTAGGATGACCATAAGCATATCTCCAATCTCTAGGTAGATCTTTATCATTATGAGCAGTATCAATACCATCATCCTTAGGTGAGTCATCATCCTTAGCTTCAGGTTCTTGATCTGAAGATACATTTAATTTTTCAATACCTCTTTCAATCAAAGATGTATCTTCCTCATCATCAATTTTACTCGAACTTGATGCTAAAGACTCATCAAACACTATATGAATGGATTCTTCTACAACTAAGCTTCTCTTATTAAATACTCTATGCCTTGCTAGATGTAGAATATCCTAGGAAAATACCTTCATCAGACTTTGCATCAAACTTCCAAGATTGTCCTTACCATTGTTATGAATAAAGCATTTACAACCAAATGCATGAAAATAACCTAAATTGGGTTTCCTATTATGCCATAGTTCATAGGGAGTCTTCTTAAGGATAGGTCTAATCAGGGCTCTATTTAGGATGTAACATGCTGTGTTTATAGCTTCACCCAAAAATATTTTGGAAGTTGGCTTTCACATAGCATGGTACGGGCCATGTCTTCTAAAGTCCTATTCTTTCTTTCTACAACTCCATTTTGTTGAGGTGTCCTAGGTGCTGAAAAATTATGATGTATGCCTTTTTCAAAACAGAATTTTTCAAATAAGTGATTTTCAAATTCAGTTCCATGATCACTTCTAATAGACACTATGGTAGTGTTTTTCTCATTTGTGACTTTCTTAACAAATTTCAGGAATATTGAGAAAGTCTCATCTTTGTGAGCCAAAAATATTACCCAAGTGAATCTAGAGTAATCATCTACTATCACAAGACCATATTTCTTTCCTCCTAGACTTGTGGTTCTAGTAGGTCCAAAAAGGTCCATGTGTAGTAGCTCTAGTGGCCTAGTAGTTGAAACAACATTCTTAGATTTGAAAGAAGTTCTTGTTTGTTTTCAAATTGACATGCATCACATATTCGATTATTTTCAAAATTTAAGCTAGGAATACCTTTAACTAGATCCATTTTCAATAGTTTAGAAATTAGGTGTGTGCTTGCATGACCTAATCTACGGTGCCATAGCCAACCAATCTCATTCATCTTAGCATTATTAGCAACTAAGCAATGATTACTTGGAGATAAATTACTCAAATCAATTAAGTACACATTGCCATAACGTTTACCAACAAGAATAATGCTGTTATCAATGGGATTAGTAACAGTGCAAATAGAAGCTTCAAAGGAAACTTTGAAACCTTTATCACACAGTTGGCTAATACTTATCAAATTATGCTTAAGTCCATCAACATATAAAACATTATCAATATGAGTAGATGGAGTAATTTGAATCTTACCAATACCCATGATATGGCCTTGACCATTATCACCAAAAGTAACTACTCCACCTCTTTTCGATTCAAGGGTGATGAATTGATCTTTGTCACCCGTCATGTGTCTTGAGCAACCACTATCAAGGTACCACTTTCTTTTCAGTCTGATGGCTGCAAGACACTCCTGCAAAATATTCATATCTTAACTTTAGGTACCCAAGCCTTCTTGGGTCCTTCATGGTTAGATGCAATAAATATTGTTCCTTTGGGAACCCAAATCATCTTTCTTTTATCATGTGAGTTTTACACATATAAGATTTATGTCCTTTGTTTCCACATTTAAAACAAGTAATATTTGATGATTTTTCAGCATGTACAAAAATATTTTTCAAGGATTTTTGCTTTTTAAGTGGATTATATCCTAATCCAGCTTTATCAAAAATAGCTTTTTGATTGTCCAAAATCATATTAAGTTTGATAGAGCTCAAAGTAAATTTATCAACTATAGGTTTAAGTCTATCAACTTCATTTTTCAAGCTTTCATTTTCTTTCATCAAAAGTTCTTTTTCTACAACATGCTTTTCATTTTCTAAAGATAGATTTTGCATTTGATTTTTAGATCTTTGTTCTTTGAACTTAATTTTGCAAAATCATCCATCAATTCATAAAAAGCACTATGCAACTCATCGAAAGTAAAGTCATCAAGAAAACTTGGACTTACCTCATCATTGTCCGCCATGAAGCATAGATTGGCCATTTCACTCTTCTCTTCTCTTCGAACTTGAGCTTTCCGAATCACTCCATGTGGCCATCATTGCCTTCTTTTTGAATCTTCGGGTGCCTTTCTTTAGTTGTGGGCATTCAGATTTAAAATGACCCGGCTTCTTGCATTCAAAACAGATAACTTCTTTTTCTTTGCCCTTGTCCTCATCTTTTCTAGCAAAGGGCTTTTTCTTTTCAAACTTCTTCTTCTTCATGAATCTTTTAAACTTTCTTGTGATGAGTGCCATGTCCTCATCATCACTTTCATCTTCAGATTCATGAGGCTCTTCCATATATTCAGAAATCTTAAGAGCCATAGTCCTCTTCTTCTTTGACTCATCATCAACATGTTGCTTAACTTGAAGCTCATGAGTCATTAAGGATCCCAATAATTCTTCCAGGGTAGGGTACTTAGATCCTTTGCCTCTTGTATTGCAGTCACTTTAGCTTCCCAAGTCCTAGGCAAGGAACACAAAACCTTTCTCACAAGATCAGAATTATCATAAGATTTACCAAGACTTTTTAAACCATTAACTATATCAGTAAATCTTGTAAACATATCAGAAATAGATTCACATGCATCCATTTTAAACAATTCATACTTATGAACTAGCATGTTAATCTTGGATTCCTTGACTTGATTTGTTCCCTCATGGGTAACCTCAAGTCTATCCCAGATTTTTTTAGCAGAAATGCAAATAGATATACGATTGAATTCATTTGCATCTAATGAGCAGTACAAAACATTCATAGCCTTGGCATTAAGTTGTGCCAATTTTTTATCATGTTCATCCCATTCCGTTTCTGGTTTAGGAATCTCCATGCCATTAACTCTAGCAGTGGGTGTGTGTGGTCCATTGACTATAATGCTCCATAGATCATAGTCAAGTGCTTGAATGAAAATTTTCATTCTAGCCTTCCAATAACCATAGTTTAAACCATTAAACAAGGGTGGTCTATTTGTAGATTGGCCTTCGAAAAAAGATGAACCAGCTTGAGTTGCCATGTGGATCTTTGACTCTTGATCGTTAGATCAAATCAAATGAGCACTAGCTCTGATACCAATTGTTGGTCCAGATAGCAACCCAAGAGGGGGGGGGTGAATTGGGTTTTTCAAAAATTAAACTCCTTTTTAAAAACAATCCCTAGCGGAAGTGAAAACTTAGATGTACACGAATTAAAACAGAGTATGCACAGATAGAGAGTTAGAGACAAGGAACAATCACTACAAACACAAGAATTTTTATAGTGGTTCGGTGTACCTACACCTACATCCACTCCCAAGTACCTCTTGGGTCCACACTATAATCAATCTGATTACAGCAGAGTTGTTTTGCAAGCTCACAACTCAAACTTGTTTTTCCGGGTGCACAATGAACCCAGCTGGTTTTCAAGGCTCACCAGCACAAAACCTTACAACACAAGCAACTGCTTGCACAAGGCTAACAGCCTCAACTGAATCAATCCTCTGATTGACCCAGCAAACAATAACGTTTTACAAATCAAGAGCTCCTCCAATGAGCAAATATACAATGATAGAACAAAGATAAAGAGATAGGAATCAAAGCCTGATTTGCAGATCTTGGTGGCTTGCTTCTTCTCTTCTCTTGAGTGGATCTTCCTTTAGATGCTCTTGAAGCTCAGAAGATTAGAAAACTAGGGCTTGCTTCTTATTTTGAGATTTCTTCAAAATGGAACTAAGAAAGCTAGAAATCTCTCTCTTTTATTTGAAAAATCAGTATAATCTTTCCTTTCGATCTTCCCTCTTTTCTCTTTCGATTTTCTGATGAATCTCACTCTTATTTCTCTTTTTCCTCTCTTCTTGTCTTCCTCTAGTTATTTTTTAGGATACAACAAAAGCCCCTTCTTATAGATCTTTTTAATCCATAAATAGCTGAAAACTATCCGTTAGAAACAAGTGTAAGAAGGATTAGAACCAAATATGGTAATAGCCGTTGGGATTAAAAAGATAAAGATAAAGTTTAGAGTCATTCTGACAGTTCTGGAGTCGTTTCTGACAATCTGGAGTCGACTCTAACTTTTCTAGAGTCGGCTCTAAATCGAAAATCCCCAATCCGCTCGATCTGGAGTCATCTCTGACTTTTCTGGGGTCGACACAAAAATCCTCTGGAGTCGACTCTAACAGTCCAGGTGTCGACTCTAAGTCGTGACCAGAAAAATATCGTTTTGTCTTTCTGTTGGAGTCGGCTCTAACAGTCCAGGTGTCGACTCTAAAGTCTGTGCCGATTTCTGGAGTCAACTCTGCGATTCCATGTGTCGACTCTAATGTCTGCAATCTTACCTTGACATTAGATTCAAACTAGAACTTGATTTGTCTTGTGATTTTGATTAATAAATCAAATCATAAACTGAAAAACTTAACCAAAATCATTAGTAACTTCAAATGTTATACTCAAATAGTTTTGTTAATCATCAAAATCAATAATTGGGTCAACAACACACATGGTTCATCTATATTTTTGATGAAACCAAAATCTTTGATTGTTTCATCAAAGTGAATGTTCCAACTCCTCGATGCTTGCTTTAATCCATTAATGGATTTCTTAAGCTTGCATACTTGGTGCGGTCTCCTACTTGAGACAAACCCTTCTGGCTATAACATATAGACTTCCTCCTCAAGAAATCCATTGAGGAAAGCAGTCTTTACATCCATCTGCTAGATTTTATAGTCATAGTATGCTGCTATAGCAAGTAATATCCGAATGGATTTGAGCATAGCTACTGGTGAAAAGGTTTCATCATAGTCAATACCATATTTTTGCCTGAAACCTTTTGCCACCAACCTAGCCTTGTAGGTTTCTACTTGGCCATCTACTCCAATCTTCTTCTTGAAGACCCATTTGCATCCTATTGGTTTTACTCCCTCAGATGGGACAACCAAGGTCCAAACCTGGTTGGTATATATGGAGTCCATTTCAGATTTCGTAGCATCAAGCCATCTGTCAGAGTCCTTACTCTCGATAGCTTCTGTATTGGTCATGGGATCATCATCCTGAATGATATTGGCTTCGTTGTCATCTCCAATAACAAAACCATATATGAGAGGTGCACCCCGCACTCTCTCTGACCTACGGAGAGAAGGTGAATGTTGTGGTTGTTCTTGATCTTTAGAAATTTCTGGTTGAGGAATATCTTGTTGATTGTCAACAGGAGTAGGTTGTAAGTCTTGATCTTCAGTGAGTTCAAGTATCTTCCCACTGCCTTCTTCTTGGATAAATTCCTTTTCCAAAAAAATGGCATGCCTACTGACAAATACCTTTTGCTCAGCAGGATGATAAAAGATGTATCCAATACTTTCTTTGGGATAACCTATAAACCTACATTTATCAGCCCTAGCACATAACTTATGTCCGAATACATTTTTGACATAAGCAGAGCAACCCAAAATCTTAAAATATTTAAGACTTGGCTTTTTTTCTTTCCATAATTCATATGGAGTGCTAGTCACTGATTTTGATGGCACTCTGTTTAAAATATAGGCAGCAGTTTCTAGGGCATAACCCCAGAATGATATTGAAAGATCTGTGAAGCACATCATGGACCTCACCATGTCTAATAAGGTACGATTCCTCCTTTCTGCTACACCATTTAATTGAGGTGTATAATGAGGGGTCCATTTAGAGAGAATGCCTTTGTCTTTAAGATGATCAAGAAATTCACTAGACAGGTATTCTCCTCCTCGATCAGATCGAAGAATTTTAATACTATGTCCAGTTTGTTTCTCAACTATACTTTGATACTCCTTAAATTTATCAAAGGCTTCGGACTTGTGTTTCATAAGATACACGTGTCCAAACCTTGATAAATCATCAATAAAATTGATGAAATAAGAGTATCCTCCTCTAGCTTGAGTTGTCATAGGTCCACATACATCTGTGTGTATAAGACCTAATAACTCGGTTGCCCTTTCTCCATGTCCAATGAATGGAGACTTAGTCATTTTTCCCATGAGGCAGGATTCACAAGTTCCTAATGATTTAAAATCATAAGGAACAAAGAAGTTATCTTTGTATAACTTGCTTATCCTAGATTCACTTATATGACCTAATCGGCAATCCCAGAGATAAGTGGCATTAACATCTTCTCTCTTTCTTTTCTTGTTATCAATAAGCAAAACTTTATCATTGAGCAAAAGAATTAGAAAACCATTATTAAACAAACCATGTCCAAACAATTTATTAGAATAAAAGATAGAGCAACCATTGCTCTTTACATTTATTTCAAAACCTTGTTCTAATAACAATGGTACAGAAATAATATTTCTAATAATATTTGAAATATAATAATAATTTTTTAATTCCAATATCTTGCTAGAAGGTAATAACAACAAATAGGTGCCCACAGCTTCAGCATAAATGGCTTCTCCACTCGCGCCATAGAGCTTGAAGTCACCCTTCTTCAAATTTCTAACTCTTTGTAGTCCCTGCAATGACTTGCATATTGAGATCCACATGCAGTATCCAATACCCATGAGTCAGAAACTAAAGAACTCAATGATAAATTAGTTTGTATCATGTACAAACCTTTTGATGCTTCTTCACCAGCATCTTGCTTCAAACTTGCAAGATATATATTGCAATTCTTCTTCCAGTGTCCCTGCTTGCCTCAGTGAAAATAGGCTCGATTAACAGAAGGCTTCTTTGCCTTTTTCCTCTTTTGCATGCTACTTTTAAGGCTCCTCTTTCTTTTTGAACCTTTCTTCATTGCCTGTTTCTTCTTCCTATCAACTAGAAGAATATGAGCCTTATCACCCTTGAAGTGACTCTCAGCTGTCTTGAGCATATTCAACAGCTCAGGTAATGAAATATTTAGTTTGTTCATATGATAGTTCATGACAAACTGCGAGAAGGAGTCTAGGAGTGATTGTAGGATCAAGTCCTGATTAAGCTCTCCATCCATTACAAACCCTAATTGACCTAACCGAGTGATTAAGTCAATCATCCTCAAAACATGAGCTTGAACGGAGCCCTCCCTCATACGTGCACGGAACAACTACTTCGAAATCTCATATCGAGCAGCCCTACTTTGCTCTCCATAAAGCTCTTTAAGATTGAACAATATGGATTAAGGTTTCCGCTCCTCATGTTGCCTCTGTAATTCATTGCTCATCGAGGCCAACATGATACACTTAACAGTCAAACTATCATTCTACCACTTTTTATATGTGGCTCTTTCCTCCTCTGTAGCATCATCTCCGATCGGATCTGGATTAGGAGAGTCAAGGATGTAGGAAACCTTTTCTTGAGTTAAGACAATTCTCAAGTTCCTCAACCAGTTTACATAATTTGGACAAGTCAACTTGTTGGCATCTAAAATGCCCCGCAGTGATAAAGTAGAAGCCATAAAATTTTAATCTACATTAAAAGTAAAGAACAATACATAAGCAGACTACTCATAATGATATCTACAACTAGACAAGGACTTATCAATCTAATTGTATCTCCCACTATTTTATCACGAATACCATAATCCTTACCTATGGTAAGCGAGAAAACCCTACCAGGGTTTCTTTAGTGGGGTTGAGATCCCAATTCGTCATAAATATCTTGTGTTACACAACAAACATTCATGAGTTCAAGGATAGAAAATATCATTTCCAATTGTAACCCATGCAACTCTCAACATAACACCTGTCTCTAAGATACTTATAGCCTTGTGTTACACAATAAACTATAATGTCTTAGTTTAGTCAAACCCTTCATTTTCATATAGTCATGATTGAATAATATTGCCCTTGTGTTACACAACAAAGCAACACCACTAATCATGCTATAAAGCATTAAATTCACTAAGACAATTCATATCTAACCCTAGAGTAGGCCTTGTGTTGCACAACAAACCTACTATAGTTGTTATCATAAATTTATCTTAGTATGAAGGAAGGCATTAGGTAGTATTCATAATCAATATATCATTTCCAATTCAAGGTCTAAATCAATCAAATTGGCCAGTTAAGTGGGAGAGAGGTGGGGGTCCTCTCGTTGCTTTCCTTAGATACCAATTTAATTGGCCAGGTCAGTCAACGGAACCAATTAAAAAACCAAGATCTCTTTACCTTTCCAGAACCACTTTTATAGACACCAATTGATTAATCAAACCCTAAAAGGATTTGTATTATGATTCTATCACACTACGACTAAATATAATTTTTTTAGGAGGGCTTTGATGGTCTCATGCACATCATTTTTCTAGTATGCATAACAATAATATCATACCATGCATATATTCAATAAAATTTTAAAATTATCATCTTAAGTAAAATTTTTCATTAATTAGAACACGTTCGACCATAGCTCATTAGTCTCTTGGGCCAGTCTATGCAAAACACCGCAGGCATAGAGGCTCAGGAGGCATGTTCTAATATAAGAAATTTTATAACTCTACATAATAAAAGAAATCATGCTAAAAGCATAAAATAATTATTCATGTAATTAATATATTATGGACCACTAATTGAATTAATCAAGGAGGCTCTGATACCAATGTTGGGTTCCGATAATGCAGCGGAAGGCTAGATTTCAAAAAAAAATTAACCTTGAAACCCTAATCAACCGAAACCTTAGACCCAAGACCCCTTGATTATAACAATTAATTAGTCATAAAATGTAACATATATATAGAGGAACATACCTTAGTACTTGGTGAAGAAAGAAGGAAGCCGATTATCCAATCTTTTCCACTAGGCGCCCAAGTGTTTGCCCTCCAATGGTGATCCACACGAGAATTGGATCAAAGAAATGCTCACGAACTTGACTTAAACCTATTTTTGGCTTCTTGACTTCTTGGCTTGGCTCTTAGGACCCTTTTACACTTTTCTTAAGCCTAATAAAACTTGTATATGCTAAGAAAAGAGTTGTCCTAAATTGACTAAGGCTTGTAGGAAGGAGAGAGAGAGAGAAGACTCTTGCCTTAACAAGGATTACCAAAAATTATCCGATGCTATCCTATATGTGCCATCCCATTTAAATAGTTAATGGAGAGACGTCAAATGAAGGGATATAACCTATTCCACGTCCTTCTGAAAGGATATAAACTTTTAAATTCATTTCAATTTGAATTAAGGGATACATCGTTATAATTTTCTGCACCTTTCTCCCTACGCGTGCCACACCTAATGGGATGCTTTTGGCATCCCATCTTAAATCAGATAGCCTCTAATTTTACCATGTGTTAAGATAAGGTTCTCCATGTTTATATGGACTCTTAAATCCCCAAAAGATATGCCTTTTAGTACCTTAAATCAGAAGGACTTTTAGATGCCTCTTGAAAATTCTGCACGCTCACAGTTTTCTTTCGAGAGTCCCATGTCTGTTGGACTCTATTAATTCAACCTTATCCAATATAATAACATCTAGATAAGGTTCTCCACGTTCAATGGACCTATAAATCCCAAAAAAAAAAAGATGCGCCTCCTAGTACCTTAAATCAGAAGGACTCTTAGGCGCCTCTTGAAAATTCTGTACGCGCATAGTTTTCCTTCGAGAGTCCTATATTTCTTGGACTCTATTAATTAAACTTTATCTAATCCAATAAATAGTTGATCAGGTCAGAGGTTATCCCAAATTAATTCTAAAATTAATTTGGATCAATTAATTAAGCCGGTTCAAATCAATTTCGACCCAAATTGGAGCGATAGTTAGCCACATGTGCTAGCATGCTGATTGGCTAACAAATTGAATTAATTAATCTTATTAAAATGATTCTTTGACCAATTCCCTTATGTGTGTGACCCATTGGGTTCCTCATCTAGCCAGCAGTAGGTCTAGGTTTAAATCGATTTAGTTCGATTAAAAACTGACTAACCAAATTAGATCAAATCGTGCTAACTCTAGTTGCCAATTTGAACCATCTTTCAAATTGACTCATGAATTAAATAAATTTAATTCATGAAAACCTACAAGACATGATTCACATCTAGCAATGTATCATGCCTACCTAGAAGATAAGAAATTTGATAAAATTACCAAAATACCCTTTAGTGGCAAGTTACTATGCAATTCAATCCTTCGATCTTTCTTTATCCCGAATAAGTGATGGGTATGGAAAAATGTCAAACCGTAACATTTTAGTCATTTGAATCTCAAATCAATAATAAAGACTTGACAAATGAAAAATTAGAAACCTATTCTAATTTCATTTTACTCTGATCAAAGACTTCTTGAGTCATCATATGATAAGATTACATGGGATTACTTTTTCTCTTACTAGGAATGATCGATTCCTTGTTGACCTACTCATAGCCTTCATATACAATCCTTCATATCCATGAACACCCCGTACATGGATTAGCCATGAATGAGTATGAACTAAAACATAGATTCATGTGCATAAGATTCTATGGTAATCTCAGGTCTAAGGATCACTTGCACAACTTCCACTAAGAGAACTATCTTTTGACAAGTAAGTAAGATCTCCATAAGATGTTCTCAATGTGGATCAATTCAGTGAACTCATACCCTAATGAGCACCCACATCCTTGTATTAGTGTCTCTACACAAGTAGCTGTGAGACCAATCACTTTTTATTGAGCATACATAGAATGTGCCAGTCTTACCGGTATCATCGATCCCCGACTCGATGATCCTTCGACTGGGAACATTTTAGATTAGAATTTTTAGGAACTTAGGTCTCATCATTATGAACTTCATCATAACCCTAATTCCATTACCCTAACCTTATGGGGTTCATTATAATCTTAATAAATATAAGACACAACATATGATGAATCAAAAAAATACCTTTTAATTGATAAAATATCATACATGAGTTGAAAGAAATTATGAAAATGTCCTTACATGATTGGCTTTTAGGGCACTACTCTTTCATCTATGACCCGGAGGTTTTCCACCTGCAATTTCAATCTCACAAAGGAATCAAAGTACAAAACATTAACAGAGCTTCCACTATCAACTAAAATTCGGTGTACATCATAGTTATTTATGTTAAGGGATACCACCAACGCATCATCATGCGGATACTGTATCTCTTGGAAGTCTTCATCAGAAAAAGAAAGCTCATCAACTCAAGCCCTCTTTGGTAGATTTTTCTCCTCACCCGGCCAAGCTGACGAGGAGCCAATCGTTGCTATCATATTGACATTGCCAATGATCGGAGGATTTAGTGGAGGGGGTTGGCGAGGTTTAGGCTGGCGGTCTCCTCCATTGTTTGGCTCGGGGGCTCTCCTGAACTGGTCCAGCCTGCCCCATCGGATGAGTTGCTTAATCTCATTCCAAAGCTTCCAACACTCCTCGATGTCGTGCCCGTGGTTCCGGTGGAATCGATAATACTTGGTCATATCCCTTCGGGCTCCATTCCCCCGAAGTGGTGGTAGTCGAAGGATATGGTGCTCGATTTTCATTAAGATTTGCATCCTTTGCGAAGTGAGCGGAGTGTACCGATCGAACTTCCAGACCGGGCTTCGGGTGCGATCTCTGGGTGGTTGTGGAGGAACTCATTGACGGCGAGACGGGCTAGCATGACGGAGGGGTCAATTCTTCTCTGAACCCTTGGCCTCCTTCCTCCTTGATAGCTCGACCCGGGTTGACCTTCGCGACTCCTCAACTCTGGCATACTTATCCGCCAGGGCCATCATGTTGGAGAGGCTTTTCGGATAATTGACTTTTAGGGACAAATAGAAGTCACCCTCCTTCAACACTCCACCTTCCAATGCGGACATTGACACCTCATGATTGAGGTGGTCTACCTCCAACATGGCTGTGGTGAATCGGCCAAGATAATTCTTCAAGGATTCCTCCTGCCGCTATTTGACCTCGGAGAGGAAATCGGATCTCCATCGATGGCGATGGCTACTAACGAACTGGCTGATAAATAGGCTGCTCAGTTCATCAAAAGAATTAATGGAACCTGGCTTGAGACAGTTAAACTAGGTTCTAGCAGACCCTCTATGTGTAAAGGGGAAGGCTCTGCACAGGATCACATCTGATGCTCCATGGAACATCATGATGGATTGGAAGCTGCTTAAATGGTCATTGGGATCAGTGGACCCATGGTATGGCTCGATGGTGGGAAGCTTGACATGAGAAGGGATCACTTCTTGCATGATCTCCCCAGAGAAGGGAGTGCCCTGCTCTGCCTTTGACTAGGGCTGTGGAGCTTGTTTGACGACATCTAGCTCCTGACGCCATTCCTGGCGTATCTCCCAAAGTTGTTGCCCAATCCCCTCGTCTTGAGTGGCAGGGGAAGTCGGCCTAGGGGAGTATGGCGACGACATCGAATCATGGTGGGATGACACCAGATAGGGGGAGAAAGCTCATTGAGATCTAGGCGGACTCTTTACCCTAGCCCTTTGCTGCGCCGGCCTAGCCCCTTTGGGCAGCTGGGGATAACTAGTGACCTTGGGCGGGTTGGAAGAAGAGATCGCCAGTGGGGCAGGGGTAGCGACTCTGTCAGGGAGTTGTAGAGCAGGAGCGATCGGATGAGAACCCGCTTTGAGCCCTTGAACCAGCTATGTG
Source organism: Calamus simplicifolius (assembly GCA_900491605.1). Lineage (NCBI taxonomy): Eukaryota > Viridiplantae > Streptophyta > Magnoliopsida > Arecales > Arecaceae > Calamus > Calamus simplicifolius. Next base: position 1,235,222 of record UESW01004012.1, read on the forward strand.
AGGGCTTGCACTTGTTGGACCAGTGTAGCAAACTGATTCTTGGTCACCGTGGTCGCTGGTGGCAAGGGAGTCTCGGCCGGCGGTGGCAATGAAGGCGCCACACCATTCGTGGGGTCAGGTCTCTGGGAGGTGGCCTGATCCTGAGCATTAGAAGTATCTCTCCTTTGATTTGCCATTCAAGGGTTGTTCTTCTGAATCCAAGCCTTGTGTCACCGCCCCAGTGATGTGCATGGCCAGGAGGGCCGTAGCGCAGCCAACGGTACGCAGCGCGGGCAAGGCAGGTGGCCGAGGACCTGCCAAGACAGAGTTTGACCGTGCCACGGGATGCTCACGTCCGTCCGTGGAGCCGGCAAGCCCCACACTTAGTCAGACACATAGCGCAAGGTTGGTGATCCAAGCGCCAAGGCCGGATGCGGACTCATCTTCCATACGTGACAACATGCGGAGTCGGCATCAGCAAGCCCATTTTCAGCAAGGCGTGCGCGGCCGAAGAAGACCCGGAGCCATCCCTTAGCGGAGCGGAGCGGAGCTTGGCCAAACGCACCCGCGCGCACTGGCCAGCCTAGCCGTGCGCCCAGGCGCGTGCAGACGGCAGCACGCCCAAGTGCAGGCTGCGCCTGGCACACGCGCGTGCTCCCGACAGCTTCCCGTGCGCGCTCGGCTGGCAGGCGGCCAGCCGGGCAGTGCGCCCTCATGCGGGCGGGTGAGCAGGCAGCCCGCCCAACCGTTGGCATGCCTGCTCGACCGTTGGCACACGCCAGGCGGGCGTGCGCCCAACGGCCAATGCCCAGGCGTGCCCATAATCGTCCAAAAACTAGTGTGCGCCGAACGGCCGACGCCCAGGCATGCCCAGGCGCACCCATAACCGCTCAGAAACTGTTGCAACCGTCCAAATGTCCAGCAAGCAATTTTTGGGGGACAAATCTGTCATTACCAGAAAAATCTAAACCTTATCTTATGGGTAAGATTTGGGAATCCGGCCAGCAGATTTTGGGGGAGTTAGTTAAGGATATCTTTGCCATTATCCAAAGTCACCGTTGGAGCTTTTTGGATGAAGATTGGAGGCGTCTACCCAACTGCAACTAGGAGTCCTTCATCAGCCTATCTAACGGCCATCAAAGGATAAGATTTGGAAGAGATTGGGCGGTGCTTTATAGGAGGCGGTGCATGAAGATATGGATAGGAACGGGTGAAGCTTTGGATAAGGCGGTGGCTGCACTTTATAAATAAGTGGGCAGAGGTCTTCGGGAAAAAAAAAAAGATCGGAGAGGAATCAAGGAGAATCCAATCCAACCGGCCATCAATAAATTGAAGGCATCTTCTATTCTCCACCTTGGGCGAGGAGGAGAAAGAGAAGAGATGATCAGAGCCGTTGAGGAGCTTCCTACGGGCGATCATCTACGGGTTATGGGGGAGTGATATTGTAGCCTAAATGCAAGGTGAGGGAGAGATCGGTGAGAGATTTCTTGTAGTGCTACGGCACAGATTCATCTTGTCTTTCTCTTGGGATTGTTATTAATCAAAGAGGTTGGGGTATAGTTTACCCTGTACATCTTGTGTTTGGGCTGGGCATTGATCTTGATTTCTGATTGGGGTTCTTGGGGTTCCTGTAGGGGGAGGTCTCGGTCAACCTCACCCTAGCCTATTGTGCGTAACAACTCTGAGAGAGCGAGGATGACTTAGCACGAGGCATGCTAAGGCCGGTCCCCTGCTAGGACGCTTCCGTACTTAGAAAAAAAATAGCCTCTACCTAGTCGGGTGACAAGAGGGTATCAGAGCGCGTTCAATACAAGAACCCAAGGAGCAGATTTTTTTCTTCTAAAAATCAACCATGGTGAATCACAATGATCGAATAGCAAGGCTCGAGGCTATTGTTGGGATTCCTCCAGAGGATGGGTTTACTGATCTCATCATCCGATCCTTGGAGCAGCAGTAGCAGATCAATCAGATCCAGCAGGCGATCCCGGCACAACCAGATTAGGGAGCCGGGCCAAGCTCTTCCAATGAAGGCCAACAAGACGGGCAAGATGTTGTTCTAGAGGAGGTTCTGAATCGCATCAAGGAGCTGGGAGACAAATCCTTTCAGTGGCGTGCGCAATTCCAAGGAACTGGAGAACTTCGTATGGGACGTGGAGGAGTTCTTCCTAGCAATGAATATACTAGAAGCACAACGAATCCGCCTCGCCAGCATGTTCCTTGCTGGTGATGCCAAGCTATGGTGACGTACTCGTAACGTGGAGGATCGAAATGCCGGTAGGCCAGGAATTATAACTTGGGATGCCCTCAAAGAAGAGTTGAAGATTTAGTTTCTCCCTCACAATGTCACATGGGTGGCGAGGGACCAACTGAAGAAGCTGAAGCAGACGGGTTCCATCAAAGATTACGTCAAGGAGTTCAGCTCATTGCTACTCGACATACCAGACATGTCCGAAGCCGACAAGTTGTTCAACTTTCAGTCGGGGTTACAGAATTGGGTGCAAGTGGAGCTGTGAAGGCAAGGAGTGAAAGATCTCAATTCGGCGATGGCTACTACTGAGAGCTTCATCGACTTTCGTACCATTATGCCTGCCCCCGCCCCTGGCAAGCAGAAGGCTAAAGCCAAGGAGGGCAAGACGTCTCGTCCCAAGAAGCAAGGGAAGAAGAAGAAGACGACAGCCCGAAAAGAGAAGGGAACTACTCAACAGTCTAAGGATACCACGACCAAATCTGAGCGGCCCCAAGGCTGTTTTATCTACGAAGGTGCACATCGGATGCGCGACTGTCAGAAGAAGGGGAAGCTCATGGCCTTGGTCTCCCAATTGGTTGAGGAATCCAGCGACTCAAAGGGACCCTCCCGGGTGAACCCGTTGCAAGCGATTAATGCGCTTGTCATCAGGAAGCTGCCATCCTGCAAAGGGCTTCTTTATGTTTCGGTGAAGGTCAATGGCCACCAGCTGAGGGCCATGATTGATACGAGTGCCACCGACAACTTCATCGCGGAAGACATAGCGAAGGAGTTAGGTTTGCAGACTTCCACCGCTACAATCATGATAAAGGCCATCAACTCGAAGGCAGTGAGGGTGAATGGCCTTGCAAAGGCTGATTTAGAAGTCGGCCCCTGGAGAGGGCCGTGCAGCTTTTTGGTGATCCCACTTGATGATTTTCAGATCATACTTGGCCTAGAGTTCTTCAAGGCAACCAAGGTAATGATCCTTCCACATCTCAACGGCATGCTGATAGGATCGGAGGACAGCACTGGGTTCGTTTGAGCATTGCCACCAGCCACTAAGGAAGAGAGCAGCGGTCAGTCAACTGTTGCAAAGCAGAAGGCGTGCAGCACCAGTTCACGCACAGTTCCAGATAGCGTGCTGATATCTGCTAAGCAGCTCAACAAAGGCTTAAGGAAAGGAGACCAGACATATGTCGTGACACTAGTCCAGGTTCAGCCCAAATTGAAGGATACAAAGGAGGTGCCCGCGCAGGTGGGGGAGATACTACAGGAGTTCGTCGATCTTATGCCCGACGAACTACCAAAGGAATTACCGCCACGGCGCACGCACGAACATCGAATCGAGCTGGAGCCCGGAGTGCGTGCCCCAGCAAAGGCCCCCTACAACATGGGCCCTACAGAACTGAAGGAACTGCACACTCAACTGGATGAGTTACTGGCCGCGGGACTGATTCAGCCATCCTGCGCCCCTTTCGGAGCACCGGTCCTTTTTCAGCGCAAAAAGGATGGATCTCTGTGCATGTGTGCGGACTATCGAGCCCTCAACAAGGTCACCATGAAGAATCGCTACTCGGTGCCCAACACAGCAGATCTGTTCGACTGTCTTTCGATGGTGGAATACTTCAGCAAATTGGACCTGCACTCTGGATATTGGCAAGTGCGTATTGCACCAGGAGATGAATCAAAGACGACGTGTGTGACCCGGTACAGCTCATTCGAGTTCCTGGTCATGCCCTTTGGCCTGACAAATGCACCAGCTACCTTCTGCAATCTCATGACAGACGTCCTATATGACTTCCTGGATGACTTTGTCGTAGTCTATTTGGACGACATAGTCATTTTTAGCGGTAGCCTGTAGCAGCATGTGGAGCACTTGAGGCAAGTTATGCAGTGACTTCAGGAGCACGCCTCTACGTCAAAAGGGAGAAGTGTGAGTTTGCACGCACCGAGGTCCATTTTCTCGGACACATCGTTGGCCATGACGCAATACGGATGGATAGCACCAAGGTCCAGGCCATCCTGGACTGGTCGACACCTGCCACAGTGAGCGAGCTCCGATCGTTCCTAGGACTCGTGAACTATTACCGAAGGTTTATCAAAGGGTACTTGGCCATCGCAAGCCCTTTGACCGACCTGCTCAAGAAGGAGCGAAGGTGGAGTTGGTCCTCCAACTGTGAGGAGGCCTTCGGTAAGCTAAAGATGGCGCTAACTACGGAGCCAGTCTTGTAGTTACCCAGATTTGAGGATCCTTTTGAAGTGCACACGGACGCATCCGATCATGTGCTTGGTGGAGTCTTGGTCCAGGCGGGACATCCAGTAGCATACGAGAGCAGAAAGTTCAAGGACGCCGAGATGCGGTATTCGATGCACGAGAAGGAGATGACTGCTGTGATACACTGCTTGGAGGTATGGCGCCATTACTTGCTCAGAACCAAATTCAAACTTGTTACCGACAACATCTCCAACACCTATTTCAAGACCCAGCGCAAGTTGATGCCCAAGCAAGCTTGTTGGTAAGAATACTTGGCGGAGTTCGATTTCGATTGGGAGCATCAGCCAGGATGTCAGAATCAAGTGGTCAATGCCCTCAGCTGCCAAATCGTACAGGAGTATGTGGCCGCGATGGCAACCATGCAGTCATGCATTATAGAGCGTATCCGCGAGGCAGCGCAAGTAGATGCGGCATACGCTAAGCTAATGCGTGATGTGACGAGCAGATTGGTGTGGCGCTTCTAGATCCAGGACGGCTTGCTTCGCTCACATGGAGGCAGGCTAGTCGTGCCAAAGAATGAAGCTTTACGGCGCAACTTATTAAAAGAGTCCCATGACTCAAGGTGGGCAGGACATCCGGGCATGGAGCGGATGTATGCCCTGCTATCTCGTGACTTCTACTGGCCGAATATGTGGAGAGACGTGGAGGCCTATGTGCGGAGTTGTCTGATCTTCTAGATGGACAAGGTGGAATGCATGAAGCCAGCAGGACTACTGCAACCGTTGCCCGTCCCAAGCCGACCATGAGCATCTGTTTCCATGGACTTCATAATGGAATTTCCGGAGGTGGACGGCAAGCGGACCATTTTTGTAGTGGTGGACAGATTTTTCAAGTATGCTATCTTCATGGTGGTACCAGACCATGCACAGCCGAGACGTGTGCGGCGCTCTTCTTCACCCATGTGGTTAAGGTCTTCGGTATACCCAGAGACATCATCAGCGATCGCGACGTCCGATTCATGGGTAAGTTCTGGACCATGCTTTTTCAAATCGTGGGCACGGAGCTTAAATTCTCTACAGCATATCACCCTCAGACGGACGGCCAAACTGAGCGGGTGAATGCATTGCTCGAGGAGTATCTACGGCACTTCGTCACCGCAAGACAACGAAACTAGCTTGAGTTGCTGGACGCAGCACAATTTTCCTACAATCTAAACTGGTCTTCAGCAACAGATCAAAGTCCAGCGGAGTTATGCCTAGGCTACCAGCCTAGGACGCCCTTGAAGGTTGCAAGACAGTATGACGGCCCATGTCCCGCGGCACATCTATTTGCAAGGGACAGGACCGAAAACATCGCTAAGGCGCGTGACAGCCTTGTCCGGGCGGCTATGCAGATAAAGTTGCGCGCAGACGAGCATCGACAACCAGTGGAGTACCAGGTGGGCGATCTTGTGATGTTGAAGATTACGCCCTATCTTTGGAGGAAAGCAACCAAGCAAAAGTTCTACAAAGGTCTTTTGCCAAGGTATGACGGACCCTTCAAAGTGCTCAGACGGGTGGGAGAAGTAACTTACAAACTGGCCTTACCGGCCAGACTGAAGATTCATCCAGTCTTTAATGTTAGCTTCCTCAAACCATACCACGGAGACCTGGTCGTAGATGAGTTAGAGAACCCAGGCATGATGCGCCCTGCCATCCGATCCAATTTCGCAAGGAAGATTGCAAGAATTTTGGTAGACCGAAAGATGGGTACGAGTCAAGGACCCCAGTACACAGAGTATCTGGTACAATGGCAAGGAGAGGATGTTTTCGATGCCACTTGGAGGCGAGCAGAAGAACTTTGGTAGTTCAAGGAGGACATTCAGGCCTACGTGAGGGCGAGCGCGACGAGGACGTCGGTGCCTTCAGGTGGGGGAGGATTGTCACCTCCCCAGTGATGCGCACGGCTAGGAGGGTCGTAGCGCAGCCCACGGCGCGCAGCGCGGGCAAGGCAGGTGGCCGAGGACCTGCCAGGACAGAGTTTGACCGTGCCACGGGATGCGCATGTCCGTATGTGGGGCCGGCAAGCCTCACACTTAGTCAGACACATGGCGCGAGGTTGGTGATCTAAGCACCAAGGCCGGATGTGGACTCATCTTCCAGACGCGATGGCATGCGGAGTCGGCATCAGCAAGCCCAGTTTCAGCAAGGCGTGCGCAGCCGAAGAAGACCCGGAGCCATCCCTTAGCGGTGTGGAGCTTGGCTAGGCCAAACGCACCCGCGCGCACAGGCCAGGCTGGCTGCGCGCGCAGGCCAGCCCTGCCGTGCGCCCATGCATGCGCTGGCCATCCTAGCCGCGCGCCCAAGCGTGCACAGACGGCTCCGCTCCCAGGCGCAGGCGGCACTTGGTGCGCGCACAGCTTCCAGCGCACGCCCGGCTGGCAGGCAGCCAGCCGGGCAGTGCGCCTGCATGCAGGCGAGCGGGCAGCATGCCCGGGCGGGCGAGCAGGCGGCCCACCCAACCGCCTAGCGTGCGCCCAACGGCCAATGCCCAAGCGCGCCCAGTGCCTAGGCGTGCCCAAAACCGCCCAAAAACTGCTACAACCACCCAAATGTCCAGCCAGCAATTTTTGAGGGACAAATCTGTCATTACCAAAAAAATCTAAACCTTATCTTATGGGTAAGATTTGAGAATCCAGCCAGCAGATTTTGGAGAGAAAAATTAGCCATTATCCACAAGTAACAAACTTGAGATTTGGATAAGATTTTGGGGGAGTTAATTGAGGATATCTTTCCTATTATCCAAAGTCATCGTTGGAGCTTTTTGGATGAAGATTGGAGGCGTCTACCCAGCTGCAACTAGGAGTCCTTCATCAGCCTATCTAACGGCCATCAAAGGATAAGATTTGGAAGAGATTGGGCGGTGCTTTAAAGGAGGCGGTGCATGAAGATATGGATAGGAACAGGTGAAGCTTTGGATAAGGCGGTGGCTGCACTTTATAAATAAGAGGGCAAAGGTCTTCGGAAAAAAAAAAGATCGGAGAGGAATCAAAGAGAATCCAATCCAACCGGCCATCAAGAAATTGAAGGCATCTTCTATTCTCCAGAAGAGACGATCGGAGCCGTTGAGGAGCTTCCTATGGGCGATCATCTATGGGTTACGGATGAGTGATCTTGTAGCCTAAAGGCAAGGTGAGGGAGAGATCGGTGAGAGATTTCTTGTAGTGCTACGGCACAGATTCATCTTGTCTTCCTTTTGGGATTGTTATTAATCAAAGAGGTTGGGGTATAGTTTACCCTGTACATCTTGTGTTTGGGCTGGGCATTGATCTTGATTTCTGATTGGGGTTCTTGGGGTTCCTGTAGGGGGAGGTCTCGATCAATCTCACCCTAGCCTATTATGCGAAACAACTCTGAGAGAGCGAGGCTGACTTAGCATGAGGCGTGCTAAGGCCGGTCCCCTGCTAAGACGCTTTCGTACTTAGAAAAAAAATAGCCTATACCTAGCTAGGTGACACTTGTCTCCTGGATTATAAGTTTATGGGACTTGAGGCCCTTCCTCTAGTATCAATTTATTACTATGGAAATTCGTACTCCAACTCGGGTGCAGTTCGACTTTGGATCTGGACGCTGATCTATCGCTCGGATGGAACCTGCAAGACAGTCCTCGCATAGAGAGTGTCGAGGGTGACCCTCTGCGGAAGACCCTTCGACACTCAAGTTATTGAAGATTCACAGTAAGTAGATATGAGGAGAGGGCTCTCGCAGAAGAGTCCCTCGCAAAAGGCTACTCAGAGAGCCGGAGAGCTCTGCTCAAGCTTCAATGGAGTTTTTTCTTAGTGAAAAAGTGAGCATACCTGGAAGACTTCAAGATAGAGCATATATATAGGTTGCTAGAGTGATAGCAGACAGCTACCTGATTCCTTGGGCGCATCATCGGGGGTTCAAAATCGTTATGATTCGAATCTAATTCGAATCAAATTTGTTATGAGATTGATAACTTTCGAATCTGGTTAGTTAGAGAATCAATGGTTAGAAAGGTTAGCTGATGCTTTGAGATTCGGTGACTCGGAGGCTTTAGGTCACATCTGACATTATTTGGCTTTTTCTTTTTCTTAGGGTAGTCGGAGACCCACGTGGCTGGAATCTTGCCGAATCATTATGGATTTGGATTCTTTCGCGCTTGGTTCCGCAGAGGTTCAGAGGTACCTCGATCCAATCGAGGTATATGAATAGCTCGGCTCCGCTGAGGCATATGAATGCCTCGGTCCGGCCGATGTATGAGGATCGCTCGGCTTCGCCGAGGCATATGAATACCTCGGTGCGACCGAGGTATGAGAACAGCTCGGCTCCGCTAGAGCATATGAACGGTTCGATACGAGAATGACTCAGTTTGAGAGTAGCTCGGTCCTAGAATTGTTCGATCTCATCGAGTCGTATCGGCTCTATTATTTTCTAGATATGACAACTGACAGATCAAAAATCAAAAGTGATCTCGATCTTTTTATCATATGCACGAGTTTTGGCGCAATAACAATTTTACCCCTCATCAGATGCTACATATCTTAGTTTGTTAACATGAAAAAAAAATAAAAATCAAAGCGGGCTCACATCATATAAATCTATTAAACAAAATAGAAAGCATGACGTCGAGCAGAAATCAGGCAGCTATTTTGACTAGTACCAATGGTAGGAAACTAGCTATTTTCATACTATACATTTTTTTTATTTTTATTTTTATTGCATATCCATACTTCCATGCATAAGTATTTTTACTAAGCTTTTAGCTCACTCACCTTACTCTGTCTATTTTGAATATTGAGGATGAGGATATTAGGCTAGATTTTAGGATGGATAGAGAATAAGATTAGATTAGCCGGTTGCATTTGATATTTTATAGTCCTCTACTTATTGAGGATGTTGATATATTTTATTAATTAAGATTCTTATATGTTTGTTAGAAAAAAAAAAGGCTTAGATGAGTTGAGTTGAATTGAGTATGATTCTTATATATTTAAGAATAACATGTGACGTATGAGCCAACTTATTTTGTTGCAAATATAAGATTTATCATTTTTTTGATATTATATTGTGAATGATGAGTATTATCCTACCTTGCATGGTTTAGGATTCGCTTTAAGAAGTATACGGCTGTATCACATTTTATTTCGAACGGAGCGCTGGTTCAGGAGTGTGATAAATGCATCCATGTGCCATTTGGTGCAATATATCCTCTTGTTTCTTTAACCTTTGTAAAGGTTCTTGTCTGATTAGGCATCGACCAACCCTCTAAAGTCATTGATCATAATGTTTTCATGATATATGTCACAATGGATGATACAAGCCTCGAGAAAATTTTGTGGAGGATTTGAGTGGGAAGATGGAGACTTGTTTTGAATGAGTTAGCACTCTTGACACTTAAACAAATGAAAGGATACGCTAACCTCAAAGAGACAACCTGGTATTAATGCTTGCCTTGTTGTCGATCCATTTTAGTTTTCTAAAGTAGGAAAAATCCTTTGTCGTTCTCAATGACGTAATTCTGAGGTTAATTTTTTAGCCTAACATTTTTAGCTAAGAAAATAACCTTTTTCACTCTTGAATTGTAACTAATAATAATAATAAATACAACAACTAAGAACCTCACTCAAAAATAAAAGCTAATCAAAAAAATTTATTTTAACTTTTTAATTCTGTATAAATATTTAAAAATCTATTCAGGATATAACCAATTAAGTCCAAATGCATGCTAATATGGACTTTTATATATTCTTCTATTTAAATCTTAGAATCCTCTCAAAGCTAAATGCTCAAATCTAAATTCAACTAATTCAACATAATCAATAATACCATGAATAACTCATGGTTGATTTCAAAAAGCCTATTTACAACATTCCTATCCCATAAAGACAACAAGCTTGATCGACTTTGGTACCTCTTGTAATAATACAGAATATTTTTTGTAAAGATTAGCAAAGAAGATTTATATGAATTTTTTTTTTATTTTGTATATAATAACATCTAATACATAATCAATATAAAACTAAATATATGCTAATTAATACATGTTAACGCAAACTCTTGTGATAAGAAATCTATGAAAGCAAAGGTGAGAGGTACATATTCCTTCCTCTAGAAAGAAGTGGAAAAGTGGTCTTGCTTTTAGTTAAACGCCAGCATCAAAATCACAATCATACAAGAACTTCAGTGAAACAATGAAAAAGAAGGCCACCATAGATGGAGAGACTGGTTCAAATTATTCGGTTTGGTGTTGCGTTCTGCCACCAGTTTCACAATGATGTACCGTTTGAAATGGGCTAACGCCAGGTAACCAAGGCTCTTCCTTTTCTTTGGTAGAAATCCTATTGTGCGAATGCGCCACACTTGATGGTTGATCGTGAACATATGATTTCACATACTAATATATATATATATATATATATATATATTTTCACCGCATGCGTTACTGCATGTGTGCATGCATAATATGCACGCTTCTACATCGCATGGTGCAAGAGGAGTTTTTCTTCTTTCATGCAGATGAGGAGGAGGAGGTTAAATCCTCCACAGATCAGCAGGAAAAACATCGCTCCAAAAAATAAATAAATAAAAGGTAAGAAAGTGCAGTTCTGAAATAAAAGATACGGCCCTCGCCCAGGAAACATTGATACACTATAAAGTATAAGAGCTTTACTTTTTTTTTTTTAATTTATTCAGGCCAAAAAGTGCTCAACTTACATGAAAATTTCTATTCGGCCCGTAAAAATTGGTCAGTAGCCTTTTTATTTAAAAAAAATTCTAAACTACCCTTCCTTTTTTTCTTCATACCACTGCCCCATCTCCTGCCCTCCCTACTCTCCCCTCTCTCATGCACCGCTCTTGTCTCCTTTCCTTCTTCGTTCGACCTTTGTTCGGTCAAACAGGACCAAACATAAGGCCTATGTTCGGTCTGTTTGACCGAACAAAGGCCCTCCATTCGATCAAACAGATCAAATGAAGGCCATCCATTCGGCCTGTTTGGTCGAATGGTACCCGATAGGCGAGGGGTGCCAGGGCCGGAGAGGGATGGTGCCCAAAAGGCAAGGGGATGTTAGGGATCGAAGAGGGCCGATACCAGAGAGTGGAAAGGAGACAAAGGCTAAAGGGCGCTGGGACCGAGGAGTGAAGGGTGTTGGAAAAGGAGAAGGAGACGAAGAGGGAAGAAGACAAGAAACCGAGGGAAGGACCAGAGAGAGGGCGGTGCCGAAGAGAAAATGTGGTGGGAGAAGGAGGGGAGGAGGAAGGGGGCTGGGAAACTGAGAGGAGACAGAGGGCCGAAGGGGGAAGGGGGCCGAGAGACAAGGGCGGGGGGTGTGGAGGAGATGGAGCCGAGGATAGTTTAGAATTTTTTTTTTCTCTGCTGAGCAAAAGTTGCGGGCCAAATAGAATTTCCCATCTTACACTCGTCCAATTAGGCGATTTTGGAAAACAATACCCTCCAGTCTTTTGTTATTTACGGCATCAGTCCCACCATACAAGAGGCAAAAAGCATCGTGGAAGTCTAAGTTTAAACATGAGAGAGGTTCCATGCTCCCGAGTATAAGCATTGCTTGAGCCGTTCAAGAGTTTAATTTAATAATTCTTTCGGTGAAACAGCTCCGGTCAAATGTAAAACTATTTTGTGAACATCGATTCGTTACATTTTCTTAATCTTTGCTACTGTTTAATTTAGGCCTCATAACACCTTAATCCATACTCATAGACCCCGCCCCCCCCCCACACATTTCAAACCATTTTTTATTATCTTAACAACTGCAAAGGTTGTCAGTTACCAACTTTATCTAATTATAATTATTTGAGATTACACATCTCTATTCAAAAAATAATTATTTGATTTTAAATTTATAACTATTATAACAGTAAGCTCTACTGTTGTAGTAAGAAATAACAGTTGATCATAAAAATTTAACGGTGATGTTCACCTGGATTACTATTTAATAAATTTTAAAATAATCAGTTAATCGAAATATTAAAATTGAAAATTATTATTTTACTAAGATGAATGTGCAAATGCCAAATAATATCATCTTTTTTCTATCTTATTATGAATATTATAGCAAGAATGCAAGATTACGCCCTATTTTAGGTCACATCCTCCATATGTACACTACAACAAAAATCCTTTCTCGCAACTCTTTTTTTTCCGACGCTAAGGTGTAGCGTCGAAAAATCGCACAGACCAACGACGCTTTTAAATAGCGCCGACATATTAGTTAAGTTTGTCGATGCTTTAAATAGCACTTAATTCTGAAAATTAAAAAAAATGAAAAACAATATGGAAATCGAGGAATGATTTAAATAGCACTTAATTTGGAATTTTATCCTGCGGTGTTCTCTTGCTATCATCCTTGATTGCCCTCAAATATTAGATAGCATCCTCTCGTCTATTTCTTGAATCGAGGAAAAACAACGAACGAAATGAAAACCATCATTAACCGAAGAAAACCTTTCTTTAGCTGATTTAATTTTATTTTATTATCTTTATCTTTTCTTCTTCTTCTTCTTCTTCTTCTTTTTTGAATGTCATCACACAGGGTACAATATGCAGGACTTTGAGTGCTATTGGAATTGTTGCATATATTTCTTGGTTTCTGAATTGATTTGAGTCTTTTCAACTTGGTTTGTATCTATTGTTTAAGTTATTGTCCTAAATTTTAATAATGAAGTAAGGGAAGCCTTTTGCTTTGCATCATACCAACAACTTGAAATTGATCAGTAGCAAAATAGTATAATCTTATTGTCATTACCATGCTTTTTTAAAATATGATTGCAGACTATACAACCTACAAAAACTCGAACACTTTCAGGGTTGTTACATATTTTTCTTGGGTTGTTACATATTGGAGACTATACAACCTACAAAATTAAACATTGATTACTTTACTTATCTATCAAAATCTTGATATATTATTTTTGATACACTTGATCTACTTTGTTGCTTATATTCATAATTATACATATTTGAATATATAAATAAATTTGAATATCAAATTATTAAATTAATTTTAATATCAAAAATTAATGTGCTTACTTCTTTCAAAAGTTTTACTTCTTTCACCATGAATGTGCATTTTTGGGGCTATATCAGACTTATGATGGTAAAATACGTACATGATATTGGATAAAAGTTGGTTGTTTATCGATCATTTATCCTACAATGGATAAAAGTTGAATAAATAAATCGAGAAATACAAAAGAATATTTAGATGGAGTTCGTGAGTTCATTAAATTTGGTATGGATAAAGATAGTTTGAATGGAAAGATTTCATGTCCGTGTCGGCGATGTGTTAACAATTCTTATTTAGATCCATAAACCGTTGAAGAACATTTCATATGGAATGGCTTTTCAAGAGGTTATACTGTATGGGTTTTTCATGGAGAATGTATGTTGCCATTATCAAGTAATCAACCCTCCTCGTCTGATCTTGGATCTGGTAATATGCAAGATAACCTTGTAGGAGATGATATGACAGGTTTAATCACATATGCTTTTCGACATGGTGTTCAAAACTTTGTAGGATCAACTAATATACATGAAACGAATGGAATATGTGATGGTTCTACATCCATGGAACAAACATTTGTTGAGAAGCAGATGCATGGTCAGCTCTGTATCATAATTTAACTAAAGATGCAGATGAACAATTATATCCGGGTTGTTTGAAATTTTCTAAGATCTCTTTTCTTATATATTTATTCTATATAAAATATATGAATGGATGGTCAAGAAAGAGTTTTACCATGCTTCTTAAGTTACTAAAGGATGCATTTCCAGAAGGCACTGATTTACCATCCTCTTATTATAAAGCAAAGAAAGTTATCAACAAATTAGATCTTGGATATCAAAAGATCCATAGTTATCCAAAAGATTGTATGTTATATCATGGTGGAAATGCTGATCGAGAGTCATGTAATGTATGTGGATCTTCGCAATGAAGGAGACATGAAGAGGATGAGGATGATGTAACGAACAAAACAAAAAAACCGGCGAAGGTATTGCGTTACTTTCCTCTTATTCCTCGATTGAAAAGGCTATATTCATCATCAAAAATAGCTTCATTAATGAGATGGCATGATGAAGGGCGTACGAAGGATGGAATGTTGAGACATCCAGCAGATAGTTTAGCATGGAAAGCTTTTGATGTTAGGCATTCTGATTTTGCCTCTGATATTCGTGATGTTCGTTTGGGTTTAGCTTTAGATGGCTTCAATCCTTTTCGCACTCTAAATTCTACATATAGCACTTGGCCAGTTGTTCTAATACCATACAATTTACCACCATGGTTGTGCATGAAGCAATCATCACTTATCTTGTCAATGGTTATTCCAGGTGATAAGGGTCCAGGAAATGATATAGATATTTTTCTACAGCCTTTAATAGAGGAATTGAAATAGTTATGGGAAGGTGTCGATGCAATTGATGCTTCAAATGGTGAAACATTTAAACTACGGGCAGCTTTGTTGTGGACTATTAATGGTTTTTCAGCATATGCCAATTTATCTGGCTGGAGTACAAAAGGAAGGGTTGCATGTCCTTGTTGGAACTTACCTTATTGGGAACATAATCTGATTCGACATAATCTTGATGTCATGCACATAGAGAAAAATGTTTGTGATAATCTGCTTGGAACATTGTTGAATCTTGATGGAAAGACCAAAGATAACATGAAGGTACAATTGGATTTAAAGGAATTGGGTATCCAACCAGAGCTTCATCCTATAATGCTTGCTAATGATAGAATTTATTTGCCTCCTGCATCTTATACAATGTCTCCTCAAAAAAAAAAAAATTTCTTACAGTATTGAAAAATATTAAAGTACCTGATGGATATGCATCAAACATTTCAAGGTGTGTGCATCTTAAAGATATGAAAATTTCTAATCTCAAAAGTCATGATGGTCACATATTGATGCAAGATATCTTACCAATAGCGGCAAGATCATCAGTGCCTAAATAAGTTCTTGCAGTTATAATTCGGCTATCATCATTCTTTAAGTCATTATGTTCAAAAGTTATTGATCCTGAAGAGATTGATCAGTTGGAGTCTGATGTGACCATTACACTTGTCTGATGGAAAAGATTTTTCCTTCTGGATTTTTTACTATTATGGTACATCTACTCATTCACTTGGCTTCAGAAGTCAAGCTTGGCGGACCGGTACATTATAGATGGATGTATCCTATTGAGAGGTATGCTATAGTCTGATTTATCCTAATGATCGGTATACCATAATTTCTACTAAAAGTAGAATCATCATTATGCTATGTTTAGAAATTTATTTATCTTGTAGGTACCTTATGCGATTGAAAGATTATGTACAAAACAGAGCCTATCCAGAGGGTTCGATTGCGAAAGGATATATTGCTGAAAAGTGTTTGACATTTTGTTCAAGATATCTTCAAGGTATAGAGACAGTGTTTAATAGAGCTCAACGGTATGGTGATTTCGTTGATAATGCAGAATTGTATAAATTTTCAACTGCATGTAGAGTAATGGGAAAAACTGAAACTATTGTATTGGATCATAAATCAATGGCACAAGCACATCGTTATGTGTTACTCCATAGTGAAATGATATCTGAGTATCGTAGGTTAGTATGATTTATTGCATTTCAAGATTAAGATATCATATCTTTTTTTTTTTGTTCTAAATGAACAAAATACATTTTATGCAGCGAATTTTTATTGTCTCAACGGCAAGCTAACCATAGCACTCGACCTAATCCAAGGATTGAGCAGCGATGGTTAGTCGAGTTATTTCCTACATGGCTTTCAAAACAGGTTGACATATACTTCGAGAATATATGGATTGATTTAGCATCAAATAACCTATTAACATTCCTTATTATTTCTTAGGTATCAACGATGATGGAGAGAAATTTGTCAGCTGAATTAGACCTAACAAAGTTGTCAATAGATATAGTGGTTTCATAATCAACGGTTTTAAATTCCATACTAAAGATCGTGAGAAATTTAGGAAAACACAGAATAGCGGTGTTATGGTGGAAGCAGATGAAAAAACTTATTATGGTGCACTAAACGATATCTATGAGTTAGATTACTATGGAGTCTTTAAAGTCATATTATTTAGATGTGATTGGGTAGATATAAACTCATCAAGGGGTTTGAAAAAAGATACAAATGGATTTATACTTGTAAATTTTACAAGGTTGATACATACTGGTATCTTATTGAAGGATGATCCATTCATTTTTTCTTCTCAAGCTCGTCAAGTATTTTTTATACAAGATGCAAAAGATAAAGATTGGGCTATTGTTATTAAAACAAAACCTAGGGACTTATATGATATGGGAAATCAGCTAGAAGATGATGAAGACGATGACACTTATATGCATTCCATGCCATTCAATTTTGTGCCGGTTAATGACGTACATGCTACGGTATCCTTGGTTAAGATAGATTTGCAACAAATGATAATGCTTGATTCTGATTGGTACTAAATTTTGCAATGTATTAAATTTTGTAATAATTAAGTCTTTAAAGTTATATTTATTTTTTACTAACTCTGACTCTGATGTAAATGATAGGTGACATTATGCATAGCTCACGGACAGAGGCCGACCCCTCTACTTCAGCAGAGTAGGATCATGCTGGTCCTTCGTCATTACTGGACGCTGTATCTATTCCAGAGGCATATCAGTCTACTGCAGGTCTATCATCCTCGGGGCATCATGATCCTGTTGTCGATGCAAGAGATGATGAGCTTCACATTCAGGGTAATTTTTTTTATTTGGTTCTATAAAATTTCTTTACGCTTCTTACTATAATTTACCTATATCTATTTTTATGTAGACGGATCTGGTAGGATTACACGCAGACGCGGGGCCATGGGAGTATGAGATGTATAGCAGATGGTGATAATATAGTAATTAAGTGCAATCGGCTGGGGTAGCCAATTAAAAAAGCCTCTAGCTTATTGAGTTCCTTTTTAGGGAGTGTTGCACTGAGGCATCAGCTTTGTCCATTGAGTTATGCAAAATGGAATGATATGCTTCCGTTGTATAATGTCGAGATTCTACGAGTTGTGCAGGTAAACAAAAGAATCTAAACATCAAACATTATGTATATTATGACATGTTTTATATTTGAATATTTTTAATATTTTATCTTTTGCAGGGCAAGTTTGCACTTCCTCCATCCGCTAATGAGTTTGTACTAAAGTCTGTCAACCGGAAATGGAAAGAATATAAGTCATATTTGAAGACGAAGTACAAGCTGTCGGGTATGACCGAGGAGCAGGTAATTGGTACTTGTCCTCCTGAGGTACCCCCTCATCAGTGGATGGAGTTGGTTCATTATTGGTTCTCCGAGAGAGGACAGGTATCTTGTTACTTAATATTCTTGTTATTTAATCTTTTAAGACACTTTATTAAAATATTTATTTAATTTTGCAGATATATTCTAATATTGGTAAAGCTGCACGAGCATCTATGTCTGTTCCCATACATCGAGATCCAAGAGTTATGTGCAAATCATGCAACAATTCATATGTTTCTTAAACTATAAATTCTTAAACTAATTATGTTCATTTATATGTCATAAAGAGGAGGTTCATGAAATTTAATATTAGCTTTGAATTCTTAAATCTATGGATGCGGTTGTGTGATATAGTGAAGAATGGATATTACAGATGAATGCATTGATGTGCTAGGTCTGTATAAATGAATTGAATCTCTTTTCTAAAGGAAACTTGAATCAAATAGAATTAAATGTAGCATTGAATCAAATAGAATTAAATGTTGAAACTTTCGTTGAAACTCTCATTGAAACTATCATTGAAACATAATTGATAATTTAGAATCATGTTGAAACTCTCATACTCTCATTGAAACTCTCGTTGAAACATAATTGATAATTTAGAATCATGTTGAAACTCTATTGAAACTCTCGTTGAAACATAATTGAATAATTACTTATTATGTTGAAACTCTAGTTGAAACTCTCATTGAAACATAATTGATAATTTAGAATTATGTTGAAACTCTTGTTAAAACTCTCATTAAAACTATCATTGAAACATAATTGATAATTTAGAATTATGTTGAAACTCTCATTGAAACATAATTGAATAATTTATAATTATGTTCAAACTATAGTTGAAACTCTTATTGAAACTATCATTAAAACATAATTGATAATTTAGAATTATGTTGAAACTCTCATTAAAACTCTCGTTGAAACAATTGAATAATTACTTATTATGTTGAAACTCTCATTGAAACAAAATTGAATAATTTACAATTATATTGAAACTATCGTTGAAACTCTCATTGAAACTATCATTGAAATATAATTGATAATTTAGAATTATGTTGAAACTCTCATTGAAACTCTCGTTGAAACAATTGAATAATTACTTATTATGTTGAAACTATCGTTGAAACTCTCATTGAAACTATCATTGAAACATGATTGATAATTTAGAATTACATTGAAACTCTCATTGAAACATAATTGAATAATTTACAATTATGTTCAAACTATCGTTGAAACTCTCATTGAAACTATCATTGAAACATCACCGTAATTTTAGAATTATGTTGAAACTCTCATTGAAACAATCATTGAAACATAATTGAATAATTTAGAATTATCTTGAAACTCTCATTGAAACATAATTGAATAATTTAGAATTATGTTGAAACTCTTGTTGAAACATAATTGAATAATTTATAGTCCCTCTTTACAAATCAAAATGAATTGTATAATTTATTTATAAATTGGTTCAAATATTTATAAATTGTATTTTTTTTTTATAGATGGATGAGCATGGGAGGGAACCCAGTGTGGTGGAGTTTTACCGGATGACTCATACTCACCATGATGGCACTTTTGTCAGGGATGAGTCGAGGGATTTATATGTAATTATTTATTACAATTTATTTTGTACATTAATTTTAATTTGATTATCTTATTCAGTAAGATCTAACTAATTTTTCTAAATTAATACAGGAAAGAGCTGCATCTTTTGCTGAGCGTGTCGATGATTCTACAGCATCTACGCAGAGTAGTCGCATCAAGGCCGAGGTGTTTACAGAGTTGATGGAGCAAGAGCACTACGGTCGAGTGAGGGGTTATGGAGTTGGAGTTACCCCCACTCAGTTATCTGAGGCGAGTAGACTTATGTGTGATGCTGCAGATGCTGTTCATGATACACGTATTCGCAGACTTGAGCATGCAGTTGAGAAGATACAGCGGTCGATTGCTGCAACGTTGGAGGAGATGCAGCGGTCGAGTGCCATTGCGATGGAGGAGATGCAACGGTCGAGTGCCGTTGCGATGGAGGAGATGCAACGGAGGAGTGCAGCCGATAGAGCACTGATTGATTCCATGAGAGATCACATTGAGCGGCTTACAACTCTCAAACAAACGGTTGTTCCACATAAAGTAAATACATATATTATTAAATATATATTTTTATATTAAATTAATTAATTATTTAATATGCATAGATAGTTTTGTAAATTAAATATTTTTAATTTTTCTTATAGGCTTCTGGAGCATCAGATCCTCACGGACAGGGTGATGACCTCCTCCTGCAGATCATTGACCTCGGCACTTTTTATTTTATATCTTTCATCTCATGTATTTTTAAATTTGTGAAACTTTAAATTGTAATAAAATTTATATTTGAACTTAATGTAATGAAATTTATATTTGAACTTTTATTTTGGACGTGAAGAATGTGTGCAATGTGATTTGTGATTTTGTTTGTTATGATTGCATTGTCTGGTTTAATTTAGAATTTGATCTTAATTAATTGCACATGTTTAATATAATTTTTTCGGTTATTTTATTTTAAAAAAATGTTACATTTTGCATATGCTTTAAAGCGTCGGAAGCGTTCGACGTAGTTCTCTCGACGCTTTTAAAGCGTCTGTCTAACTCCAACGCCAGGACAATTATTAATTTCGGATGCTTTAAAGCGTCGTTAAGAGAAAATTTTACGAACGCTTTAAAGCGTCGGCATGGCACAACGCCGTCCCAATGCTTTTTAAAGCATCGGGATATTTCGTCTCCACTCCAAGTTTCTCGACGCTTGTAAAAGTGTCGTGATAGTATTTGCCGATGCTTTAAAGCATCGGCAAACGATATATTTAGCGTTGCACTGTATATTTGTTGTAGTAACAGATTGCCTTTTAGTGGAGTTTTAAGTTGGGCTAGCCCAAGATAGATGTTGGTGAAGCCACGTTCCCTTCCCTATCTCTTCATTTAACTTGAAGTCCATTTTTGTTGCTATACCTTCCTTTTGAGATTTTTAGATTGGGACTGATTTAAAGGTTGTAATTGTTCTTGGGATTTAGCTTAGAAGGCTGAAATGGAATGGTTTTAAGAGAGTGAAATGCAAATTGAAAATGAGATGGTGGTTGAAAGGGGTCAGCTTATGTCTTAGGTTCTCTTGGAAAACTTGGTAGCCTATTCAAGAACCTCACAAATTATTTATGTTCCCTATTTTTTCCCAAGTAACCAAAAAACATAAAAGAAAAAAAAAAGGCTTGTATTCATCCTCACGTTCCGTTTTGAGGTGAACCCACGTCTTGTACTTTATAATTTCTCTCAATAAAGTGAAACGAACTACCCTTGCTTTGTTCTCCCGTTGATAGAGGCTATAGTTTTTGGCCCACCATGTTAGTCTTATGTTTTATTCGTATGTGGCTGATTTCTTTTATGATTTTTAGTAGATAGGGGGCATTTGGTAATAAATAATCTATCCGATAATTTAAATATTTTTTATAATTTTTTTCTGTAGATTCTCTTAAGGGACGTTTGATAACAGGTAATCTATCGGTAATTTAAATGGGATCCACTAGTTAACCATGTTGGTACATATTTTGAACGAAAGGTGTTTATTCACATTACCAATGTTGTAATTTAATAACATTTCTTTTGACAAAATGCTCCTACCTTTTTTGTAAAACAAAATTATCATTTTCTTCAAACAAAATCATTCCCTTCTTTTCTCTCTTTTCTCTATCTAGCCTTGTTATCTCTTTTCTCATATCTTCAAATAAAAATAAACCATGGTATTATTCGTCCATAGAAAAGAAAATATCGAATAAAAAAACAAAACAAAATAAAAATAAAAATATAGTTATAAGAAAACTTTAATTGAAAAAATAAAAAATGTTAATTACTATTTTTAAAATTTATAAAAAAATTAAATTAAAATTAAAAAATAAAAAAAACTAATTAAAAATAATTAAAAATTAAATTATTTAAAAATTAATAAAAAAATTAAATTATTTAAAAATTAATTAATTAAATTAATTATATAAAATTTTTAATTATTTTTTTAATTTTATTTTAAATATTAAATTAATTAAAAATTTAATTTTAAAAAAATTATTTTTAAAAAATTAATTTTTTTAATTTATTTTTTAAGTATTAAATTAATATTAATTAATTTTTTATTTTAAATTACTTTAATTTTTTAATTAATTTAATATTTAAAAAATAAAATTAAAAAAAAATATATCAATTATTCTATTAATCTTAATTAATTTTATATAATATTATTAAATAAAAATTATTTTTAAATATAATAAATAAATTATGATAATAGAAAGTTTAAGAATTAAAAAATTGAATGAATGTTTAAATATTAAAAATATATTTTAATCTAATAAATAAATAAATCAAGTATCTTCTACTTTTTATATAATACTTTGATTTAGAAGTATTTTGACCTATTTTGAAATTTTTAAAAGATTTAATTTAGTATATGAATTTGATTTAAGAGTATTTTGAAAATTTGATGTTATATGATTAGTAATCTGTTTCATACCAAACATATTAATCAATATTTTTGTAACATTATCAGTTTATACTAATACAAGGCAATCCAATTCAGGATTGCTAGCAATACAAATGCAATCTTAATTAAAAAAATAAAGAGGTGCTATGATTAAGAAAAATTAGAATATTTATGACTCTTATCAAAAGGAAATTAAACTCTCTTTCTTGTTAGAGCTTTTCATCTTAGAAGGACGTAATGCGTGGGAAAACTGACATGCACGTGAGGCACATAAGTGGAAAGGTTTCATGGATCCAGCCTTAAACCTTGTTAAGATAGAACTCAAACGTAATATGTCCCAAGAGACGTCCATCCGGAAAGGAAAAGGTCTGCGTCTCTTAGAACACAACAGTATACGAGGTGTCAATTAAGGCATCGAATAGGACTCGGTTCCCCTCCTTTTTCATATCTCATAACCACCCAAAAAACCCAAAACTCCTTCGCAATCCAAAGAGGACAGGGGGAAGGGGAAGAGAAGCAATGGGTCAAGGGAATGCTGTGTTACAGAGAAAGCTCGAAGAAGTCGAATTAGAGACTGGAAGGCTACTAGAGCATCCTTCGTCGTACATCCATGACGATGACAACGATGGGAAGGTCAGTTTCTACCGGACTGCTTGAAAGATTAATTTCATCAGGAATCTGCTTACGGCCCAGATGAATTCACGCTCTCCGCAATGCCGGAGAACTTGAATCGCATGGCCCACGAGGCTGTCCATCCTTGAGAAGGCCTTTGTCGACCGGGCGAGTCCTACCAGTAGGTCCTCAATATTGGATGAGACCTTTGCCAACGGGGTGAAATCAGTGGACAACAATGGGGCCATCGACAAGTGTCCTGATACGTCGGCCTCGGCTCATGCACTGAATCTTGTGTTGTTGAGAAGAATTTGAAGAAGAAAGCAATATTAACCAAGAAGCTAAGAATTTGATTCCTCGGAAACGGAAACTGTTCCTTCACATGTTTCGCAGGCGAGGGTAGAGCGCAACAAAGAGGAGGTGATGGAAGATGAGAAAGAAAACGAAAGGAATCAAGAGGAAGAGAGGGAAGGAGGGGAAACAAGAAGAGACTTGGGAGGGTGCGGTATAGGTAAACGAGGACAAGAAAGAGGGTAGAGAGAAGAAAGAAGGGCCAGAGCTGGCAGGGGAGAGCAGGGCAAACAAAATGGAGGAAGAAATGGCAAGGGAGAAAACTACAGAGGCAAAAGAAGAGAAAGAAATAGAGAGAAATCAAGAAAGGCTAATGGCAGGGGAGAGTAAAGATGAGGTAATTTATGAGAAGAAGCCAGGAAGACAGACGAAAAAGAAGGGAGAGATGACAAAGGCCAAAAAGAGAGGAATCGGGAGGCAGAGTTTGTAGGGTTCCAAAAAGCAGAGGTAAATCAGAATGACGAAGGAAGAAAGAAGAAACAACAATGCCGTGGGGTGAGGAGCTGCATGGCCATGGGCTGCGCAACAATAGCAGGATTCACGAGTGCATTGATTTTGGTGGCACTCGCAAATATGTCTTATGTGGAGGAGACGATTAACCTTGTCCCAACATGAGTTGGATGCCTTTCCTCTTTTTGTTTTAATCGAATGAATCTTTCTTAATTTTTTGGCTTAGTTTCATTAGGTACAAGTTTGAAGATATATGTTGACTGAGTCGTCCGAGAATAAACATGATAGTTTCTATTGAGATTTTATTGCATCTTCATCTGTTCTCCATAAGATACGCGGATTATTTTTGGTTGATTTATTTTCCATCTCTCCCCATCATATTTCTTTTCTAGGTGTTTGGTAGCTACCGATAATTTAGATAGAACCCATCAGATAATCATATTTGGTACATATTTTGAATGATAATCTATTTTTATAGTGATAATAATTACATTAGAGGAAGATGGTTATCACATTAGCGGATATGTTGTAATCCCTTCTTTTTTAAAAAAAAAACTAATCATTCTCCAAATAAAATCATTCCTTTTTTCTCTCTTTTCTCTTGTCTCACCGTCGTTATCACTTTTCTCATATCTCCCAACAAAAAATAAATTGTAGTATTATACCTCCAAAAAAAAATATCAAATATAAAAGAAAATAAAATTAAAATAAAAATATAGTTATAAAAAAAAAAAATAATAACAATTTAAAAAATTTTAATTACTATTTTTTAAAATTTATAAAAAAAAATTAAATAATTAAAAAATAAAAATAAATTAAAAATAGATTTTTTTTTTTAATTAATTTTAATTTTATTTTAAAAATAATTAATTAATTTTAAAAATAATTTTATTTTTTATTTTTTAAATTTTATTTTTTTAATATTAAATTAAATTATTAATTAATTAAAAATATAAAATTTTAAATTAATTTAATTTTAAATTTAAATTTTTAAATTAATTTTTTATTTAAAATAAAATTAAAAAATAATATATCATTTTCTACTAATCTTAATTAATTTTATATAACAAATATTAAAAAATAAATTATTTTAAATATAATAAATTATGATAATTGAAAGTTTAAGAATAAAAAATTGAATAAATGTTTAAAGATTAAAAATATATTTTAATCTTAAAAAAAATAAATCTAGTATCTTCTACTTATATACAAACTTTGATTTAGGGGTATTTTAAAATTTTTTAATAGATTTGATTTAGTATTTGAATTTGATTTAGGGATATTTTAGAAATTTGATGTTATACAGGTATCTGTTTGTCTAGGTAATCTGTTTGTCATACCAAATACAGTAATCAATATTATTATACATTATCTGTGTATACCAAACATAGTTGATACGGCTGGCTGTTTCCTCTGGGTGGTATTATCTTTCGCACGATTTCCAGAAAAATGATATGACAGCAAAACCCAGAAATAGAACTCCAGCGCCGGCCTTTGGCTTCGACCTCCAGCGCAAGCCTTTGGCTCCGGCCTCCAGCGACGGCCTTTGGCTTCGGCCTCCAGCGCGGCCTTTGGCTCCGGCCTCCAGCACCGACCTCAACGATGGCCTTTGGCTCCGGCCTCCAGCGATGGCCTCCAGCGTCGGCCTCCAGCAACGGCCTTTGGCTCCGGCCTCCAACGACGGCCTCCAGCACCGGCCTCCAGCGAAGCCTTTGGCTCCGGCCTCCAGCGTCGGCCTCTAGCGCCGGCCCCCAATAGCCTCTGGCTTGGCCTCCAGCGTCGGCCTCCAGCGCCGGCCTCCAGCGACGGCCTCTGGCTTCGGCTTCCAACAACAGCTTCGGTCCTAACTTGGTGCCTTTTTTGCATGCACAATGACCCGTCTCATGCAACAGATCTCGTGATTCGAGGTTTATTGCCGTGTACCTCGCTCACTGAAATCACGGGTAAGTGCTAGCACGCTCAGCAGTTACCGCTACAAGCGGCCCTCATCCAGCAACGGCTTAACCACTTGCCGTTCAGAGAAACTTGACCCAACGAGGAAGATTCGACGGTTCCAACGGAACGAGGTAAACGGGACCCCCCAGACTAGTATAAGAGGAGGACCCGAGCTCAATGCAGGGAGCTCTCTCTCTCTCTCTAATTTCTCAACTCGTATCTCACTACTAGAGAACTAAGCGACAAGTTTACTAACTTGAGCATCGGAGGGTCCTCGCCGGAACACCGGCCGAGGACTTCTTGCAGGGTTCCGAAGAAGGGAGACAACCCCTCCATCCCACTTGGAAGCCCACAACAAACCTCAGCATGCCCGTCGCCCAACACGATTGATTTGTCCGCATCAATTAGCGCGCCAAGTAGGGGGCAGTTCGCATGGGAGGAAGACAAAATTTCTCCCTGTGACCCCACCAATTCTGCGAGGGAGACGATGGTGACTACACGAGCACAGGAGGCTTCCTCTAGTCAAGCCATGGAGTGCATTCCACGGGCTGAGCAATTGGAGGCCAACCTCCATATTTCGCCCCCTGCACAAATAAGCCGGCCTGACCGGCTCGAGGTTCTAGCTCACCAGGTCCAGGACCTGATGACAATAGTACGGGGACTGCAAGAGCATTGTTTGGCTGCTGCACCTCAACCCCCTGCGCCCGATGAAGGGGTGCGGGGGACAGTCCAGTCTCACCAAGGCGGGACCCCACCTGAGGTCTCCCGCCGTTCACCCCCTGAACCTCATCGCCGAGGGGCCTCGAAGCGACGGCGGTCCCCCTCTCGCCACTCCGGTCGTTCCCACCACCGGCCGGAGGAGAGAGAGTCCAGACGGGTGCGTTCCTTACGCCGGTGATCTTCTTCGGCTTCTTCTTCCGATTCATCTCAAGATGGCACCCTCAAGAAAACTACCCGTCGGGCCAAGCAACGGCTCAATGAGTATCATCGACGGTTGGAGGAGCTTAGCCGCCGGATTGCTAATCCTCACGGGATGGACTATGAGCATCGCCCCCCACTTTCCCGACGTATCATGGAGGAACCAGTCCCACCCCGCTTCCGTCTCTCCCAACTGGACCCGTACGATGGCACGACGGACCCACTGGACCACCTGAAGAGCTACAAGGTCCTTATGCAGGTCCAGGGAGCTACGGACTCCCTATTATGTGTCGCCTTTCCGGCCACCCTTCGCAAGGTGGCACGCGCGTGGTACTCCTGTCTGCCTCCATGCAGCATCACTTCGTTTCGGCAACTCGAGCGATCTTTCCTGGCCCACTTTGATGCTTGCCAAAAGATCCCGCGAGTGGCTAATAGCCTATTTGCTGTTCAACAGAGGAGTGGCGAGACCTTGAAGGACTTTGTCGCTCGTTTAAGGAAGCAGCGTTGGAGGTATACAACCTGGAAGATTCTAAAGCCACTTTGGCATTAAAACGAGGGCTCCGTCCCTCCAGGTTCGCTTATTCCCTGGACAAGAAGCCTCCGAGTTCTTATGCTGAGCTTCTGAGTCGAGCACAGAAGTATATCCGCACCGACTAGGCGGATTCTTCCAGGAGGAAAGCTGACAAGAACCAATAAGAAACCACCGCCTACTGATCATGCCGGAGCATGACCCCGGAAGCCTGAGCCTCCTCACCGCTAAGATCGCCGACCACAGACGCTTGTTCCTAAGGAGCAATTCACTCCCCTCATGGCTCCTATATCTCACATTCTACTAGAGATCGAGGAGGAACCTTATTTCAAGCGTCCAGCTCCTTTGAAGTCTGGGACCCCCCGCAACAAGGAGTTTTACTACCGGTACCACCGGGACTATGGTCACGACACTGAGGACTACCACCATCTGAAGAAAGCCATTGAGGAGCTGGTTCAACAGGGTCACCTGGGCAAATTCGTTCGAAGGGGAAACCTTCCCACTTCGGGTCCATCGGTGCCTCCGATACTTTCGGCCGGCGTGGACAATGCTCCAACGAAGAAGACCATAGCTATGATTTCCTGGGGGGCAGGTGGCAGTTCAAAGAGGCAGCGAGAGGGAATAGATTCTGTAATTCCTTTCTTTAAAAAGGATTTAGATGGGTAGTTAATAAGCATGACGACAGCGTCGTTGTATCCATGACTATAGCCAAACATCCTGTAAAAAGAATTTTAGTTGATAGTGGGAGTTCGGTGGATGTTTTGAGCTACGAGGCTTTTGTTCGGATGAATCTGTCGAAGTCTTCCCTTCGACCCATTGCCGCGCCTCTAATGGGCTTCACTGGAGACTCGGTGAGCGTTGAGGGGGAGATTACCCTTCCAGTCACGGCTGGAACCCCTCTGTCAGAGCACCGTGGTTATAAATTTCTTGGTGGTCCAGGTCCCACTGGCTTATAACGCTATCTTGGGGAGACTAGGGTTAAATCTTCTAGATGTCGTAATCTCCACTAAGAGGTTATTGGTAAGGTTCCCACCGATGAAGGAGTCGGAGAGATGAAAGGGAAGCAAAGCCCACCACCGCTCTGCTATCATTTGTCTCCCACCTACTGGAAGCGGCGTCGGTAATAGCCTCTGAGCCGCTCGATCCTCGGGAGCTGGGAAGGAGGGGAGAGCCAGCCGAACACCTCCTGACCCTCCCCTTGGGGATGACCCGGCAAGGATTGTCCAGGTGGGGGCATTGCTTCCAGAGGAGGCACGTGATCAACTTCTCGCTTTCCTGCGTGCCAACACCGATGTCTTTGCATGGTCATCCTCAGACATGCCGGGCGTTCCCGAGGAAGTGATCACCCATCGGCTCAACCTTAGGCCAGAGTGTCGGCCGATCCGATAGAAGAAAAGAAACTTCGCCCCAGATAGACAGAAGCCTATCGACGAAGAAGTCCGCAAGTTAACGGCTGCAGGCCATATTCGGAAGGTTCATTACCCCGAATGGTTGGCCAACGTGGTGCTGGTCCGTAAGACCAACGGGAGCTGAAGAATGTGCGTGGATTTCACCGATCTCAACAAGGCATGCCCTAAGGATAGCTTTCCCCTGCCCCGGATCGATCAACTGGTGGATGCCACATCGGTCATGAGGTCCTTAGCTTCATGGATGCTTTCTCTGGATACAACCAGATCCGGATGAATCCGACGGATGAAGAAGCTACCTCCTTCATAACTGAGAAGGGGTTATACTGCTACAGGTAATGCCTTTCGGGCTAAAGAACGCGGGAGCCACCTACCAAAGGCTGATGAATAAACTCTTCGAAGGCCAGATAGGACGCAACATAAAGTGTATGTGGATGACATGTTGACAAAAAGCGTCCACGCCACTGACCATATCGCGGACCTAACAGAGACTTTTGACAACCTTCGTCGGTACCAGATGAAGCTGAACCTACGCAAGTGTGCATTTGGGGTGATAGCTGGAAAGTTCTTGGGTTTCATGGTAACCCGACGGGGGATCGAGGCAAACCCGGACAAAGTCCAAGCCATCTTGGACATGAGGCCTCCCGCCAACAAGAAGGAAATACAGCGCATGACGGGAAGGGTGGCCGCCTTAAGTCGCTTCCTGTCCAAGTCCGCTGAAAGGTGCCTACCTTTCTTCAAGGCACTCCGCAAAGTCAGTGAATTTGAATGGATGAAAGAATGCCAGGAGGCATTCGAGGGGTTAAAGGAATTCTTATCTACCCCACCGCTGCTAGCCAAGCCAACAGGTGGAGAAGAACTCCTTCTATACCTCGCGGCCTCTCCTGAAGCCGTTAGTTCTGTGCTAGTCCGCGTGGACACCAATGGCACGCAAAAGCCAGTATACTACACAAGCAAGGTGCTCCATGATGTAGAGACCAGTTACTCAAAGATGGAGAAGATTATCTTCGCATTGATCGTGTCTGCCCAGCGGCTGCGGCCATACTTCCAAGCCCACCCGATCGCGGTGATCACACAGATCAACCTCTGAAGATAGTTCTCACTCGCCCGGATACTTCCGGCCGGCTGGCAAGGTGGGCCCTTAAGTTGAGGGAATTCGATCTGTCTTTTCGCCCCCGGTCGGCCATGAAGTCTCAAGTCTTGGTGGATTTTTTGGTCGAATGCACTTGGGGAGAGGAGCAACCTGAAGAACCTTCTACAGACACTCAGCCCTCGGAACCAGTGATGATGAATGGGTCCTTCATGTAGATGGGGCGTCGAATTCTCAAGGGAGCAGAGAAGGCCTTATCTTGGCCAACTCGGATGGAGTTGTAACCGAGTGTACACTCCGCTTCCTCTTCCCAGCCACTAATAATCAGGCAGAATATGAAGCTTTGCTGTCCGGGATGAGATTAGCTCAAGAGCTTGGGGTGAAACGCCTTAGGGCATTCACCGACTCCCAACTGGTCGCTGGCCAAATCGCAAGGGAATATGAAGCAAGGGATCCCATCATGTCCTGCTACTTAAGTATGGTGCAATCGCTAGCTTCTACCTTGGCTTACTTTAGCGTCAGCTACATCCCTCGACAGAGAATGCTAGAGCCGACGCCTTATCCCATCTTGCCACCTCAGCTGATGGGATGCTTGGAAGAGCTTATGTGGAGCACTTAGAAGCCCCGAGTATTGATGTATCAAGAGAAACTCTACCAGTTGAGCAGGAGCCTTCCTGGATGGACGCCTATGTCCGTTACTTTATTGAGGGTACCCTCCTAGAAGACCCTGCCGAAGCCAGGAAACTTAAAAGATGGGCCCCAAAGTTTTTCATAATGGAGGAAAAGCTCTATCGAAGGTCGTTCTCATACCCAGTTCTTGGTCCCACCGAAGCAAATTATATTCTGCGAGAGATACATGAAGGTATATGTGGAAGCCATCTGGGGGCAAAGCTCTTGCATACAAAGCCCTACGGCAGGGTATTACTGGCTGACAATGAAGGAGGATGCATCCGAACTTGTCAAGAGGTGCGACAGCTGCCAGCGCCATGCCAACATTCAACATCAACCAGCATCCCAGCTGACCCCCTGGCTGCACCCTGGCCCTTCGCACAGTGGGGCATGGACATCCTGGGACCGTTCCCTCCAGCCTCCGGACAATGCAAGTTCCTAGTGGTGGCGTCGACCATTTACCAAGTGGATCGAGGCGGAGGCTCTCGCTAAGATCACGGAGGTCAAAATAAGGACTTTCTTCTGGAAGTCTGTGGTGTGCCGGTTTGGGCTACCGCACACCCTCGTTACTGACAACGGTCGACAGTTTGACAACACGGCCTTCCGGGAATTCTGCGATGGCCTGGGCATCCATCATCGATTCACCTCCATGGGGCATGCCCAAACCAACGGTGCAGCCGAGGTGACCAATCGCATCATCCTCAAGGGCTCAGGGCTTGGCTAATGGCTGCAAAGGGCGTTGGGTGGAGGAACTCCCTAGTGTACTATGGGCCTACCACATGACGCCGTGAGCCCCAACTGGGGAAACTCCTTTCAGCCTGGTCTTTGGACCGAAGCGGTCATTCCGGTGGAGATAGGAGTTCCCAGTCCCCAGACAGAATTATACCACGAAGAAAGCAACTCAACCAGCTGTGAGTTGATTTAGATTTAGTGGAAGAATTGCAAGACCAAGCACAGCTTCGCATGGCGGCTTTCCGTCAGCGAGCGGCCAAAGACTATAATGCTCGAGTACGATCTAAGACGTTCTGCTCCAGAGATCTCATTCTGCGAAGAGCTGAAGTATCAAAGCCAACAGAGGGGGGCAAGCTGGCACCAAAATGGGAAGGACCATACCGTGTCAAGGAGGTACTTCACCACGGGCCTACAAAGTTGAAGAGCTAGACGGGAAACCGCTTCCTCGCACCTGGAACGCTGGCAATTTATGCCGGTATTATCAGTAAGGTGCTATCTTCGTTAATTTGAATCTACTTGACAGATTGATGTTCGAAATGTTAGCATTATTTCTGAGTGAGTATGCTCGGCACCAAAGACCGGCTCTACGTTGGCGCCAAAGACCGGCTCCGCATCGGCACCAAAGACCGGCTCCACGTCAGCACCAAAGACCGGATCCGCGTTGGCATCAAAGACCGGTTCCGCACCGGCAATTAAGACTGGCTCCGCATCGGCACCTCCAAGCTCGGCTCCGCATCGGCACCACCAAGCCAGCTCTGCGTCGGCACCTTCAAGCGCGGCTCCGTGTTGGCACACTCAAGACTGGCTCCGCATTGGCACCAAAGACCGGCTCCGCGTCGGCACCAAAGACCGGCTCCACGTTGGCACTAAAGACCGGCTCTACGTCGGCACCAAAGACTGGCTCCGCGTCGGCAACTAACGATCGGCTTCCGTGTTGAACCTAAAGACCGGCTCCTCGCGTCGGCACTAAAGACCGGCTTTGCGTCGGCACCAAAGACCGTCTCAGCGTCGGCAACTAACGACCGGCTCTCCGCGTCGGACCTAAAGACCGGCTCCCCGCATCGGCACTAAAGACTGGCTCCTTGCGTCGGTAATTCGGGACAATGTTTCGGTGAACAATCACATTTCGCGCGACCTATCTGACGAGGCACCATTGGTTGGTGATTTGCAACAGCTTACACAACTAAAGCTGATTATAACCAAAGGCATGCAATGAGGGTTAAAACATTCATTGATGGCTAAAATGTTACAAAATTGCCGACATGAGTCGGGCTTAGAGCAATACAAAAAAAAAAAAAAAAAACTACTAAGGGTCATTTGGGGCCGGGTCATCGTCTTCTGGGACATCATATGGCTTCAGACCTTCAATATCCTCGAGGTTGTAGAGTTCTTGGATTTTTTCCTTGCAATCTTGGAAGCCGGCATCGTAAGCAAACGCCGCCGATTCGGCTAGCTCCTTATCAAAGGCTTTAGACTTCCTAAAATCCTCTACGGCCTCTGTAGCTCTTTTCTCCGCCTCGAGGGCTTTCTGCTCGGACTCGACGGCCTCCCTCTTGGCCTCAGTCACCGCCCCTCCAAGTCGGTAATCCTGGCACCGAACTGGCGGCGACCTCTTTGGCTGTGTCAATTTCAATGGAGGTGGAATCCAATCGAGTCTTTAGGACGCACATTTCTAATTCCACCACCTCCAGCCTCTCCTTGGCCATCCTTTGCTTTTCCTTGGCCGTCTGAGCATTATCCAGCTCATTGGCTGCACGACGCTGGGCAACTTCCAGCGCGTACTCGGCCTTCTCGGCTCTAGCCGGATGGCTTCGACTTCGCCCTTTAGGGTGGCCCGGGTATCCTCCAAAGCCATCTCTGCCTTTTCTGCCCTGGCTTGGAGTGATAACATCTCCTCCCGCGACTGGTCGAGAGCAGCATCACTCAGGATCCAAAGTTCCCTCATGGCGATTAGAGAGTTCAATGCCTAAAGGGAATGTCAATGTTAAAAAGCAAAATAAAGCAAGCAAAACAAAGAGGAAAATGATAATGGGGCAAAGGCTCACCCAAAGATGTGCCACAGATGCCTCGCGGAAGAAGGTGCTCTCCCTTGATGCCGAGAAACTCTGCACCTCTACCACAGATGCTTCATCTAAGGCCCGTTCGGCCCAGCGGCTGTGGTTTGCCAACAGTGATTGGAAGGAAGGGTCGACGCCCCTCCTTTCCCTTGGCACGGGGCCGCGGAGGAAGATTCCGCCTCTGACTCTGCTGCCTCCGGCCCTTGGCTGGTGGAGGCGCTTCGGTTGTTGCCCCTACGGGGGCAGGATAGCTGCGGGAGTTGGCCCTATTGTTGCAGGGACCCGCTCCGTCTCCATGGCTTCGGGCGGGGTGACGGCGCTTTTGCAACCTGCTCTGGAGAAGGATCGAGCAGGATGACAGGAGGAGCTGGAACTGAAGGTGATCTTTCTCTACGTGGCTCCGCCGACTTCCTCGCCGGCCTCGGCCCTTACCGTGTCTTCCTTGGCGGGCTCGTCGGCTTGGGCTCTGGCTGCCTCGCACACGTGCGGGGGATCCACAACTTTGGCCTTTTAGTTCGGCCTCACCAGCGTCGGCCCTTCCAGTGTCGGCCTTCTTCAAAACCTTGGCACGCAGGGGCTTCACGACTCTAGCCCCTCCAGCGTCGGCCCTCCCCGCGTCGGCCCTCCTCGGGATTTTGGCAACGACCCTCCTCCAGCGATGGCCTTTCTTCTTAGTGGCCGCCTGCCTGAGCTCGCGAAGCGATGGCATCATCCCTATAAAGGCAGGAGATGAATAAATAAAAAAAAAAAGGGAAGAAAAAGAAAAGAAGAAAGAAAAAGGTGGGTAATCAAGTGCTCACCACCAGAAGGAATTAAGCCGGCGAGACGAAGGTTTTCATCGGCTTATTGCATCGAGGGACATCGGCAGTCAGAAGCTGCCCGAATGCCATTCGATCTCTTGGAAGGATGGAGGAATCCCTATTGGCATCAATGTTGGGTGTCCCCCAGCTTCCGCGCACCCCATCGATATCAGCAAAAAAGAACTTATCCTTCCACCCTTTAACGGAGGTGGGAAGGTACAACTTAAGGATCCTATTGGACCTAGGGGTGAAGGACCACCAACCTGATTGCTTGCGGAGGGTATAAAAGCTACGGAATAAGGAGATGCTGGCCTCTATGCCTTGCAGGTGACAGAGAACCAGAAAGCCAGCGATGGTTCGGATCGAGTTAGGAACTAGCTGGGAAGGTGTTAGAGAATATCGGTCCAGAAGATTGAGAATGAAAGGGTGGATAGGTAGTCGAAGTCCGGCCTTAAAGAAGGCTCCGTACAAGGCAACTCTCCCGGACGGAAAGAGGTTACCCTGTCATTAGGAGCAGGGTAGAACAAACGAAGGTTTGGCGGAAAGCTATACTTGGCTTTCAGATTTACTATGTCTTGAGCAGACATAGTGGAAGCAGTCCCTTCGGGGACTCCTTGATGGTGCTGGAAGGACCAGCAGCCGTCGGACGGCTCCGGGCGAAAATCCGCCCGCCGGTCAGATGACTCCCGGCTACGGGGGTCTGACGGCCGCTGTTCCGCAAGGAGTGATTAGAGGAGGGGGTAGACCACTGGCTTGGTAAGGAAGCGAAAGTTTGAGAAGGGGTGGGGGAACACCCCCGGAATCGGAAATGGAGCAAGAAGGCGAGGAAGCCATGGAGACTAACCTGAAAAACTTGAGCTAGGATCGAAGGAGCACGAGGAGAGAACAAACACGGGAAACGAACGGACGCTTGTGGACTCGAGAGGAGCAGTAGCGTAAGAGAAGGGAGGATGGAAGGATAAGGACGATTTTTTCCTCTTATAGCCCCATTTCAAATCATCCCATGACCGTCCGTTCTGGCCATGTGTCCACCTTCAAATGGAAGGCGCTTCGGCGGCCTACCAGCGCGAAAAACACAAAAAGCTCCACCAATAGAGAGATGGCATTGGCCTTACCACAATGATGACGCTCGCCTTTTGTGACTCATTGCTCGAGGGAAATCCTCTCCAATCCCAACAGCCCGGACAGGCGAAATGATGGCACGAAAATCGGCCGCCCAGAGGATATTAACACCCCTTTCGTGGGTGATTGTGCGCTCACCCATCTCGGGGGCGGGGGCATCTGATACGGCTGGCCGTTTCCTCTGGGTGGTATTATCTTTCGCACGATTTTCAGAAATAATGATGTGACAGCAAAACCTAGAAATAGAACTCCAGCGCCGGCCTTTGGCTTCGGCCTCCAGCGACGGTCTTTGGCTCCAGCGTCGGCCTTTGGCTCCGGCCTCCAGCGCCGGCCTCCAGCACCGGCCTCCAGCGACGGCCTTTGGCTTCGGCCTCCAGTGCCGGCCTTTGGCTCTGGCCTCCAGTGCCGGCCTCCAGCGACGGCCTTTGGCTTCGGCCTCCAGCGATGGCCTTTGGCTCCTGCCTCCAACGACGGCCTCCAGCGTCGGCCTCCAACGATGGCCTTTGGGTCCGGCCTCCAGCGATGGCCTTTGGCTCCGGCCTCCAGCGTCGGCCTCCAGCGCCGGCCTCCAGCATCGGCCTCCAGCGCCGGCCTCCAGCGACAACCTCTGGCTCCGGCTTCCAACAACAGCTTCGGTCCTAACTTGGTACCTTTTTCGCATGCACAATGACCCATCTCATGCAACAGATCCCGTAATTCGAGGTCTATTGCCGTGTACCTCGCTCACTGAAATCACGGGCAAGTGCTAGCACGCTCAGCAGTTACCGCTACAAGCGGCCCTCTTCCAGCAATGGCTTAACCACTTACCGTTCAGAGAAACTTATCCCAACGAGGAAGATTCGACGGTTCCAACTGAACGAGGTAAACGGGACCCCCCAGACAGGTATAAGAGGAGGACCCGAGCTCAATGCAGGGAGCTCTCTCTCTCTCTCTCTAATTTCTTAACTCCTATCTCACTACTAGAGAACTGAGCGACAAATTTACTAACTTGAGTGTCGGAGGGTCCTCGCCGGGAACACCGGCCGAGGACTTCTTGCAGGGTTTCGAAGAAGGGGGACAACCCCTCCATCCCACTTGGAAGCCCACGACAAGCCTCAGCATGCCCGTCGCCCAACACGGTTGATTTGTCCGCATCAACAGTAATCAACAATATTACTGGCAATTCATCCGGTTATAATCTATCTTATAGGTAATCTATATTACCATTCAGAATTATTGGCAATGAAAACCTTATAATATTATTCATCTACGGTACCTAATAACGCGTAGGACTCCATCTTTGTCCAGAAGGCGTTTGTAGAAAGTTGTTTGACAAGTTATCATTATTATATCTCATCTATGCGCCTAAAAACTGAATTCCTCTTATGGTAGGGCAATTAAATTCATTTTCTGGCAACACTTTTTAAGCGAAGATGGTAATGTAAAACCATTACTCTCTGAGCGTAAGATCATAATACCATTACCTTGCACGATGCTCGTTTAGGGAACATGGGCCCAGCTATCAACTTTCTACCCCGCCAACACCTGAATCGTCGCCCAGATTTTATGATCCTTCTCGCTACAATTTTGTGCTTTTAATTATTTAATGACATTCTGCTATGCAAGGCCATATTGTAATTTTATTTTTTTCTTTTTCCTTAGAATAATAGTGCAAGGCCACCAACTATTTTATATAATATTTATATTTATTTTGCACTTTGCTTTCTCACTGTATATATGCTTTTCCTGTTGATGCTCCAACGCCAATCTCACTTGAATATAGCTTAAATTAATGAGGAAGGATAGCGATTATCCAACATCAAAAGCTGGGGTCTCGCGGAACTTAAAATTTAGGAAGCTAAATGAAGAGAGGGTTCACATAATCATACTTAATACATGCTCTCTGCCTTAAGTCTTAAGATAGCGTTGCATGAAAGGAATAAAATTGTAAAATGCGTGAAAGATGATTTACATAGAAACACTTCATCGCATAAGACATGCTCTGTCTTAATAGTGGTTAAATGCTTAACACATAATGACAGATTTGATAAATGATTGAAAGATGATCAATGGTGGTTCATATAAATAATCGCACTTAACGTCATACAAACAACTATTGTCTTTGACATAAAAGTAAGATGGCTATGAGAAATGAAAAGAGCTCACTGCAGCCTCCCAAATTCAAAACATACAAAATGAGAAATATTACTCGATCTGCTTATTAAACATGCAAAGTGTGCATGTTGTGTTATTCAGAATATAAATCACCAATATACCTATATTAGGTGAGACTGTAGACAGGCTGCTGGATGACTCTTGGAGATCAGAAACTAAATCAAGGTGGTGGAGCAAGGGATACGTCCATCTCCCCTTCCAGCATCATCATCACTCTCTTCATGCTAGGCCGATGACCAGGTTCTGACTGAGAACACCAGAGCCCCACTTTCACAAGCCTGCTCAACTCTTCTATGTCAACTTCATCAGGTACAAGCTTCTCCAACTCTCCAGCCATAAAGCAGGCATAGACCCACTCCAGGAGAATGATTGCATCTGCTTCAGCTTCCAGTTCCATATTTCTCCTGCAGCACACAAGTTCGAGCAATACAATGCCAAAGCTATAGACGTCTGCCTTCACTGATATTGGTGCATTCTTGTGCCATTCTGGTGCAAGGTACCCCCTCGTTCCCCTTACTCCTGTAAAAGTTTTCGTTTGGCTTAGCATCAACAGCTTTGCTAACCCAAAATCTGATATCTTCGCTGTCCAATTAGCATCCATGAGAATGTTTGCGGCTTTATGTCGCAATGTATGATACGACTTTCGCATTCCTCATGCAGATAGTGAATCCCTGTAGCTATATCCAATGCAATCCTGACCCGCTCGTCCCAATCTGGGCGTCCGTCAGCCTCAAAGATGAGTTGTGCAAGCGATCCATGGCTCGTGTATTCATAAACCAGGAGCCTGTTGGCACCTTCATCGCAGAACCCAAGCAGTCTTACCAAGTTTTTATGGTGAGTTCTTCCAATTGTCCTCATCTCTCTTCGGAATTCTCTCTCCCCCTCATCCGCCAGCTTCTCAAGCCTTTTAGCCACAATTAATTTTTCACCACCAGACAGTCCCCTTAAAGACTGCTCCAAAGGCTCCCTTACCTATCTCAACAATGGCTGAACTCCAAAATAAACAATCACTCGCAAGCGATTCAGAGAAAACCTCTCTCAAGATATATTTTTCAACTTTCAACAAAATTGATCTCCTCTGTCTCAAAACCCTAAAACAACTATTTATAGATATAGGAAATAAAATAATTTAGAAAACTAAAAAATTATAGGAAATAAAATAACTTAGGAAACTAAAAAGCTATAGGAAATAAAATAATTTAGGAAACTAAAAAGCTATAGGAAATAAAATAATTTAGTTTCCATCTGTATCATTCTCTCCCTTCTGCGAAGAACTCGACACCGAGTTCTCATCTGGATATAGAGGTGTATTGTCCGAAAAGAATGGATGTAAATCTGCCACATTGAAAGTCCTCGAAATCGTCATAGTCGCAGGAAGATTAACAACATAAGCATTATTGTTGATCTTTTGGACAATCTTGTAAGGTCCATACTTTCATGGTTGTAACTTGTTATAAGTACCCACGGGAATCTGCTTTTTTCTGAGAAAGACCATCACCTGATCCCTTACCTCAAAAAGTTGTTCCTTCCATCTTCTGTCAGCCACCTCCTTATACTTGGCGTTGGCTTTCTCAATCTTTGCTTTGACCTCTTCTGAAGTGTGTTTAGCTGGTATGTTGTACTTAGCCAGCTTTGGAAGCTTCACTAAATCTAGTGCATGTTGTGGTACTTTGGTATAGATGATGAAGAATGGGGATCTTCCTGTGGTTCGATGGACGGAATTGTTGTAGGCGAACTCCGCCTGCGGCAAACACAAATCCCATTATCGTGGTTTTTCTCCGCAAATACTTATGATGAGATTCCCTAAAGTCCTATTGGTAGCTTCTATTTGCCCATCTGTCTGTGGGTGCGCCGTGCTGCTATAATTCAAGGTGGAATCAAACATGTACCACAATATCTTCCAAAAGTAGCTAAGGAATTTGGTGTCTCTGTTGGATGTGATGGATCTGGGTACTCTATGCAATCTCATAACCTCCCAGAAAAATAGTTTGGCAATGGCATAGGCATCTAAAGTCTTCCTACAAGGAATGAAGTGAGCCATCTTGGAGAACCTGTCAACCACTACAAAAACAGAGTCAGCACCTCGTTGGGTACGAGGCAAACCCAGGACAAAGTCCATAGAAAGGTCCTCCCAAATATTCTCAGGTACTGGCAAGGGTGTATATAACCCAGTACTTTGAGAATGTCCCTTGGATGTTTAGCAAGTATAGCACCTCTGAATAATTTTGTACACCTCCTTCCTCAACTGAGGCCAAAATTATCGCTCAGCTACAGTTGCAAGGGTCTTATCTCTTCCCAGGTGGCCTGCCAGTCCTTCTCCATGCAAGTCCCTGATTAACTTCTCCCTTAAAGAGAATTGAGGAATACATGGTTGATTCCCTTCATCAAATAACCCTCATGTACATGGTAATCCCCATAGGGTTCCCTACTATCACACTTGCCCCAGATCTCACCAAAATCACTGTCTCCAGTATACAATTCATTCATCTGTTCAAACCCAATAACCTTAGCACTAATCATAGTTAACACATCAGCCCTTCTGCTCAGAGCATTCGCAACTCTATTTTGGGTTCCAGACTTATGCATTAGTTTGAAGGGAAACCTTTGCAAAAACTGGATCCATCTAGCATGCATATCCTTGCTAATCCTGTTTTGATTACTCAAGTGCTTTAAAGCCCCACAATCCGAATATAAAACAAGTTCCTTACCCACTAAATAATGTTCCCATACTCTTAATGATCTTACCACCGAATAAAACTTCTTGTCATAAGTGGATCCGTTTCTTCTAGCATCATAGAGCTTTTCGCTATAGAAAGCGATTGGTTTCTTTTCCTAGGAGAGTACAGGTCCAATTCCTACTCCGCTAGCATCACAATCAACTGTGAACAACTTATCAAAGTTGAATAATGCCAACACAGGGGTACTACACAACTTCTCTTTCAAAAGGGCAAACCCAGCTTCAGCTTCTTCACTCCAATTAAACTTCCTTTTCTTCAGACACTTTGTCAAAGGAGCAGCAATGGTGCTAAAATGCCTGATAAAGCACCTGTAAAAACTGGCCAATCCCAAGAAGCTTCTCAACTCAGTCACCATTTTGGGATTAGACCACTCTCTAATGGCTTTCACCTTCCCTTCATCCACAGTAATGCCATCACCACTTACCACAAACCCCAAAATAATAGCCTTTTAGACATAAACATACACTTTTTCAAAATAAGCATATAATTTATGCTCCTTCAATACAACCAATACACTCCTCAAGTGGTCAATGTGCTCGTTCTCAGACTTGCTATAAATCAATATATCATCAAAGTATACTACCATGAATTTTCCAATAAAGGGTTTGAGTACCTAATTCATAACACACATGAAGGTGCTAGGTGCGTTGCTGAGACCAAACGGCATCACTAGCCATTCATATAATCCTTCCTTGTCTTAAAGGCAGTCTTCCATTCATCGCCTAGCCTCATTCTAATCTGGTGATATCCACTCCTCAAGTCTATCTTAGAAAAGATGACTGCCCCACTCAACCTGTCAAGCATGTCTTCAATACGGGGTATTGGGAACTTATACCCAATGGTGATCCTGTTGATAGCCCTACTATCAACACACATCCTCTAGCTCCCATCCTTCTTAGGAGTGAGCAGGGCTGGTACAACATATGGACTCATGCTGTCCCTGATGAAGCCTTTGTCTAGCAATTCTTGAACCTTCTTCTGGAGGATTTTCATTTCCTTGGGGCTCATCCTGTAATGTGGTAAGTTAGGAAGGCTTGCCCCCGGCACCAAATCGATCTGGTGTTGTATGTCTCTCAAAGGAGGAAGCCCCTCAGGTAAGTCATCTAGAGCCACCTCCTTGAATTCTTCTAACACTCCCTTCACTACCTCAGGAACTTCGTCAATAATCTCCTCCTCTACCTTCAGTACATTCTTCACCACCAAGGCATGCACCTCCTTGGTCTCCTTCATATCTTCCTCTACTTCTTTCTTTGAGCTCACAATGGATAGGAAAGACCGTCTTTCAGGCTTAGAGCTTTTAGGACATAGCACTACTTTAAGAGGTAACAGTGTATATCTCTTACCATCCTTCGCTAACCTGTAGAGGTTCTCTTTGCCAGAATGTTTGGCATCCACATCAAACTGCCATGGGCACCCGAATAGAAGATGACAAGCATCCATGTCTACTATGTCACAGTAGACTTCATCGCTATATTTCCCAATGGAAAAGGGTACACTACACCTTTCCTGAACATTAATCTTCTCAACGGCCTTAATCCATCCAATGGTATATGGATTAGGGTGCTTCTCTATTGGTAACTGTAATTTTCCAACCACCTGCCTGCTGATGATGTTTTCGCTACTCCCACTATCCATGATTAGATCAAACATTCTTCCACTAATTGTGCACCTGGTACGAAATAACTGATGGTGTTGAGTGCTATCTTCCTATTTTGGTGTTAACATGAGCCTCCTGATCACATATGAGGGCTCATGCTCTTCATAATCCTTCCCAAAGTACTCTTCATCCCCATTAGGATCACAACAAATATCCTCCTCTTCTCGCTCTAACATATTGATAGCTCTTCGACTTGGGCACTTATTGGATCTATGCCCCGGTTGATTGCAGCGGTAACACTTTCCCAGGATGGGTTTTGCATATGGGTTGGATTGCTTCTGGCCTTCCTTAGATTCCATCGGCCGCTTCTCCATAGCCCTTTCATTCTTCTTCTTACCACTACTATTCGGCTTCTCTGCAGCACTCTTCTCTTTATCATCAACCACCCTGCTGGTTCCACTACGTTCAGCCCTATCAAAGCCATATCTACGTCCATCACTATCAAATCTGGTGTTCTTATCGTTCAGCATGAGTTCAGCCCGTAATACCATATTTTTAGCCTCACACATGCTCCTCAATACTGTGACCTCAATTTTATCTCTGATCTGCAACTTTAGTCCATCAACATAC
Organism: Calamus simplicifolius; assembly: GCA_900491605.1. NCBI lineage: Eukaryota > Viridiplantae > Streptophyta > Magnoliopsida > Arecales > Arecaceae > Calamus > Calamus simplicifolius. Next base: position 1,277,226 of record UESW01004012.1, read on the forward strand.
CTAGCCATTTGTTGCCCCTCACTTTCCCTCAAATCATTGCGCTCAGCTAATCGCATAAATTCAGTAGTATATTCATGGACGGTTCGCAACCCTTGGCGACATCGTTGGTACTGTTGAAAAAGTATTTATTCATAATCAGGGGAAAGAAACTCACCTTTCATTAGTTGTTTCATGCTGATCCATGTTTGCATGGGTTGTCTCCCTTCTCTCAACCGCCTACTCTGTACTCTCTCCTACCAAGCGGAAGCACTACCCTTCAACCCACACGCCACCGTTTACTATAAGAAAAAAAGTTTTTTTCAACAATTATTCTCTACGAATAATAAATCATACATAGGAAAAGATATTTTTTCCAACAAACATGTATGGTCGTTGGAAATATATTGTTTTATGCAATTTTTTTCGATGAAAAAAGTAACCCTGAAAAATGTTTTTTGTTCCGATGAACCATCCGAAGAAGGCATTGGGAACGAGCTATTTTTTCGTGCCAAGTGGCCCGCCAAACTTATTTCACGTTTTTTTTCGTTGGTGCCAGGTGGCCCACCAAACTTATTTCACGTAACACCCTTTTTCCTCCATCCTCTCGTCTTCTCCTAAAAGGGACGATGGCAGCGGCAGTGCTCTCTCCATCCTCTCATCTTCTCCCTTACCCTAAAAGGGATGACGACAATGGCGATTGCGTGTCTTCTCCGTTTCCTTAAAAGGACGATCTAGCACGGCAGCGGTGATTGAGCACCAGCAACAGCGAAGATAAGAGAAACCAGTGAGTTCCTTTTCTTGATTTTTGCTTATTCTTTTTTGTGATTTTTTTCATAAATCCGGCAAGATAAGAGGAGAAACATTATGGAGCTTCCTTCAATCTTTCTTTCTTCTGGAGATGGTGGTGGTAGCCATTGGCTGAGGGTTTTCGTTCGATGGAAAATACTAACAGCAACATAAAGAGAGAAAATATGGGAAGTATGGTGAACAAGAGCTTGGTTTTTCTACTAAGTGTTGACATGGTGATAGGAACAGAGCAAGGGTTGGAGAGCGATGGAAGTGTAGATAACTCTTAGCTCTTGGCTCTTGGCTCTTGGCTCTTAGCTAGCTCTTGGGTCTATATATTATTGTGAGAGGGGATGGGAGAGGGACTGGGTGGATGGGAGAGTGATTGCGATAACAATGGCCTTGTCGGGTGGTGAGATTCATGTTGTTTTGAGGGGAAGTCGATGTGTGAAGCAGGGAAGGGCATAAGATCATATTTAAGAGTTCAAGTGAGAAAAAAAAAAAAAGAAAAGAAAAGAAAGAAAAGAAAAGAAAGGGAAAAAAAAAAGAAAAAAAAGGAAAACAAGAGGGATTTTGGGTTTGACTGCGGGTGGGAAGGGATGGGGCTTACCATATGTTGGTCCATGGAATCGTGAATAGCATCGGTGAGGGGTTTCCGAGTTTTATAGATTTTGAAATTTGGAACATAAGCCCCTTTTATAAGACTAAATCAAATTTACTTATAGTTCATTTCCTTATATTGCATCAATATTATACTTCAATATCTTATTATATAAACTTATTAAAATTAATAAAATATGAGTCCTTGATTGACATAGTTCTCTGCTTTTTGGTATTAATGAGTCCTTGATGGCCACTACCAACTGATGAAACAACTAGAAATCTGAAGTACAATTCCTTTTTAAAAAAAAATTGAAGTAACAGGTTTTACATTGCCAATAGGCCACGTTCTGATGCTATCAAGAGCATGGCTTGCACCAACTGCAAGTTTCATCTTAACAAGTTTACTAAAGATGTGAAGTCATGGAGTGTAGGGTGGTAACTAGCATAATTTAAGCATCTCATAAATTATCTCTATGATAGGACTGTATATGGGTTAAGATTGCATGGATTGCATTATCAGTTAAGTCCATAATTAGCTAGAAACGACATGTGATCATCTTATGGTCAGAAAGTGGAAAGTAATCAACTAAGGAACCAATTCGAGTGCTTGCATCTGTTTTGTCAATAAATTAGCATTCATTGATTTTTGCCACCCTAAGGTCATAGACTTAACCAGGCCTACTCATCAGAATGCAATAGCGCATCAATGTGCAATACAATTAACTAGCTGTCATCACTTATGGTGAAACAGGTAGGCAGGATGCATACTTGTACAACAAGGTCGTAACATGAAATCTACCGGTCTACAGCACTTAACTAAGAATGATTTATATGAAAGAGATACAGGATTCACATTTCCATGTAGATTACATTTTAAAAAATAATTTAATAGTACTTGACTTGTCGCCAGCTAAAGTCAGGAAAAGGAGGGAAAAGAAAGCAAACACTTGAATGGCAAACCAAGAAAAGATGAGCGTATTGAACGTTCAAAAGCACCCTCTCCTATGTACCTTGAGCTAAAGCAATCAATAATGCGTCTCATGGCCTGGGTAAGAACTCGGCACCTACAACCTCGAACATGACCACATTTAACAAACTGTTTTCTGTTTCTTCACCACTAGACACCACACGACACAACTATTGTCAATCTCAGATGCTTTCCAATATGGCAGATTACTTCGATCAAAAGTTTGAGAAATATGAGTAAGAAACACATGTTCTTACATTTCCAATATGGCATATTAAATTTAAATAGGTAGTGGCCATCAAGGACTCATCAATACCATAGAAAGAAAACAAAGAAAACACATATTGAGATTCTCTGCTTCATTTATTTGAACATTGTCGTAGCATTGTTTCTTGTCATATATCCATCTCTAATCTCAACATGGTGATATGCGGACCCTAATGTCCATATTGATATATTTGGTCCATTGTTGCTGAATCCTTCAAGATATCCCATGATCATTCTGACCCTAATGTCCATATTGCATTAAGTCTTGTTTGTAAGTTGAAAGTATCTTAGCTTTTATTAATATCATATTGTGGTCAGTTAATTGTTACAAATTGATGCAAGTAGCTTTCATTATTTTGTTGATGATATGCTTTTGCAACTTATTAATGTTTTCCTAATTTTTTGCTTAATTGATAGGATGAAATGGCTGGAATAAGTAAAAATTGGATGCATATTACTAATAGATTATCACTTGAGTATAGAAATGGAGTGAAAGATTTTCTTGACTTTGCATTCAAGCACACGGATCTAGAAAATAAAATTTGGTGCCCTTGTATAAAATGTAACAATACTCGATATAAATCTTGAGATGATGTTGAGGCTGATCTAGTGATTAATGGGATAGTCCCATCTTATACTCGGTGTAGGTAATATTGAAAGTGATAATGTTGATGTCAATGAAGAAACTGATATGGAAGATGAGGAGATAGATGATATGCAAGAGTTGATACATAATGCATATGGAGTCCCTTATTTAGAGGGTGACGACTTTACAAATTTAAATACAAATGACCAAGATGAGCCTCATGAGGGACCTTCAATGTTTCAAAGACTACTAAGTGAGACCGAGACATGTTTATATCCGAATTGCAAGAAGTTCTCAAAGCTATCTTTTGTTTTAAAGCTATGGCAACTAAAATGTCTTCATGGATTGAGTAACAAGGCTTTTGATGCTTTGCTTAAATTGTTTAAGGAGGCACTTCCCAAGGGTGAGACATTACCAAATTCATTTTATGAAGCTAGAAAGATGATTCGAAATCTAGGCCTTTATTATGAGAAAATTGATGCATATGTCAATGATTGTATGTTGTTTTGGAAAGAGCATGCTAATGAGAACCACTGTGTTATATGTGGGGCATCTCGATGGAAATCAAATAGAGGCAAAGCAAATTTTGTGAAATCTTCATCATCGAAGAGAGGCAAAAAAATTCCTATTAAGACTTTATGGCACTTTTCATTGATTCCAAGGCTTCAGAGGTTGTATATGTCTTAGAAAACTGTTTCAGACATGAAATGGCATCATGACAAATGTCTTAAGGATGGGGCTTTAAGGCATCCAGCAGATTCTCAAGCATGGAAACATTTAGATGAGTTGTATCCGTCATTTGCTATAGAGCCTCGTAATGTAAGACTTGGATTAGCAAGTGATGGATATAATTCATTTGGAAATATGAGTACTGTACATAGTACATGGCCTGTGGTGCTTATTCCTTATAATTTACCACCATGGTTATGTATGAAACAACCTTCCTTTATTTTGGCATTGCTCATTCCTGGTCCAAAAGCTCCAAGCAATGATATTGATGTGTATCTGCAACCATTAATTGAGGAGTTAAAGGAGTTATGGGAAAAAGGAGTTGAAACTTACGATGCCTTAATGAAACAAAACTTTCGTAAGATTGGTAAAAAAAGAAAACGGAGAGACTTCATGCAAAGCTATAATTGGAAAAAGATAAGTATTTCTTTGAATTACCATATTGGAAGGACCTTCTCTTGCGTCATAATTTATATGTCATGCATATTGAAAAGAATATATGTGATAGTGTGGTTGGTACACTCTTAAACATTGAAGGAAAAACAAAAGATAGTTTGAAAGCTCGTCGTGATCTTAAGGATATGGGTGTAAGAGAAAAGCTTCATCCAACACTAAATGAAGGAAAGTGGACATTTTCTGCTGCATGTTATACACTGTCTACGAAAGAGAAAACTGCTTTATGTGAGTTTTTAGAGAATGTTAAGGTGCCTGATGGATATTCCTCAAATATTTCCAGATGCATTCATTCCAAAGAGCACAAGATATCTGGATTGAAAAGTCATGACTGTCATATCCTTTTGTTAAATTTTTTACCGCTTGTAATTCGTGGAAGGTTATATAAACCATTATCAGAAGCCTTAATTGAGCTTTCCTCTTTCTTTAAAGAGTTATCTTCAAATGTTTTGTGGATGGAGGATATGGACAAGTTAGAGTCTGCCATTGCAATAACACTTTGTAAGTTGGAGATGCTCTTTCCACCATCATTTTTTGATATAATGATGCATTTGCCACTATATTTGGCGAATGAGGCTAAAATTGCTGGACCGATACAATATCGTTGGATATATCCGATTGAACGGTTAGTGCATTTTGAATTTTCATATTTATAGTATAGATATATTTATCCATTTTCTTGGTATTATTCTTATTATTGTTTTATACTTTCAATAATTATAGGTACTTGTGCACACTTAAACATTTTGTGCGTAACAAAAGTCGTCCTGAGGATTCAATTGCAGAGGGATATATTGCGGAAGAATGTGTCACATTTTGTTCTAGGTATCTACACGGTATTGAAACAAGATTCAATAGATTGGAGAGGAACTATGATGGCTCAAATGCTAAATCTCATCATGGGTTAGCAGTTTTTGCACAACTTGGTTGTACTTTCCAAAATAATAAGGAGAAGAAGGTTAGATTCAAACGTAAGCTAAGTAGAATGGAGCTACTACATGCTCATCTATATGTGCTAAAAAATTGTAACGAAGCTTTACCATACTTAAAGTAAGTAAGCTCTTCTTATTTAATATTTTTATATATGACTTGTAGTTAATATGCAACATTGTGATAGAAATGGTTATATTGTTTAGTGAGTATGACAACATGATGACAAATTCACAAGTTCATAATGCTGGCCAACCTCAAGATACTTAATTATCTGAATGGTTTGAGAAACATGTAAGTGATATAATACTTTTTTAAAAAAAATAATATACTATTCAAACAATTGAAACAAAAAATTACATAAATTATATTAAATGATGTGCTAACGATCTATTTTTAATTATAATAGGTAGCGCAATTGTACTTCAAAGGAAACAGACAAGTGAGTGAAGAACTATATCAGTTGGCATGTGGTCCAGATTCAGTAGTTACAATTTATGATGGCTACAAAATCAATGGGTTCAAATTTTGTACCATGCAACGTGATAGTGGAAGGGTAACACAAAATAGTGGAGTTTTTGTTAAGGGAATTGTAGGCACAACAAACATGGACTATTATTGTGTACTAACTGACATTGTGGAATTGCATTATATGGGAGGAAATCGAATTATTTTGTTCAAATGTATCTGGTGGGATGTTCATAGCCCTAGTAGGGGAATTGAGAAAGATCGTTATGGCTACATAAGTGTCAATACTAAACGAAAATTGAATACCAATGAGTCATATGTGCTAGCATATCAGGTGGAGCAAGTTTTCTATGTTCAAGATAACATTAAGCCTGATTTTCTTGTGGTGGTTAAGACACAACCTCATGCCTTCTATGATATGCCGATTGAGGAAGAGAGCATCGATTTGGAGGAAAAATGTGCATTTCAGCAAGATGAATCCCATCCTGAAGCTTTGTCAAATATGACAAAAAATTATGATGAAGTGGATATTGGATTAGGAATGGCCTTCCTCCTTGAAGTATCGATGTAGAGTTATCAGATGAGGATAGACTTGAAAATTTTGCAATGGAAGATGATTCTGATGAAGATCATGATGGCCTCTCTAGCAGTGAAATTTTTGCATTAATAGATGATTGTGATGATGAGGATGATAATGATAGTGAGGAGGAAGAACTATGATGGCATGAGCTTCTATTGTTGAAGTGATTTACTTATGCAAGCACTACATGTTATATATTTGCACAATTTTAATTTCTTTTTATTCTTTTTCTACTTTGGACTAAGCATTTTTGTGAAAGCCCTTTAATGAAATTTATTTCTATGTTTATTAATTGCATTGTTTTGATGATACTTGGTTCTTGTTTTTTTACTAAGTTTGATGGATGATGACTTTTATGATATGTTAAAATTTATTTTTAAATTAAATTATTGTAATACCATATGGAACAAGCAAAAGTTTTACTAACTTAATGTATAAAGGTAGATAATTATGGCTGAAACTAGTAATCGCAAAGGGAGATGCATTACTAAAGGTAGAGGCACAGAAGTTAATGCTATCATCCAACAAGGCCTTCCACCTACTATTAGAGATAATGTTGACTATGTGCAAGAGGGTAAAAATGACAACTTTAGTAAGTATCTTTAAATTTTATATTTTACATATATTCCTAATTCTTTTTATTCAAAGTGGTTCTTTAAATTTTTTTTTGTATGCTTATGATTTTGCAGGTTTAGTCATGAATACTAAAAAAAAAGGACGTGGGAGGACTTTGAACAATGAGTTGAAAAATTCAAAGACCAAGAAAATAGTGGAGTGGGATCACAAGGGAAGAATTGCAGGAGAGAATCGTGCTCAATTTGCAAGTTGGTGTGGTGCAATAGTTAGAAATCGATCCTTTGTACCCCTTAAAGTTAAAGGATGGAGTGAAATTCCTGATGATAAAATAAGGAATATGATTAACCGTATCATGGTAAGATTTTTGTTAGTTTTTTAATTATAGCATCACTAATTTTAACATTTACTAAACTGTATTATCTTTTCACAGGATTATTTTATTCTCTTTGAGGAAGGACTCGATAAGGCTGAAGTTATAAGAAGGACAAAATATGTGATAAGAAAACTTAATGATCAATATAGAGAGCATAGGAATGAGTTGTATGAAATTTATAAGAATCGACATAAAGATCCAGCAAAATTAAAGCACTTACTAGATGAGGTTATTACCAAGGATGATTGGGAATGGCTTGTTGCCCCTTGGAATAGTGAAACTTTTCAGGTATGAAAAGCATGAGCATGAAGCAATAGAAAGATGATTGTTTTAAGTGTCTTTTATGTATTAATTTAACTAATTTATCAATATTTACTTGCAGAAAATGAGCAAAGCAAATGTAGAAAATAGATCAAAACTAATTATGGTTCCTTGTACCGGTAGGACTTCTTTCAGTGTAATTGAGCAACGACTGGTATGAATAATACAAACAATATAAATTTATTTTATAATTCTGACCTTATGGTTGTGTATTCTTTTTATTCTTACTAAATTTTTTAATTACAGACCCAAGCTGCAAATGGGGTGCGACCAAGTAGGTTGGAAATGTTTGAAAAAATTCGTACGTGTAAGAATGGTTCTTTAGTTGATGTTGCAGTTGAAGAAAAAAATGGTATGAAAATGTTCATGTATATTAGAAGATCAAATTGTTTTTTGCTTATGTTTTTATCAGCATGCATCATGGTTTTGTACTCATTTACTCTGAATGCTATTTAATACTTCTTGTTTATGAAATAACTAGTGTTGCTTCTTGAGATTGAATTATAAGACCATCAAATTCGTAATGAAAATGAAACATATTGCAGCATTAAGCTACATAGCCATATCAAATGATTAAAAAAAAAAACCATTGTTACACTTGGGTTATAATTAGGCATGTACTCTCAGGTTGGTTAATATATCATGATCCATTCAAATGTTGATACAAAGTCTCTACTCCAGTACTATATATAATTGAGAAATTCTACCACTATTTTATGATCATTAGGTATAATTTACAGCTGAATTGTTTGTTTAAAATCCCATATGATATTACTGTGTCTAGTTTAAAAGCCCAAACCAAAGCTAAACCCTTTTTTTCAATTTCAGAAATTTTAAACCGAGATAAACTGAGAGAACAAAAGCAAATCAGCTTTAACCAAACCAAAATCATGGTTTCAGATCAGTTTTATGGTTTAATTAGTTTTCTTGCATCACTAACAATAACTGTATGTTGATTACTAGGCCTGCAATTTTGATTCCTGCAATATTGTAAATATCAATTAAACTCCAACTTGAAGCACCAATATAACTATAAAATCATGATATATTTTACTCAATTATCTACCATAAGACAGGTAGTCAAAGAAGTGGCATATTAATTGCATTAGACTTTCAACTCTAGAAAATTTTGAATTCACCAAACTGTATATATATAATTTATGTTCCTTAAAAGAATACATCCTATTGCATGAATTTCCTTTTTAATGTTTTGTTATTTTTTTAAAAGATTTAGTTCAGATAGATAGATGCATTCATAATGTGACTTTTACCTTATTGAAAATTGAAAACTTGGCTAATGTACATACAGCCCTTTGTTTTGGGATTTAAAATATATGTTTAACAAATAAAATGGAAAAAATAAAAAATCAACCAGGTTGAAAAGGTCACTTGTATTCTGCTTGGAGAACTTCCCTCCTAAATATATGATAGTTTCATTTTTGGTAGCATTCATGCAAAAGCTGCCATAAATTTTATCCAAATTTTGAAATTTCATCGGTTTTCCATTTTTTCCTAAGAATGAATAAAAAGATATTGTCCAATTTTGGATAATGACATTATACTGACATCATCTGGCCTGTAGTAATTGAAGATGTTGCAAGTTACGGGTAGGCCATATGGAGTCAAATTTACACTCAAGTGTAACACAACACCCCAAGGTACTTTCAGCTGTTGCAACTCAACATATGATTGCTTTGGCTGTAGGATAATTAAGTTGCAGCATTTGAATTACATTTTGCAGCTAAAATTATGGACATCTATGCCACCTATTACTTGTTTTTGGTCCAAAGATGAAATTCTTAATGCGTCAAAACATAAGTGTCCAGTTATAGTAACCAAACATGCCATAATTTTTTTTTGGGATAAGGAACTGGGCAAAAGAAGCAAGATTGTTATTTCATGTGACCATACAATCAGATTTTGGTGAGGCCTGAAAAAAAATAAACATGACTGTGGAAAAACCATTAATAGTAATACACCACCTGCAGATCATGATGAAATGTATCATTGGCAAACTTTTTAAAAATTGCTTCTTTCCATGTACCATGAAATGTATCATGTATCATGTATCAAGGTTGCTTCTTTCCATGTATCAAAGTATCAAAGTTGCTTCTTTCCATGTATCATGTATCATGTATCATTAATGAATCTAGTTGCTTCTTTCCATGTATCATGTATCATGTATTTGAGAATTTAAATTTCAATGTAGGCACAAGTGAAAGAACTTAAACAAAAGCATGATGAGGAAGAGATTTTTCTTGATGATGAAGAAATATTTATGCATGTTTTTGGCCCAAGTAAACGTGGTAGTCTTCTTTGTGAAGGAATGGGTCCAAATCAATCTACTTTGAGGTCTATTCAAGCTCAAGAATCAAGGACCATGATTGAAGATGCAATAAAAAGAGCAGAAAATGCAGAATTAAGACTTGAAACTACTGAAAAGGAATTGCATGACATGAAGGAAAAATTTTAGAACACTGAAAAGGAGTTTCAAGATATGAAAGAGAAACTTACAATACTAATGAATTTGGTAGCAAAGCAAGTGGGAGAGTAAGTATGACTATATGTAATTATGTTTTATTGGAATTTAGCTATCTTTTGGTGGTTACTAGTTAGGTTAGGTATGACTATATGTAATTATGTTGATACATATATGTGAATTTGTAATGTCTATGGTGGATAAATTGTGTAGTTTGATTAAATTTTATGGTTTCATTAATTAAGTTTTGAGTTTTTATTTTAAAATTTTTTAGCATTACTGATTGAATATTAATTCCAGCAATATATCTTTCTCAAGGAGTATATTTATAGTCATTGCTAAAAATAGGTATATATAAGTTGATATCTAAATAGGTATCTAAACTTTTTGTTATAAATATAACTTTATCCAATGGAATTATTACCATCATAAAAACTAGTTTATTTTTTTCGATGGATAACTTTCATCATAAATCCATCTTTTTCCAACGGAATTATTTTCGTAGCTAATTTAACTTTTCATCATAAATACAGCTTTTTCCAACGGAATTATTTCTATCATAAAAACTAAACTTTTCCTAACGATATGATTTTTCATTGTTTTTTTTTTTGCCAACAAGAGTTTTGCCAACGGTTCCCAACAGACTTAAAATCCATTAAGAAATATTTTCCTAACGGTTTTTATTAATTTTTCCAACGAAGTTTTTCGTTGGAAAAAACCTTTTTTTCTTGTAGTCCCTACATTCTTCTAGCACATCCTTATAATCAAAGAACCTCTCACTACAAGAGAAATAAAATATTGCGATGCCCAAATGCATCGCAATTACGTCGCTAATCATGATATTGCGATGCAATAGCGACGCAATAACGGCATCGCTCAACTGTCTGTCGTAATACCCATTTATCGCAATTGCGTTATAATATTGCGACTCTCTGCGATGCATGCAAATGCATCGCTATATTTAAAAATAATTTTTAAAAATAAAATTATTATTAAATATTGCGATGCACTATGTTGCATCGCAATATTGCAACGCATCCAGATGCATCGTAATATTTAATAATAATATTTTTGGTATAATAGCGACGCAATTTGAGTCGCTAATGCGTCGCAAATAAAAATTATTTTAAAATATTGCGACGCATGGTCATTGCATCGCAATATTTATTAAAAATTTTTAAGATAAAATAGTGATGCATTGTAGTCGCTAATGCGTCGCTATTAAATTTATTTTTAAATTATTACGATGCCAGATCATTGCATCGCAATATTTAATAATAATATTTTGAAAATATTAGCGATGCAATTTTAGTCGCTAATGCATCACAAATTTTGTTTTTAAAAAAATATAAAAAATTAAAAATTAAAATGGTTAATACAATTTCGCTAAATCTAAATATTGATACAAACATTTTTCACTCAATCCAAACAATAATAAATTTCCAAAAATAATTTATATATTAAAATTTTGAAGTTTTTACAACATAAAAAAAGAAAAGAAAAATACATCAAGAATCTAGACGATCACGTGGAGGCTGAAGACTCTGCGACAAGCGTCTAACCATATCCCGCAAATAATGCATCTCATCTCGCATGTCTACAACCTCCTGATCCCGGCCTCGCATACGATCCTCAAAATCCTGCTCGACCTCCTGGCGAACCTCCTCTGCAATAGATCTGCGAAGGTCCTGTAAACGCTCGAGAGGAAGATCACCAGGAACTCGCGAGCTGGAGGCCTGATGGGAAAAAAATGTAGAAGCTCTAGTGCCCAGACCATAGACCCTGCGGTCTCGTGGCTGGGCACCAACAGCCTCCAAAAACACACGCCGACTCTCCTCTGCTGAGAGTTCGACGGGCGTTTCCCCATCAGTAGAGTCGACCTGCGATGCCTGGGAGCAAAGCTCCTCGACTCGTGTCTTGAAATTATGAAATCAACAATAAATGAGTTAATAAATTTCTTGAAATAAAAATTTTAGAAATTAAACAGATACTACATATATCTAATTTCTTACCGCAACCTTCCATGATCGCGTATCGACCCAGGAACCGTCCCTCATGGTGTGTGTCGCCCTGAATAGACGAAACTCACCAGGATCTACGCCCTCCTGCTCAGACTATAACAATGAAAAAAATGATATTAATACAAATATTTGTAAATAACTAAATAGTAATTAAAATATTTTTATTTTCTTACCATACGCCGTCTGTGCTCCTGAATCGAAATGGAGCCCAAAGTATGGCGGGAGAGACCCGTGCCAGGACCGCCCTTCTCAGATCGGCGATTCGTGCTGGCTGATGCGGACCTCCTGCGCCAGCCATCGGACTCCCAGGCCTGCTGCCACTCGTGCCAAATACCCTCTGGTACGTGTGCAGGACGCTGACCCGATGACCTCCAACGATGAAGTATGTCGGAGTATCGGCGTCGCGTCAGAGCCTCCCATGCTGCACTAATGGCATCATGGCTGGCAGGATCCCACGTAAACTTTTTCTGCATTAAAATAAACAGTTAGTTTATGAATTTATTAAGTTTAAGAAATTTTATATCACTGATAAATTGTATTTAATAAGTTTACCTGAAACTCAGAAAAATAAAACTCCCTCGTGGCTGGAGATACGTGGCGCCAATCGTAGCCACTGGGATCTGCACGCCTCTGAAATACGGCGCTGATGTGGCTGGATACATGATGCTGCTCAATGAATCTGTTAAAAAAATGCATGTTTATAAGTAATTGACTAAAAAACATAAACATATATTTTTAATTAGTATATACTTACATCCCCTGAGCATCAAGTCGAAGTACAGTGCGGCCGAGGGTGGAAGAACTCTCGGAGGTCTGTGCCGATCGGCTGGATGGTAATACTGCTGCAGAGATCGAAGGCTGCGCCTCTGCTGGAGATCCAAACTCTCCATCTCTGATGCTCATATGATCTGATGTAGCAGGGCTACGTCTCTGCTCACTCCGTCTGTCGTCGGTAGATGTACCTCTGCCCGTCATACTGAAAATACTAAAGATTCACACAATTAAATTATGATTAATGATTGACTATGTAAGAAAAAAAAAATTTTTTGACAGTGGCCTGACCACCGTGGCCAGGCCACTGCCGGCCACGGCCGGGGGGGGGGGGGGGGGGGCGGGGGGGTTTCCCCCCTGTTAAGAAAAAGAAATTTTTTTTTTGACAGTGGCCTGGCCACCGTGGCCAGGCCACTGCCGGCCACGGCAGCGGCCGTGGCCGGAGAAGACGGCCACGGTAGCGGCCGTGGCCGCCTTGTCCGGCCGCGGCCACGGCCGTGGCCGGACAAGAAACAAAAGGGGGGGGGGCAGGGGGGTTTCTCCCCCCCCCCTGTTATGAAAATTTTTTTTTTTTTGACAGTGGCCTGGCCACCATGGCCAGGCCACTGCCGGCCACGGCAGCGGCCGTGGCCGGAGAAGACGGCCACGGCAGCGGCCGTGGCCGCCTTGTCCGGCGCAGCCACGGCCGTGGCCAGACAAGAAATAAAAGGCGGGGGGGGGGGGGCGGGGGGGTTTCCCCCCGGCCCCCCTGTTAAGAAAAAAAAAATATATTTTTTTTGACAGTGGCCTGGCCACCGTGGCCAGGCCACTGCCGGCCACGGCAGCGGCCGTGGCCGAAGAAGACGGCCACGGCAGCGGTCGTGGCCGCCTTGTCCGGCCGCGGCCGGACAAGAAATAAAAGGGGGGGGGGGGCGGGGGGGTTTCCCCCTGCCCCCCCTGTTAAGAAAAAAAAATTTTTTTTTTGACAGTAGCCTGGCCACCGTGGCCAGGCCACTGCCGGCCACGGCAGCGACCGTGGCCGGAGGGAAATCATTAAAAAAATTTTTTTTTTATAGTTTAGGGGCTAACCTTCGTCGAGAGAAGAAGCCGGAATCGGATGACAACGCCGGGGAGCCGGAGGAGCGAGGTGGGCGCCGGATTTTTTTTGAGCATGGCGGCAGCGGCGGCTAGGTCAAGACGGGAAGAAGAAGAAGAGAAGGGCGGTTTATATAAGTTCTTAGCGACGCAATTATTTGCGTCGCTATATGGTCGCAATATTTTTTTTTAATTTTTTCTGTCTTAGCGACGCATTAGTGCGTCGCTAATGCGTCGTTAATATCGTTTTATTATTAATTTATAAAAAAATAGCGATGCCAATAATTGCGTCGGTAATGCATCGCTAACTTGGCGCCTACAAACGACGGGAAATTTATTTTTATTTTCTAAGCATTGCGACGCAAAAATGCGTCGCAATAATTTTTTAATATTTTTAATCAGCTATATGTATTTTAATAATATAATTGCGACATATATTTTATCACAATATTTGTTTATTTTTTTTAAAAAAAAAGGTGTCGCTAAGGCGTCGCAATATTTTTTTAATATTTATAATGATAATATTTATAATTAATGTTAATAATTGCGATGAAAAATTGCATCGCAATATTTTTTATAAAATTTTTAATTACATAAATTTATTTTAAAAACATTGCGACGCAACTTATGCATCGCAATATTATATTGATTTTATTTTAAGACTGAAAAAAAATTTTACTTAAAATAATTGCGACGCATAAGTGTCGTCGCAATATTTGTTTAATTTTTTCCTAAAATGAGTCGCTACGGAGTCGCAAAAATTCTTAATTATTTATTAATGTTAATATTAATAATTTATGATAATTATTGCGACGCCTTATTGCGTCGCAATAATTTTTTAATATTTTTAATTAGATATATTTATTTAAAAATAATTGCGATGTAAATTATGCGTCGCAATATTATATTTTTTTATTTATTAATACTGATAAAAATTATATTGACTAAAATATTGCGACGTATAAAGTGCGTCGCAATATTTGCTAAATATTTTTTTCTAAAATGCATCGCTACAGCGTCGCAATAATTTTAAAATATTTTTCAAAAATTTTTAATAACTTTTTTTGAGTAATTATAAGTGATCCGACGGTTGCGATCGATCCAAGCCCTGATCCCGATCGGCCACGACCGATCTCGGACTGTGGCGATCGGTCCGATCGGCGATGATCCGACGGTTGTGATCGATCCAAGCCCTGATCCCGATCGGCCACGACCGATCCCGGACCGTTGCGATCGGTCCAAGATCGGCGACGATCCGACGGTTGCGATCGATCCAAGCCGTGATCCCGATCGGCCACGACCGATCTCGGACCGTGGCGATCGGTCCGATCGGCGACGATCCGACGGTTGCGATCGATCCAAGCCCTGATCCCGATCGGCCACGACCGATCCCGGACCGTTGCGATCGGTCCAATATCGGCGACGATCCGACGGTTGCGATCGATCCAAGCCCTGATCCCGATCGGCCACGACCAATCTCGGACGTGGCGATCGGTCCAAGATCGGCGACGATCCGATGGTTGCAATCGATCCAAGCCCTGATCCCGATCGCCATGACTGATCTCGGACCGTGGCGATCGGTCCGATCGGCAACGATCCGACATTTGCGATCAATCCAAGCCGTGATCCCGATCGGCCACGATCGATCTCGGACCGTGGCGATCGGTCCGATCGGCGACGATCCGACGGTTGCGATCGATCCAAGCCCTGATCCTGATCGGCCACGACCGATCCCGGACCGTTGTGATCGGTCCAAGATCGGCAATGATCCGACGGTTGCGATCGATCCAAGCCCTGATCCCGATCGGCCACGACCGATCCCAGACCGTTGCGATCGGTCCAAGATCGGCGACGATCCGACGGTTGCGATCGATCCAAACCCTGATCCCGATCGGCCACGACCGATCCCGGACCGTTGCGATCGGTCCAAGATCGGCGACGATCCGACGGTTGCGATCGATCCAAGCCGTGATCCCGATCAGCCACGACCGATCTCGGACCGTGGCGATCGGTCCGATCGGTGACGATCCAACGGTTGCGATCGATCCAAGCCCTCATCCCGATCGGCCATGACCGATTCCAGACCGATGCGATCGGTCCGACATCGCTGGCGATCGGACGGTTGCGATCGATCCAAGCCATGATCCCGATCGGCCACGACCGATCTCGGACCATGGCGATCGGTCCGATCGGTGACGATCCGACGGTTGCGATCGATCCAAGCCCTGATCCTGATCGGCCACGACCGATCTCGGACCGTTGCGATCGGTCCAAGATCGGCGATGATCCGACGGTTGCGATCGATCCAAGCCGTGATCCCGATCGGCCACGACCAATCTCGGACCGTGGCGATCGGTCCAAGATCGGCGACGATCCGATGGTTGCAATCGATCCAAGCCCTGATCCCGATCGGCCACGACTGATCTCGGACCGTGGCGATCGGTCCGATCGGCAACGATCCGACATTTGCGATCAATCCAAGCTGTGATCCCGATCAACCACGACCGATCTCGGACCGTGGCGATCGGTCTGATCGGCGACGATCCGACGATTACGATCGATCCAAGCCCTGATCCCGATCGGCCACGACAGATCCCGGACCGTTGCGATCGGTCCAAGATCGGCGACGATCCGACGGTTGCGATCGATCCAAGCCATGATCCCGATCGCCACGACCGATCTCGGACTGTGGCGATTGGTCCGATCGGTGATGATCCGACGGTTGCGATCGATCCAAGCCCTGATCCCGATCGGCCATGACCGATCCCGGACCGTTGCAATCGGTCCAAGATCGGCGACGATCCGACGGTTGCGATTGATCCAAGCCGTGATCCCGATCGGCCACGACCAATCTCGGACCGTGGCGATCGGTCCAAGATCGGCGACGATCCGACGGTTGCAATCGATCCAAGCCCTGATCCCGATCGGCCATGACTAATCTCGGACCGTGGCGATCGGTCCGATCAGCAATGATCCGACATTTGCGATCAATCCAAGCCATGATCCCGATCGGCCATGACCGATCTCGGACATTGGCGATCGGTCCGATCGACGACGATCTGACGGTTACGATCGATCCAAGCCCTGATCCCGATCGGCCACGACCGATCCCGGACCGTTGCGATCGGTCCAAGATCGGCGACGATCCGACGGTTGCGATCGATCCAAGCCATGATCCCGATCGGCCACGACCGATCTCGGACCGTGGCGATCGATCCGATCGGCGACGATCCGACGGTTGCGATCGATCCAAGCCCTGATCCCGATCGGCCATGACCGATCCCGGACCGTTGCGATCGGTCCAAGATCGGCGACGATCCAACGGTTGAGATCGATCCAAGCCGTGATCCCGATCGGCCACGACCAATCTCAGACCGTGGCGATCGGTCCGATCGGTGACGATCCAACGGTTACGATCGATCCAAGCCCTTATTCCGATCGGCCACGATCGATTTTGGACCGATCGCTATTTAACATAATTAATTTTTTTAAATATATTACGACGCAAAGGGTAGCGTGGTAATTTTTAATATAATAATTATATTATATAAAAAATTAATTTTAATTATTATAATTACGATGCAATAAGTGCATCGCTATATTAAAACATAATTTCCTTAATTAATTTTTTGGTTCATTACGTCGCTAATGCATCGCTATTTAACATAATTAATTTTTTAAAAATATTGCAACGCACTGTGTTACGTCGCAATTATTTTTTCTCATATTTATACTTTATAAAATTTAATTTTATTTAAAATAATTGCGATGCATTTATTGCGTCGCTAAATTTAAAAATAATTTTAATTTATTTTTTGGTTTCTTGCATCGCTAATGCGTCGCTATTTAAAATATTTAATTTTTTTCAAAACATTGCGACGCACTAAATGCGTCGCAATATTTTTTTAAATATTTATACTTTAAAAACTTTAATTTCATTTAAATTATTTGCGATGCAATTGATGCATCGCTAAATTAAAAATAATTTTTCTAATTTTTTTATTTATTACGTTGCTAATGCGTCACTATTTAATATATTTAATTCTTTTAAAAACATTACGACGCACTGTGTTGCGTCGCAATATTTTTTCAGATATTTAAATTTTATAAAATTTAATTTTATTTAAATTATTTGCGACGCAATTGGTGCGTCACTAAATTAAAAATAATTTCTCTAATTTTCTATTTTATTGCGTCGCTAATGCGTCGCTATTTAACATATTTAATTCTGTTCAAAACATTGCGACGCACTGAGGTGCATCGCAATTTTTTTTCGTTATTTAAATTTTATAAAAAATTAATTTAAAAATATTGCGACGAATTATTTGCGTCGCAATATTAAAATATTATTTTTTTGATTTTCTGTTAATTGAGTCGCTAATGCGTCGCTAATTGCGTCGTAATATTTTGTTGTCACAGAGGCATCGCAAAGTGGTCGCAATTTAGCGACGCAATTATGCGTCGCTAAACTTGCGTCGCTATTTCAGTATTTTCTTGTAGTGTCTCCACCTTCGCCAGCCAATCAAGAAATTCTTCGATATTAAACGTACCATTGAAATAGAGAAGATCTACCCTTAGGTGGTAATTTCTTCCATCGGAGTGATCATAATCATCATAATCGTGGTATTCCCTTCGGTTTCTTCTTCCACCATAGCCACCCCTCATATGTGGTTGCCTCCTCTCAAACCCCAAAGCCTCTTCCTCTGAATCAACATCAAAGATCTGTATCCTCCGATTTGCACGGATGGGTTCATTGATTGGAATATCATAATCTTTTCGTGGCCTAGGTCATCTTCCGTCATCAATCCTGCCCCTATTATTAGCGACCTCCATAGCATCAAATCGCTCGATCAAAGTCTCGACAAGCTGCTCTACTAGCCTTAATCTTCGATCCATAACATTTATCTCCGTCCTTAGAACCGGTTAATCAGCCCCTTGGACTCCCGCATCATGAGCATCGTCATGAGTGCGACCGCCGTCGACGTCATTGCCAGAAGACATCTTGCAGGAACTCACCTTGCTCTGATACCAATCTGACGCAGTGCGAAAGCGTTGGAATAAACAAGAATTCAATAACAACGACTGAACTCCAAAATAAACAATCACTCGCAAGCGATTCAGAGAAAACCTCTCTGAAGATGTATTTTTCAACTTTCAACAAAATTGATCTCCTCTGTCTCGAAACCTTAAAACAACTATTTATAGTCTATAAGAAATAAAATAATTTAGGAAACTAAAAAAGCTATAAAAAATAAAATAACTTAGGAAACTTAAAAGCTACATAAATAAAATAATTTAGGAAACTAAAAAGCTATAGAAAAAATAATAATTTAGTTTCAGTCTACATCACTCATCCTTGAAATCATCTATGGCTTCCCTCAACTCACGATAAGAAAAGCATCTGGGTGCTATTTCATCAACCAAACCTAGTTCTCTGCTTCTCCCCATCCTTCTGTAGCTTCTAGCTCGTTGCCTACAAATAAAGAGAGTTAAAACAGCAATGGTGCAGGCTAAGCCTGCAATAACGTACAGTTACAGACACAATTAAGATGTTAGTGCGGAATTCTTTATTAATCATCACGTTCGGAACTGCAGCAGGGCTTTCTTCATGGCCTGTACCAGGTCCTTCTTCAGGGCCTATTGCGGTCACCTTAATGAATGCCACGGTCGAGCCTTGTCCATCTTCCTGCCCATATTTCAGTGGAAATTTCTGTTTACTGCATTTGTTGTCTTGAAAGAAAGCGGCATCACAATTGCAGTCTTCCAAACATTCGTTTTTGCAATCGTCCTTGCTCGTAACAGAGAATGGTGCAGCATAGGGATCATTTACCCACACTACATTCTCCAAAGTAGACATGTTTTGCATCACACTATCTTTTTTCAGGTAGCAACCGTTGCTGGTGAAGATCCTCGTGCATCCAATTGCTGTTCTATTAGCATCAACGTAATCAAAGCCAGGGAAACATGAGCATACCACTGACCCAGCTGTGGAAGTGCAGTAGCTGTTCAAGCCACAGGTGCCCTTGACATCGCACCGATCTGTCGAATCTGGGAGTACCTTTAAAACCTCCATCGTCTTTGACTTCAAATCATGAGCATATAACCTGAGTCTCCCATCCATGTCTAATGTTGCACGGTAGATCAGCGTTGGCTGGCTTTGGTAGGCAGCTGTTATGTTCTTCGTGAAATTGGTACTGAACAGGTAAAGTCTACCATCATTGTCGAAATTTAGGCTCAAGTTGCGATATCCAAATGTTCCAGAGGCCCAGTAAGCATCTTCACCAACATCTAATGTTTCCACAGGATACATAACGAGGTTCCCGTCATTCTGCATCTTGAGCCGAAACTTCCCACTGGAGTGGTTTGTTTCTGAGATGCTGGAGATGAGCTCAGTTTCAGCGGACACTATCTGACCTGGCATTATTGTATCAGTTGGAATATCAAAAGTTTGCCATATGATGATATCCAAGTTGGAACCACAGAATAGATGACGAAGTGACAGTATCTAACCTGGCATGATTGTATCAGTTGGAATATCAAAAGTTTGCCATATGATGATATCGGGGTTGGAGCCATAGATGACGAAGTTCCCTGAGTCGAGCATGGAGGCAGAGGAAGCATAGGCATCCTTGGTAAACTGGGAGATGGACTTGTCTTCTAGCTTAAGTCCGTTCAAGGTTAGCTTTAACACAGCATCTTTGGAAACTGACGGACCGTCTCGTTCTGCTGCCCAAATAATGGTGGCGTTTCCATCAGATGTCGCAAGCCATATCCCGACAAAGAAGCCGCTGCCTTCTGGGTAGAATCCGAAGGCAAAATGCCCAGAAGGGGAGAACCATGAAAAATAAAATATTGCAACGCCTAAATGCATCGCAATTGCATCGCTAAATATGCTATTGCGATGCAATAGCAATGCAATGACGGCGTCGCTCAGATGTCCATCGCAATATTCATTTATCGCAATTCTGTCGCAATATTGCGACTCTCTGCGATGCAACATTGCGTCGCAATATTGCGACGCATCCAATGCGTCGCTAAATTAAAAATTAAATTATAATATTTAAAATTATTATTAAATATTGCGATGCACTCATTTGCGTCGCAATATTGCGACGCATTTCATTGCGTCGCAATATTTAATAATAATATTTATATAAATAGCGACGCAATTTGCGTCGCTAAAGCGTCGCAAATAAATTTTTTTTTTAAAATATTGCGACGCAAGGTCATTGCGTCACAATATTTATTAAAAATATTTTAGATATAATAGCGACTCAATTTGAGTCGCTAATGCGTCGCTATTAAATTTTTTTTAAATTATTGCGACGCCAGGTCGTTGCGTCGCAATATTTAATAATAATATTTTAAAATATTAGCGATGCAATTGCAATCGCTAATGCGTCGCTAAATAAATATTTTAAAAAAATTAAAAATTTAAAAATTAAAACGGTTAATATCAATTTCGTTAATTTAAATATTGATACGAAACATTTTCACTCAATCCAAACAATAATATATTTCAAAAATAATTTATATATTAAAATTTTGAAGTTTTTGTACAACATAAAAAAAAAAAAAAAATACATCAAGAATCTGAGCGATCACGTGGAGGCTGTGGAGGCTGGAGACTCTGCGACAAGCGTCTAACCATATCCCGCAAATAATGCATCTCATCTCGCATGTCTGCAACTCCTGATCCCGGCCTCGCATACGATCCTCAAAATCCTGCTCGAACTCCTGCCGAACCTCCTCTGCAATAGATCTCCGAAGCTCCTCTAAATGCTCGGGAGGAAGATCAGCAGAACTCGCGAGCTGGAGGCCTGATGGGGAAAAATGTAGAAGCTCTAGTGCCCATACCATAGACCCTGCGGTCTCGTGGCTGGGCACCAACAGCCTCCAAAAACACACGTCGACTCTCCTCTGCTGAGAGTTCGACGGGCGTCTCCCCATCAGTAGAGTCGACCTGCGATGCCTGGGAGCGAAGCTCCTCGACTCGTGTCTTGAAATTATGAAATCAACAATAAATGAGTTAATAAATTTCTCGAAATAAAATTTTAGAAATTAAACATACTACATAAATCTAATTTCTTACCGCAACCTCCCGTGATCGCGTGTCGACCCAGGAACCGTCCCTCCTGGTGTGTGTCGCCCTGAATAGACGAAACTCACCAGGATCTCCGCCCTCCTGCTCAGACTATAACAATAAAAAAAAATGATATTAATACAAATATTTGTAAATAACTAAAATAGTAATTAAAATATTTATGTTTTCTTACCATACGCCGTCTGTGCTCCTGAATCGAAATGGAGCCCGAAGTATGACGGGAGAGACCCGTGCCAGGACCGCCCTTCTCAGATCGGCGGTTCGTGCTGGCTGATGCGGACCTCCTGCGCCAGCCATCGGACTGCCAGGCCTGCTGCCACTCGTGCCAAATACCCTCTGGCACGTGCGCAGGACGCTGACCCGATGACCTCCAACGATGAAGCATGTCGGAGTATCGGCGTCGCGTCAGAGCCTCCCATGCTGCCCTAATGGCATCATGGCTGGCAGGATCCCACGTAAACTTTTTCTGCATTAAAATAAACAGTTAGTTTCTGAATTTATTAAGATTAAAAAATTTTATATCAGTGATAAATTGTATTTAATAAGTTTACCTGAAACTCAGAAAAATAAAACTCCCTCGTGGCTGGCGATACGTGGCGCCAATCGTAGCCACTGGGATCTGCACGCCTCTGAAATACGGCGCTGATGTGGCTGGATACATGATGCTGCTCAATAATCTGTTAAAAAAATGCATGTTTATAAGTAATTGACTTAAAAACATAAATATATTTTTAATTAGTATATACTTACAGCCCCTGAGCATCAAGTCGAAGTACGGTGCGGCCGATGGTGGAAGAACTCTCGGAGGTATGTGCCGATCGGCTGGATGGTAATACTGCTGCAGAGATCGAAGGCTGTGCCTCTGCTGGAGATCCAACTCTCCATCTCCGACGCTCATGTGATCTGATGCAGCAGGGCTACGTCTCTGCTCACTCCGTCTGTCGTCGGTAGATCTACCTCTGCCCGTCATACTGAAAATACTAAAGATTCACACAATTAAATTACGATTAATGATTGACTATGTAAAAATTTAACACTTATAAAAAAAGTTAAATTTTAAAAAACCTCTATGTTTAATCGGTGTCATTTGTTTCGTGAAATGTTGGTTCAACATCCGATGCCGTATCGGATGCGATTCAGTTTCATTATCATCGGAAGGAAACCGAACATTTGCATCCGCAATTTCTTGGACATCACCATTTGGATCTCTAAGTGATGTTTCAGGAGCCCTTGTGTCATCCTCAATTGCATGCATTTCCATCTCATCCTCTTGAAATGCAGGGCACTCGGCTGATTGACTTGATGAACTCTCCTCTAATACGATTGTTGAACGTGGGACGATTTTAGAAACGGCCCACCAATCTCGCTTGTCGTTGCGCAAACTTGGATATCCGCAGTAAAAGACTTGCTGAGCTTGGGATGCAAGGATGAATGGGTCATATTTCTGCAATCTTCGTCGATGGTTCACTTCAACCAAATTGTAGTCGTTATGAACCCTTTTGCCCACAGGAACTATCGGATCGAACCAATCACAACGAAACAATACGGTTCGTTTCATAGGCCAACCGGGATATTCAACTTCAACCACCTCTACTAACTTTCCATAATAATCCTGCATATTTGCTCCAACACTTTCTCCTTTAACACACACGCCCCAGTTCTGCGTGCCTCTTGAAGCTGCTAATCGTTCAATCTGAAATTTGTACCCATTTACAAAATAGCCAGTAGAGGTTGTTACGGTCTTCAATGGCCATTGCGATAGACATTTAATGAAAATATTGTCGGTTGTGGACCATGGACCGTTTACCTATAAATTAATAAGCTATTCACATCCAATTCAAAAAATAAAGCCATTATCGAAATTGATTGAGTGATACTACTCACAAATTCATAAAACCAGTAAGCAAACTCCGTTTCTAATTTCTGCCCAATTGCAACTTGACTGATGTCGGGATTCATCTGTCGTTGTCTATCACAAAACATCCTTATGGGATGAAAAGGATGAAAACTATGTTAGAAATTAAATATTATGGTATATTAATTAAATTAAAATTTTCAATTAAGCATTGAAGTATACACTTACTCAATATATGGATCGACTTCTCTACAGTTCATTAGGATGTAATAATGTGCTGCATTATACTCCATATCGCTAAGATTTCTTGACTTCTGCCCACCAAATGAACGGCCGATACCTTTAAAAATTGATATTCTACCGTCATTAGGTTCTCCTTCGTCCACACATACGTCATCGTTACGACCAAGATTTCGGCTCCTCGTGTGGACGTGACCCTCAAAGTAATGCGAGGCAAAAGCTGAAACTTCTTCGACCAAGTGTGCATTGCATATAGAACCTTCAACCCTTGCCTTATTACGCACATTATTTTTTAACTTCTTAAGATACCTATATGTAAAGTTGAAACAAAAAATTAACCAATTTTCAAGCAATGAAATAATATTTGAAATGTCAACATATCTTAATGATGTATATATTTACCTCTCGAAAGGATACATCCAGCGATACTGCACGGGACCAGCTATGCTCGCTTCGTATGGCAAGTGAACCGGTAAATGCTCCATTGAGTCAAAAAAACTGGGAGGAAATATTCGCTCAGCTTGCATAAAATAATTGGAATTTCCTCCTCAAGCCTTGCCATGGATGCAGAAGTAATGACTGCGGCAGATAACTCCTTGAAGAACAAGCTGAGCTCCGTAATTGCCTTCCAGACATGTTGCGGAAGCAACTCACGAAAAGCTATAGGTAATAACCGTTGCATGAAAACATGGCAGTCGTGACTCTTCATGCCGAACAACTTGAGCTTATGCATGTCCACACACCTACCGATATTTGAGGCATAACCATCTGGAAATTTTAACCCTCTAAGCCAGTTACATAAAACTTCTCGTGAATTTCTGTCAAGAGTGTAACAGCTTTAGGATAGGTCCCGTCGGCACTCCTTCTCAAATCACCTCTTCTGCAGTACTGATTAAGTTCTTCTCTTGACTTTGCAGTATCTTTTGTTTTTCCCGGGATGTTTAGCACCGTGTTAAATATGTTATCAAAGAAATTTTTCTCGATATGCATAACATCCAAGTTGTGCCGGATGAGATTTGTGCTCCAATAAGGCAAATCCCAAAATATACTCGCTTCTTCCAGTTATGTTCTTTACATATACGGCCATTTATTCTATCTGCATCCGGTTCCCATGCATACATCAACCCCAAATGCTCTATAGTATCAAATATATCCGTGCCGGACCTAACCGGTTCGGCGAATTTTGTGACTGCTTTGTTCTTCCGGAAGGCGATCAAGTTACGCCTGTAAGGATGATTTGGGGGCAAGAACTTCCTATGGTTATCAAACCATGACTGCTTACCACTCTTCTGCAATGTAAATGCATCCGAATCATACATGCAATGAGGGCATGCCAGACGTCCAGCAGTGCTCCAACCAGACAACATTGCATATGCCGGGAAATCACTTATTGTCCACATCAAAGCAGCTCTCATGATGAAATTCTGTTTCATAGAAATGTCGTAGGCTATGACTCCTGTTTCCCACAACATTTTCAATTCGGCCACCAACGGTTGCAGAAAGACATCAATCTTTTCCTTTGGATTTGATGGTCCTGGAACCAAAACTGGTTAAAAACATTGCAGTATCTTTCATGCACTTCCACGGAGGAAGGTTATATACAGTCAGTATCACAGGCCAACATGAATACTGTTGCCCCGCTTGACCAAATGGTTGGAAGCCATCGGTACAAAGACCTAATCTCACATTCCTTATATCTTCAGCGAAATCAGGATGATTTTCATTGAAATGCTTCCAAGCCTTTGAATCTGATGGATGCCGCATTTCATCCTCTTTAGATTCATGTTCGGCATGCCATCTCATATCAGCAGCTGTTGCCTCAGATCTGTATAATCTCTGCAGGCGTGGGGTAAGAGGAAAGTAATGCATCCTCTTGTAAGGCACACTTTTCCTCCTACTTGTACTGGCTCCTCCTTCGCTATTTTTGTACCTCGATTGCCCACAAATCTTACACCATCTCAGCTCTGAGTCTTCACCCCAAAATATCATACAATTGTTCAAGCAACAATCGATCTTATTAACTGGGAGCCCAAGCCCACGCAACAACTTCTTTGTTGCGTAAAAACTGTCTGCTGCAACATTATCATTTGGCAAAATTTCTTTGATTAACCCAGCTACAGAATTGAACGCCTTTTCTGATAATCGATGTTCTGCCTTAATATTCAACATTCGAGCAGCTGTAGACAACTGGGAATGACCCTCACAACCAGGATACAATTCTTGATTTGCAGCACGCAACATATCGTAAAATTGTTGTGCATCTGGATTTGGTTCTTCCATAAATGTATTCTGATTGAATTCATTACCCGATGCATTCATCACCATTTGTTCATATGTGTTTAAATTCACAAATGGTTCATCTACGGGAATTGACTCTTGTTGGCCTATAACAGCTGCTGGAATATCCTCTGGTTCACCATGACAGTACCAAACATAGTAATCAGGAACAAACCCCTTCTTACACAAATGCACCTTAACAGTTTCAACATCTCTGTAGGCTTTATTCTGACACCTGTGGAAGTTGCATGGGCACCTAATCCTAGGCCATCCATCCATCAGGTTGGCTACATGCAAATGCGATAAATTCTTCCAATCCATTCAGAAAATCTGGATTAAGCAAGCCATCTTTTATCCTTGCATACATCCACGAGCGAGCCCCGCTCATTTTTGACCGACTTATACAAAGTCTGGTAAACCATTAAAGGAAACCACAAAATAAAACTATATTAGTATTACTAAATATATAACTAAATTATTTCTTTTACACAACTAAGGTTAATAACAACCATTTAAATCATTTATAACTAAACCAATTTTCTTTTAGGCAACTAAGGTCCCTACCATGCAAGGGCGGCCACGGCTACGATCCTTGGCGTGCTAGCAAGGACCGAGGCACAGGTTCATGGCTAATGGTAGGGCTTGAGTTCGGGTCGGGCCGCAAGGCGGTCCGTTTAATCATGAGACTTCACAAGCATTCAAGTGTCTTAAATTAATTCTACCTTCACTCCATGTCTAAAGGTAAGGCCCTATCCCATTCAAGAATATTTTTTGTGATATGTTATTCTGCTATTAATTATCATCGATCGGTTACATTGAAATTTCGGCAGCATTTCCCATATGTTCTCCTAAATGTGTGGCATATAAGCCACACTAGGAGAACGTATGAGCAAATACAAACCGCAATCTCACCCAACGATGATTAATAGCAGACTAACATATCGCAAAAAATATTCTCAAACTGTCCACCAGGACAATTTGAGAATTTGCAAGACTAAGGCTTACAAATTCTCAAACGGGTCTAAAGGTTATAGTGCTGTGATTAATAGTATGGAAGTCCGAAGACAATCGAACTTATGCTTGTTATTCTTAACTTCTTGTCAATTATACATATATAGGAATAGTGTTCTATATATAGTCATTGACTTCTTAAGATTATTGTGTCAAATACAAATGTTTGTGAAGACTAAAATATAAATCATTGAAACTACTAATTTATTGCTACAAATTAAATAATAATACAACAAGACTTTCTATCTAGCATTACATAATTTAATGCATCATTCAATTTGCGCAGAATGTAAATAATCAAGACATAACAATTGTAAATAACTACAAATGCACAAATATTATTGCATAAACATTCTGCTTAAATTAATTATTGCATAAATATTTGTAAATTAAATAATAATACAACAAGACTTTCTATCTAGCATTACAAATATTATTGCATAATCAAGACATAACAATCAGTCTATCCAAAGAGCTCCGACTAATGACATAAATTAATTAATTTATAACTAATCTAATAAAAAATTAGATTAGTGGTCACATTTTTTTTAATATTTATCATCAAATTATTTGAAAATATTTTTAATAACAATAAAATATAATAGAATCTACAAATTAAGCCTTAATTTTTTTTCATGAGTGTTTAAATTTTTTTTTTTGAAGGGGCTGGAGGGTCGGGAAAACCCCCCTAGCTGTTACTTTTTTTAAAAAAAAATTAAGTTGCCCATGTTTTAAAAATATATTTATAATTTTTATATTTATCATCAAATTATTTGAAATTATTTTTAAAAATAATAAAATATGATAGAATCTAATTTTTTTTGTTAATTTTTTTATGAGTGTTAATTTTTTTTTTAATTGAAGGAGCCGGGGGTGGGGGAAAAGCCCCCTAGCTGTTACCAAATTTTTTTTTTTAATTGAAGGGATCCGAGAAGACAAAATGGGGCGGGGGGGGTCCCCCTCCCCCTTGTTACCCAATTTTTTTTTTTTTTTTTTGACTGTGGCCTGGCCACCATGGCCAGGCCACTGCCGGCCACGGCAGCAGCCGTTGCCGGCTTCTCCGGCCGCGGCCACGGCCGTGGCCAGAGAAGACAAAATGAAACCACCCCCCCCCCGTTACCAAATTCTTTTTTTTTTTTGACTGTGGCCTGGCCACCGTGGCCATGCCACTGCCGGCCACGGCAGCGGCTGTGGCCGGCTTCTCCGGCCGCGGCCGCGGCCGGAGAAGACAAAATGGGGGGGTGGTTTCCCCACCCCCCCTGTTACCAAATTTTTTTTTTTTTTTTGACTGTGGCCTGGCCACCGTTGCCAGGCCACTGCCGGCCACGGCAGCGGCCGTGGCCGAAGAAGACAAAATGGGGGGGGGGGTTTCCCCACCCCCCCTGTAAGCAAATTTTTTTTTCTTTGACTGTGGCCTGGCCACCGTGGCCAGGCCACTGCCGGCCATGGCAGCTACCGTGGCCGGAGAAGACGACCATGGTTTTGGCCGTGGCCGGAGGAAAATTATTACAAAATTTTTTTTTTTAAGAGGGTGGGGGGGCTTACCTCGATCGAGATGATACGTCGGAGTTGGAGGAGATCGTCGGGGAGCCGGAGCACCATAGGGGGGGAGCCGAAGCAGCGGACGGTGGCAGCCGAATTTTTTTTGGGGAGGGCGGTGGCTAGGTCAAGACGGGGAAGAAGAAGAGAAGGCCGGCCGAATGCATATATGAGAAATTAGCGACGTAATTTATTGCGTCGCTAATCGGTCGCAATTTTTTTTTAAATTTATTATGTATTTGCGACGCAACAATACGTCGCTAATTCATCATTAATTTGGTTTTATTATATTTTATAAAAAAATTGTAACGCAATTAATTGCGTCGCTAATGCGTCGCTAACTTGGCACCAATATCCTGCAGAAAAATTATTTTTATTTTCTAGAAATTGCATCGCTAAGGCATCGCAATATTTTTTAAATATTTTTAAATGATTAAAATAATAATTTATAACAATAATTGCAACGCATACAGTGCGTCACAAAAATTTTTCTAACTATTTCATTACATATATTTATCCAAAAAACATTGCGACACAACTAATGCGTTGCAATATTATATGTTTTATTTTTTTTTTTTTAAATATTTATAAATGATAAAAATTAAAATTTATGATAATAATTGCGAAGCACAAATTGCATCGCAATATTTTTTTATACTTTTTCATTACATATATTTATAGAAAAAACATTGCGATGCAACTTATGCGTCGCAATATTATATTTCTTTTATTTATTAATACTGATAAAAATTATATTACTAAAAATAATTGCGACGCATACATTGCATCACAAGATTTATTTATTTATTTTTTCAAAATGTGTCGCTACGACGTCGCAATAATTTTTTAATATTTATAAATGATAATATGTATAATTTATGATAATAATTG
Organism: Calamus simplicifolius; assembly: GCA_900491605.1. Lineage (NCBI taxonomy): Eukaryota > Viridiplantae > Streptophyta > Magnoliopsida > Arecales > Arecaceae > Calamus > Calamus simplicifolius. The sequence goes on from UESW01004012.1 coordinate 1,307,106, forward strand.
CAATGCACAAATTGCATCGCAATATTTTTTTTATACTTTTTCATTACATATATTTAGAAAAAACATTGCGCAACTTATGCGTCGCAATATTATAATTCTTTTATTTATTAATACTGATAAAAATTATATTACTAAAAATAATTGCGATGCATACATTGCGTCGTAAGATTTGTTTATTTTTTTCTTTGAAAATGCGTCGCTACGGCGTCGCAAGAATTTTTTAATATTTATAAATGATAATATATAATGATAATAATTGCGATGCACAAATTGCGTCGTAATATTTTTTTTATACTTTTTCATTACATATATTTATAGAAAAACATTGCGACACAATTTATGCGTCGCAATATTATATTCTTTTATTTATTAATACTGATAAAAATTATATTTACTAAAAATAATTGTGATGCATACATTGCGTCACAATATTTATTTATTTTTTCTTCGAAAATGCGTCGCTACGGTGTCGCAATAATTTTTTAATATTTATAAATGATAATATGTGTAATTTATGATAATAATTGCGACGCACAAATTGCGTCATAATATTTTTTTTATACTTTTTCATTACATATGTTTATAGAAAAAATATTGCGACGCAACTATTGCATCGCAATATTATATTTTTTTTATTTATTAGTACTGATAAAAATTATATTTACTAAAAATAATTACGACGCAATATTTACTAAAAATAATTGCGACGCATATATTGCGTCGCAATATTTGTTTATTTTTTTCTTCAAAAATGCGTCGCTACGATGTCGCTACGGTTCGAGATCGCTGATGATCCGACGGTTGCCATCGATCCCAGCCCTGATCCTGATCTGCCACGACCGATCTCGGACCACGGCGATCGATCCGATCGGCGACGATCCGACGATTGCGATCGATCCAAGCCCTGATCCCGATCGGCCACGACCGATCCCGGACCGTTGCGATCGGTCCAAGATCGCTAACGATCCAACGGTTGCGATCGATCCAACCCCTGATCCCGATTGGCCACGACCGATCTAGGACCATGGCGATTGGATCCCGATCGACGTCGATCCGACGGTTGCCATCGATCCAAGCCTTGATCGATCTCGGTCGGTGATGAACGATCTCGAACCGTTGCGATCGATCCGGTAGGCAACAATCCGATGGTTGCGATCGATCCAAGCCGTGATCCCGATCGGCCACGACCGATCTCGGACCGTTGCAATCCGTTCGAGATCGGCGATGATCTGACGGTTGCAATCGATCGAAGCCATGATCCCGATCGGCCACGACCGATCTCGGACCGTGGCGATCGGTCCGATCGGCGACGATCCGATGGTTGCGATCGATCCAGGCCCTGATCCCGATCGGCCATGACCGATCCCATACCGATGCGATCGGTCCGAGATCGCTGACGTTCGACGGTTGCGATCGATCCAAGCCCTGATCCCGATCGGCCACGACCGATCCCGGACCATGGCGATCGGTCCGATCGGCGATGATCCGACGATTGCGATCGATCCAAGCCCTGATCCCGATCATCCACGATCGATCTCGGACCGAGATCGATCGGTCCGATCGGCGTTGATCCGACGATTGCCATCGATCCCAACCCTGATCCTGATCCGCCATGACCGATCTCGGACCACGGCGATCGATCCGATCGGCGATGATCCGACAATTGCGATCAATCCAAGCCCTGATCCCGATTGGCCATGACCGATCCCGGACTGTTGCGATCGGTCCGAGATCACTGACGATCCGATGGTTGCGATCGATCCAGGCCCTGATCCCGATCGGCCATGATCGATCCCATACCGATGCGATCGGTCTGAGATCGCTGACGTTCCGACGGTTGCGATCGATCCAAGCCCTGATCCCGATCGGCCATGACCGATCCTGGACCATGGCGATCGGTCCGATCGGCGATGATCCGACGATTGCGATCGATCCAAGCCCTGATCCCGATTGTCCACGATCGATCTCGAACCGAGATCGATCAGACCGATCGGCATCGATCCGACGGTTGCCATCGATCCCAACCCTGATCCTGATCCGCCATGACCGATCTCAGACCACGGAGATCGATCCGATCGGCGATGATCCGACGATTGCGATCAATCCAAGCCCTATTCCCGATCGGCCATGACTGATCCCGGACCGTTGCGATCGGTCTGAGATCACTGACGATCCGATGGTTGCAATCGATCCAGGCCCTGATCCTGATTGGTCATGACCGATCCCATACCGATGCGATCGGTGCGAGATCGCTGATGTTCCGACAGTTGCGATCGATCCAAGCCCTGATCCCGATCGGCCACGACCGATCCTGGACCATGGCGATCGGTCTGATCAGCGATGATCTGACGATTGCAATCGATCCAAGCCCTGATCCCGATCGTCCATGATCGATCTCGGATCGAGGCGATCGGACCGATCGGCGTCGATCCAAAGGTTGCCATCGATCCCAACCCTGATCCTGATCCGCCATGATCGATCTCGGACCACGGCAATCAATCCGATGATTGCGATCGATCCAAGCCCTGATCTCGATTGGCCACAACCGATCGAGGACCGTGGTGATCGGATCGATCGGCGTCGATCCGATGGTTGCCATCGATCCAAGCCCTGATCGATCCTGGTCGGCGATGAACGATCTCGGACCATCGCGATCAATCCGATAGGCGACAATCCGACGGTTGCGATCGATCCAGGCTGTGATCCCGATAGGCCACGACCGATCTCGGACCGTTGCAATCCGTCCGAGATCAGCGATGATTCGATTGTTGCGATCGATCGAAGCCATGATCCCGATCGGTCGCGACTGATCTTGGACCGTGGCGATCGGTCCGATCGGCGACGATCCGACGGTTGCGATCGATCCAAGCCCTGATCCCGATCGGCCATGATCGATCCCAGACCGATGCGATCGGTCCGAGATCGCTGACGATCCGACGGTTACGATCGATCCAAGCCCTGATTTCGATCGGCCACGACCGATCCCGGACCGTTGCGATCGGTCCGAGATCGCTGACGATCTGATGGTTACGATCGATCCAGGCCCTGATCCCGATCGGCCATGACCGATCTTGGACCATGGCGATCTATCCAATCGCCGACGATCCGACGATTACGATCGATCCAAGCCGTGATCCCGATCGGCCACGACCGATCTCGGACCGTGGTGATCGGTCCGATCGGCAATGATCCGACGGTTGCGATCGATCCAAGCCCTGATTCCAATCGGCCACGATCGATTTTGGACCGATCGCTATTTAACATAATTATTTTTTAAAAAAATTTACCACGCAAAGGGTTGCATCGTATTTTTTAATATGATAATTATATTATAAAAAAATTAATTTTATTTATAATAATTACGATGCAACAAGTGTGTCGCTAAATTAAAACATAATTTTCTTAATTTTCTGGTTTATTGCGTCGCTAATGCGTCGCTATTTAACATAATTAATTTTTTAAGAAACATTGCAACGCACTGAGTTGCGTCGCAATATTTTTTTTCTCATATTTATACTTTATAAAAATTAATTTTATTTAAATTATTGTGATGCAATTGGTGCGTCGCTAAATTAAAAATAACTTTTCTAATTTTTTGGTTTATTGCATCGCTAATGTGTCGCTATTTAATATATTTAATTTTTTTAAATACATTGCGACGCACTGAGTTACGTTGCAATATTTTTTTCTAATATTTATAGTTTATAAAATTTAATTTCATTTAAATTATTTGCAATGCAATTGGTGCGTCGCTAAATTAAAAATAATTTTTTTAATTTTCTGGTTTATTGCGTTGCTAATGCGTCGCTATTTAATATATTTAATTTTTAAAAAATATTGCGACGCACTGAGTTGCATCGCAATATTTTTTTCTAATATTTATAATTTATAAAATTTTATTTTATTTAAATTATTTGTGACGTAATTGGTGCATCACTAAATTAAAAATAATTTTTTTAATTTTCTGGTTTATTGCGTCGCTATTTAACATATTTAATTCTTTTAAAAATATTGCGACGCACTGAGTTGCATCGCAATATTTTTTTTTCCATATTTATATTTTATAAAAAATTAATTTAAAAATATTACGACGCATTATTTGCGTCGCTAAATAAAAAAATTAATTTTTTTTAATTTTCTGGTTTATTGAGTCGCTAATGCGTCGCTAATTGCGTCGCAATATTTTGTTATCACAGAGGCGTCGTAAAGTGGTCGCATTTTAGCGATGCATAATTGCGTCGCTAAATTTGCGTCGCTATTTCAGTATTTTCTTGTAGTGACGGGAGGCTTGATAGTGGGATGCAGGGGGGGGGAGTCCAAGCTTATGTTGGACTGCGCGGGTTGAGCTGCACCTAGTAATGCTAACATTGAGAGGAAGAGCATGTAGGATGTTGCTGAAGCCATTAGAGAAGATGAATAAGAAAGGATTGCAAGGAGTTGCAAGCATTCTCTGCTATATAAATTCTTTTGTGGACTGATTGCATGTGAATGGGAGGAAAAAAAAAGGAACTGGTAATGACTCAGCCAGAAGAACGAGTCCTTGGGTTGATCAGAAGTAAACGCAACGACTCCGTTGGGCTCACGTTCTTCTTCAGAGAATGGGCTGGTGGCGCTATTGCCCTCTGCTCGGTGCAAATGCAAATGCAATTTCTTCAGAAAAAGGACCATAGAAGTGGCCTAAAACCTACATGATCGCTGAATCTCAAGGCATCAACCAACTCTCCTAGCCGTCAATCCTCCAACTAATTCTTCTAGCCATCGATCCTCTAACTGACAAGATATGGATCCTACTGGCCTTGTAACAAACTTGATTCGAATCCGTTTTCGAATCTCAACAGCTTTCAGACACCCTGTAACGCATCCAAGGAATCAGGTGATCACCTATAAATACCACAGCCCCCAAATCTCTCAAGTACGCATTCACTAGCTCTCATACTGAAAAACTCTATTAAAGCTCCATCAGAGCTCCGATCTTTTAGAAGAATACCCATCTAGAGGAACTCTCCTGCGAGAGTATTCTCCTCACATCTGCTTGCTGTGAATTTCTACTAACTTGGGCGTCGGAGGGTCCTTCACAGAGGGCAACCCCCGAAATACCCTCTGCGTGCGGACTGTCTTATAGGTTCCACCCCGGGTGAAGGGACCGGCATCCAGACTAGGAGTCAAAGCACACCCGAGTCGGAGAACGGATTTCCGCGGCAACAAATTTGCGCTAGATGAAGGGTCTCAAGTCCCGTAAACTTATAATTCAGGAGACAAGACTCAAAACCAGAAGAATCATCCTCTAATGGCCAATCGAAAGAGAGCCACGCGCACATCCGAGGCTCAAGATCAGGCCACCTCTCAAAGGCCTGATCCAATTAGCGGTGTGGCGCCTTTGCCACCACCGCCAGCTAAGACTCCTTCACCGCCGGCAATGGTGGTGATACTGGATCAGTTCGCTACTCTGGTCCAGCAGGTCCAGTGACTCCAAGGGGTTCTTGGCCCAGCCGTTCCTACTCCACAGCTTCATGAAGAGGCTGCTGCCCCTGTTCCACCAGCGATCTCTTCTTCCAATCCGTCTGAAGTGGTGGATTATCATCACCGGCCTGCGAAGGCAAAGCCAGTGTCGCAGCGGGCTGGACGGAAGAGCCTGCTCAGATCTCGATGGGCCCGCTCCCTTTTCATGATGTCTTTCCAGGATTCGACACCGCTGCCATCTCCCCATCGCCCAATCCCTCCTACCACTTTGGATGAAGGGATTAGGCAACAGATGCAGGAGATGCGTTGAGAATGGCGTCAGGAGTTAGACGCTGTCATACAAGCCCCTCCGTCCCAACCAAAGGCGGAGCAGGGCATTCCCTTCTCTGAAAGGATCATGAGGGAAGTGATATCCCCTTATGTCAAGCTTCCCACCATCGAGCCATACCACGGATCAACTGATCCCAATGACCACTTGAGCAGCTTCAGATCCATCATGATATTCCACAGAGCATCGGATGCGATCCTGTGCCGAGCCTTCCCCTTCACTCTAAGGGGATCTGCTGGAACCTAGTTTAATAGCTTGAAGCCATGTTTCATTGATTCTTTCAACGAGCTGAGCTATTTGCTCATTAGCCAGTTCGTCAGTAGCCATCGCCAGCGATAGAGATCTGATTCCCTCTCTAAGGGCAAGCAGAGAGAGGGGGAATCATTGAAGAATTACCTTGGCCGTTTCAATATGGCCCTCTTGGAGGTCGACCACCTCAACCACGAGGTAGCCATGTCTGCCTTGGCTGAAGGAGTGTCGAAGGAAGGGGATTTCTACTTGGCTTTAGAGGTTAACTACCCGAAGAGCCTTTCAGACATGATGTCCCTGGCGGATAAGTATGCCAGGGTTGAAGAATCGAGAAGGTCAGCTCAAGCCGAGCAACAGAAGAAAAAGGAGGCAAAGGGCTCAGACAAGCATTGAGTTTACCGCCATGCAAGCCCGCCTCGCCGCTAGAGAGCTCCTCCATCACAGACTCAAGACCGAACCAAGAGTCCAGCTCGAAGGATCGACCGCTACACTCCTCTCACCGCGCCAAGAGCGCAAATCCTGATGGAGATTGAGCGCCAAATTCCTTGGCCTCCTCCTCTACGAGGCAATGCAACTCTGAGGGACATAACCAAGTACTGTCACTTCCATCGGAATCACGGGCATGACATCGAGGACTGCTGGCAGCTCCAGAATGAGATTGAGCGGTTGATCCAATGGGGCAGACTAGACCGATTCAAGGGGCCCCTGAGCCAAACAATGAAGGGGATCGCCAGCCCAAACCTTGCCAGCTCCCTCCGCCGAATCCTCCGGTCGTGGGCAATGTTAACATAATAGTGGCGGCCAGTTCCCCATCATCTCGGCTGGGCGAGGAAGAAAATTCGCCAAAGAAGGCTCGACTTGACGAACTTTCTTTTTCTGATGAAGATCTCTGGGAGGTACAGTACCCTCATGATGATGCTCTGGTTGTATCCCTAAACATGAACAATTATGATGTACACCACATTTTTATTGATAGTGGAAGCTCCGTCAATGCTTTGTATTTTGATGCCTTTGTGAGATTGAAACTTCAGATGGAAAACCTCCGGGCTGTAGAATCCACTCTAGTGGGTTTCTCGGGCGACTCCATAATCCCCGAGGGAGTTATTACTCTGACAGTCCGAGCCGGCACTTGGCCCCATGTAGCTACTGTGCTTATGGATTTCCTTGTAACCAAGCTTTGGTCTCCTTATAATGCCATCCTCGGCAGGCCGAGACATATATCTCTCAAAGCCATCGTGTTCATCCCCCATCTCGCCATGAAGTTCCCCACTGAATGGACAGTGGGAGTCGTTCGGGGAGTAAAATCATAGCTCGGCATTGCTTTATCGCCGACCTTCAATCCAGGAAGCCTGAGGTGGATGGTCTGGATGCTCGAGAAGATTTTGCCGAGCAACGAGGAGAGCCAGCCAAAGAATTGGAGGAAGTGCCACTCGACGAAGCTCGGCTTGACCGAACCATAAAGGTCGGGTCATAGCTGGAGGAAAAGCTTCGGCAAGATTTAATCGAATTCCTTCAGAAGAATGCTGATGTTTTCGCCGGTCTACATCAGACATGCCCAGGATCAGTCCGGATGTCCTGGTCCACTGCCTTAGCATGGGCAGGCATTTCGGCCGGTTAAGCAGAAGAAAAGAAGTTTCTCCCCCGAGCGCCAAAAAGCTATCGAAGAGGAGGTAGACAAACTCATTCATCTGGGAAGTCAATTACCCTGATTGGCTGGTGAATGTAGTTATGGTGAAAAAATCAAATATCAAATGGAGGATCTGTATTGACTTCACCGACCTCAACAAGGCTTTTCCAAAAGACAGCTTCCCTCTTCCTCAGATTGATCAGCTTGTGGATTCAACTTTGGGCCACCAAATGTTGACGTTCATGGATGCCTATTCAGGCTACAACCAGATTCGGATGGCGCCCGAGGACGAGAAAAAAACTGCCTTTATCACCGGCCGAGGTATTTATTGTTACGGAGTTATGCCCTTTGGTTTAAAAAATGCAGGTGCCACCTACCAAAGGCTGGTCAATAAAGTCTTCAAAGAGCAAATCGGCCGGAACATGGAGGTATATGTTGATGATATGCCGGTGAAGAGAAAGGAGGCATCCCGACACGTTGAGGACCTCACGGAAAGCTTCGCAACACTTCAAAAGTATCAGATGAAGCTCAACCCAACCAAATGTGATTTCAGGGTTAATTCCGAAAAATTCTTAGGCTTCATGGTCTCTCGGCGAGGCATCGAGGCAAACCCACAGAAGATTCAAGCCTTGCGGCAGATGGCCCCCCCCGGGATCGATCAAAAACGTACAATGTCTTACGGGAAGGATAGCGGCCCTCAACCGCTTTATTGCTCGGTTAGCCGAAAAGTGCCTTTCCTTCTTCAAAGTGCTTTGGTCGGCCAAAAATTTTCAATGGACTCCAGACTGTCAAAAGTTCTTTGAAGATCTCAAGAAATACCTCGGCTCGCCACCTCTCCTTAGCAGTCCGAAGCCAGGGAAAACGTTGAGTCTATACTTGGTAGTCTCTAAAAACACTGTTGGCTCTGTGCTGATTAGAGAGGAGAACAAAGTCCAAAAGCTAGTTTATAAAAATAGTTATAGAGACATTAAAAGAATTAAAAGAAAAAATTATATATCTTAAAAAATTAAAAAAATTAATATATTAAGCAAAAACTAATTAGCTGTCATAGGCTGGCATGGCACTAAGCTAAGGACCTAGCTTACCTCAGTCTAAATAAATGTTGTATATGGACATGTGTTTTTTTTTTTTTTGGTAATAAACGGGCGATCACCTAAGTCTCGTGTGAATCAGCCCAGATACATCAGATAACAAAATATGCTTAAGACAAGTAGGACAATGATCTCCAGCCCTCCAATTCCATGAGCCAGAATGCTGAGCCATAAAAGAAGCCGCCCAATCAGCAGCCGCATTAGCTTCCCGAAATATATGACGAATCAGGACCGAGTCGTTCCCTCGCAGAAGATAATAAATATCCCTCAAGATTGGATTAGAGGGACCATCAGAATAATTCTCCTTCTGCATCTAAGAGATAACCGTCTTAGAATCACCCTCGATCATAATCCGATGAGCGCGGAGAATCCGAACGGCGTAAGAAATTCCTGCCCACGCCGCATAGAGCTCCGTCATCAGGACAGAATAGTCAAGAGCTCCAAACCCTCCTGCCGCCACCAGATCACCCGCCTCCCCACGGATAATAAATGTAGAGCCAGCGTTTCTACAGCGGACACTCCCATCGAAGTTGATTTTGACATACCCTGGAGGGGGGGGCTCCCAATGGATGAAAACCGGATACCGGTTCGCTGCCGAAGCAGCAGGGGAACCCCAGCGGCCAGAAGAGCCAAAACCAACACCGGATAAGACATGGTCATAGTCCATAATCAGCCATCTTATCTTCCTCACAACCCTATGAGGAGAAGCAGAGGTATTAGAAAAAATAAACTCATTCCTTGACAACCATATCTGATATGCCGTGGCAGCCCAGAGACCACTTTTATACCGTGATCCCCAGCGAATATCATGAAAAAAGGAGGAGCGCGGAGATGCCGTTTCATCCGATCTACTAGAAAAACCCATCAGATGCCATATCCATTGAGCTCTAGGGCAAAGAAAGATAGCATGATCATCAGACTCCTCCTCCAGCCGACAAAAGGAACAGATTGACTGAATAGACAGACCCCTCCTGGAGAGAAGAGCAGACGTAGGAAGGCAGCCCCAAAGAAGCTTCCAAAGAAAAAGCTGGATCCTAGGAATGGTTGGAAGCTTCCAAATCCAAGCAGCATCCTTAATGCGTCGAGACTGAGGCCTGAAAATCGTCAAAAGATCCTTGGAGGGAGCCTTAGAGAGACACGATCTCTGCCAAATCCTAGTATCACCTCCATAGCTAGGCATAAGAGGCATAGATAGGATCCGCCGAGAAAGCTCCTCCCCGAATAACCATGTCACCGTAGGAATATGCCAAGAGTGGGAATCCCCGGAAATAAGATCCTTAACCCTTAAACTGGATGGGGCATCCATATTCAAATAGGAGGGCCATCTCGAAAGGGGGAGCTCAGAAATCCAAGTATCCTGAATGACATCGATCAAATAACCATCTCCTATACTCCATGAAACATTCTCCAGGATAAGCTGACCATATCTGCAAATCTCCTTCCATAAGTAGGAAGATCCATGGGTCGGCTGAATAGGCAGGTCGGAAGACCATTCCCCATACCTCGCTCGCATCAAAGAGCTCCACAGACACTGCGGCTCCAAGAGAAATCGCGAAGCATGTCTAGCGAGCAGAGCTTGTCTTCTAACAATCAGAGAATGAATCCCAAGGCCACCTTCCTGTATAGGCATACAAACAGTGTCCCAGGATAATAAATGCATACCATGACCATCTTGCATAGAGGCCCAGAGGAAGTCTCTGAAGCATCTCTCAATTCTTCTAAGACAGGTAGTCGGGATAGCAGTATTCGATAGAAGATACAAAGGAAGCGAAGAGAGAACCGTTCGAATGATAATGACCCTGGCCATCATAGATAAACTAGTGACCTGCCACCCCTCAAAGCGCTGACGAACCCTCCTCTCTAACTCAGCAAAATCAGAACAACGGGGACGTCTACCAGTAATGGGGATCCCCAGATACAAAAATCGATCAGTCAGAGTAGATATTCCTGACAGAATAGTAATGGCTTCCCTAGTAGATCTGTTGGTCTTCGGGCTGAAACATAATGAGGATTTGAGGTAGTTAACCCTCTGACCCGAAGCCAGACAATAATTCTGCACAATAGAATGTAAGGAAGCCGCATTTTCAATGGTAGCCTGACCCAGAAGAATACAATCGTCAGCGAAAAGAAGATGGAAGACCGCAGGACCCAAGCTCCCAGACATAAAAGGGATAATCCTCTGATTCTGCTGAGCCTGATGAAAAGCACGAGAAAGATCATCCGCAGCGAGAATGAACAATAAAGGGGATAACGGACACCCCTGCCTCAGACCAACGGTAGAATTGAAAAAATCCGTCGGGCATCCATTGATAATCAGAGAGAATGAAGGCCTCAGAATACAAGCCAAGATCCACTTGATGAACAGCTCCTGAAACCCAAACTCCTGGAGCGAGCGATGTAAGAAGGACCAACTCATCCTATCATAAGCTCTCTCCATATCAAGCTTGACCGCCATAAGACAGCGACTCGCTGGGGCTCTTTGAAGATCATGCATAAATTCTTGGGCGATAAGAACATTATCAGAAATAGAGCGTCCTCTAATAAAAGCCCCTTGCTCAATAGAAATGATGCGAGGAAGAACACACCGAAGACGGCCAGCTAGAAGCTGAGCACAGATCTTATATAGAGTGGTGCAAAGGCTAATAGGCCGGAAGTGCTGCGGGAGAGTAGCCTCCGGATGTTTGGGTACCAGAGTGATAAAAGTCTGGTTCCACTCCTGAGGAATGTTCATTGACTGGAAAGCAATTTGAATAGCTTCAGTAACCTCTCGCCCAACAATTCCCCAATAATGATGATAAAAAGAAGCCGGAAATCCATCTGGCCCAGGGGCCTTATCCGAGCCAAGCCCCCAAAGCGCCTCCCGAATTTCTTCCTCAGTTATAGGCCTGATTAACATATCATTCTCCTTGATCGATATCTTCCTGGAATCAGGAACACCAACAACCGGAGCACCCTCCCCCTCTGATTCCGTCCATCTAGTCCGAAAGAATTGGAAAAGCAAATCCCTAATAGATTCGATATCCTCCTGAGAATGCCCTTCAGCATCTAATAATCTGCGAATCCTATTAGTGGACCGCCTCTTTAAAGTGGCTTGATGGAAAAATCTGGTGTTACGATCCCCCTCACATATCCACTGAACCCTAGATCTCTGCCTCCAAAACATCTCCTGCTGGCTGAGCAGAGAGTGATGACGTGACAGAGAGTCACGAAGTACCGAGAGGTCCGATTCCACCAAGAACCCATCCTGGTCCTCCTTCTCCTGTAAGGCAGAAATGTCGGCTTCAACCCTTTCGACTTGTCTAACCAGATCACCAACCTCCATCCGATTCCATCTGGATAGACGACGTCGCACCATCATAAGACGTCTCGATAATCTATAAATAGCATTACCCCTGATAGGAAGGTGCCATATATGCGAGATGATCGACCGAGCTGCAGAATGTACAGTCCAAAACTGCTCAAATCTAAACTGTCTGCGATAATACATAGAAACCTCTGTTGAAATCATAATGGGGCAATGATCTGAAGCAATCCTAGGAAGGTGGGCAACAGTAACCTCATGGAAACTATGAAGCCATTGTTCCGTAGCCATAGCTCTGTCAAGTCTCTCCCAAACTCGAGCCGAACCCTGACGGTTATTACACCAAGTGAATTGGGTCCCAGAGTAACCCAAATCCAAGAGCCCCGATGTTCCAATGAAGGATCTAAACTCATTAACATCAGCCAAGGCAATAAACCGACGCCCACCACGCTTTTCGTTAGCCTCAAAGATGCAATTAAAATCACCAGCAATGATAGATGGGAGTCCCTGAGAAAGAAGGGAAAGCAACTCAGACCAGAGGATCCGTCTCTCCCGATAATCCGTACTAGCATACACAGCTGATAGAAGCCAAGGTTTAGAGGACCCCTCCGAGACTACAAGACCAATCTGCTGGTTACACTGATGAAAAGCATCAACCTTAACAGTATCAGCACGCCATATGGCCAACATACCTCCTGACAGACCTTCAACGTCAACCGAATAGGAAGACCATGACCGAGAAATCTGCCTCCTAAACTGAGCCAAACTATCACCTGACAACCTTGTTTCCAACAGAACACAAATATCAAAATTATGAATCTGCACCAATCTACTAAAGGAGGATCAAAATGAAGGCTTTCGAGCTCCTCTAACATTCCAAATCATGATCTTTATTTACATGGATGATGAAGTTGGGACCCCTCCCAGGTCCTCCATCATCGCAGTATCAGGTAGGCACCCGTTGGATGAGGTGCCCCCCTCAGCTACCAAGGATGGATCAACCTCAGGCTCCTGACTGACAACAAAAGCCGGAGGAGATTGATCCGAAGACAAGGAATCTGAATTCATAATTACATTATCTGAACCCTTCGAGGAAAGGCCCACCGGCATATTAGAGCAGGACCTAATAACATCCTGAACTCCTTCATGAGAATCAGTCATTATCACAGAGCTTATATTAGTCCGGGCTTTACCTTTACCTTTTTGTTTCCCAAGTTTAGAAACAGCCCTAGGGGCCTGATAATCAACTGGTCTAGCCCGCTTAAGAGGACCCGGACATACTTCCTTATTGACCATAGATCCTCCTTCCCCCGATATCAATCCAAGCGAGGCAAATGGGTTTTCCTTCAAAGAAGGAATGTTCAGAATCCTCTCAACCGAACCTCCTGCATCTGCTTCAGATTTCATTAAACCCTCCGTAGCAGAACCGGCACGCAGTGGAAATTTCGGCACCTTGACTGAATTGGAGAAGCCTTTCACTGTCTCCCCCACCAATCTCCCAGAAGCCATGGCAGAGGATCCCTCTACTGAAGAAGAAGATGACTTCCTCCTCCTAGCCAACTTGGCAGGAAGTCTCCAACCATCAGCATCTTCAACACCACGCTCAGGAGCCACTGAATTCCTCTGAGGTTTCGACCCGAAGCCAGAAGCCCCCGGAAACGACGCCGCCTGCGTCTTCCTGCTCTCATCCCGCTGGGGAGCTGGGGCTTCCTTACGTTGACGAATAGCTGATATCCACGGACCGTAGACGAGACTGGATGCAGCTCCATCGTCTCCTAATCCCGGCTGAGAGCAAGGGCCGCTAAGATGCAACGATCCACAGGATGCACAGATCCCATCCAGGTTTTCAAAAGCGAATTGCTGCCAAAAGGGGAGACCATTACCCTGGATCCGAGTTCCCGGCCTCAGAGGAAGACGAAGGTCGACCCGGAGGCACGCCCTGGCGAAGCCTCCTCTGCTCTTCGCCACAGTAGAAGCATCCAAACATATGAATTGCCCAGCTGGTTCCAAGATGGCCTTGATGAATTCCTCCTTCCAATACTCGATTGGAAGGTTAGGGAGACGAACCCAAACCAGAGCCAACGGGATAGAATCAGCTGCCTGGAAGAAATCCGCCCGCCATGGCTCCGAACCCATAACCTGACCATTGATCATCCAAGGACGCTGGAGCACCATGTCACAAGCTTTCGAATCTTCAAATCGGAACAAATGGCACCGGAATGCCAGACTGATCGGGGAAATTTCTCCTTGAATTCCTGCTCTTCTGAACTCCCTGATCACCGCCTCTGCCGGAACCCATTTGTGGTAGGAGCGCACCAGAATGGCTCGCGACAGCCAACTAGCTACTTCAGCCTCAAGCTCCGCAGCAGGGACGCGAATGACTTCCGGAAAGGATGCCTCCAACGACGCTACAACCGCCGGCGATGGAGACGGAGAGACTCAGTGAAATCCGGATCCCATACTCGACGATCCGGAACCCTGCCAAGGCTTACCCCCATCCGACGCCATAGGCACGGAAGGGACAGCACGAGGAAGCAACCGACGAAGACTCTGCCGGAGAAGGCAAAGATCGCCGGAGATCTGGGGAGACGACGGACGAAACCCAAATCTTAAAGCACACCCAGGGAATAGAGACGAATCGAAGACGCGCACAGGACATGTGTTTAAATAGTCTGACTGGAAAGTCTTGTCCACGTAAATCACTTCGAGCTATTCAAACAGCCGACCTAAATTACTCAAAATATCCCAAGCGTAAAAACTGAACTGAAACACTTAAGAATTTTTTGTATTTCTTTCGACTAAAATCATGTTGTGCTCGGCTACATTTATAAGGCCGAATAACAAATAATGGTACGTAAAAATTTAAAAATAATATATTATGATTTGACAATATATGTTGGAGATGGTCACGAGTCTAATAGCGTACTCAGTCCATCCAGCTCAACCTAAGCTTTTGCGAGCTTGGATACTAAAATATCTTAATTAGATTATAATGAGAAGGAAGAAAAGAAAAATTTTGATCTTGATGAATGAGTCTAAGATTAGCTTTATGGGTTAGACCAAATTTGATAAAAAAATATAGGCCTCACATTTGAGCTAAACTTGAACATCAGCAACAGACTTAGCTACTTAGGCTTAGTCTCACTCAAGCCTAGCTTACTTGGCATTATTTTTTTAAATTAATATTTATTTAAAAAATATTTTTTAAATCATTTATATTCGCTTGGGAAAAAAAGTTGGTTAAAAAATTTGTGTTTTGGAAAAAGTGTTCTATTTCAAAATGTATAAATAGAAATAATTGTTGTAATATTATATAAAATTGCTATAATTTTAAATTATAATATAATAAATTGCTATAATTTTTAACAATATATTATAAGGACACTAAGATTGTTTAGAGCTGAAAGAGGGAAAAAAAAAAAGGAAAGAAAGGGTTTTAAAGTAGAGAAAATTAAAGAGATCGAAATCCTTTCCTTATTTTGAGGTTTTATAAAATAAAGAAAGAAAAAGAAGGGTTTTGTACTCCATCTTTATTTGATTAGATGGAAAAAAAAAAAGTAAGGTAAAAAAATAACTTATAAATTCAATATGACAAATATTAAATATAGCACCTTTAAAATATAAAAATAAATATCAATGAAAAAAATTATTGCTTGATTAAGCCCATAAAGCCATTGCTAATTTTATATTAGTTCAAATATGTTTGCTGCTTGATAGTATAGTTGCTAACCACATAGAGAAGTGTTACATAGTGGAGTTTGTGTGGCTGTAAGGAGAGAGAGAGAGAGAGAGAATTTTCTTATAATTAAATAATTTATAAATTTTAATAATATTTATTTAAAGATAAAATATAAAAAATAATGAGAACTCACAAACCCTCCCTTGCCTCCTACGCCCGCCTCGTCCCTCCTTCCTTCCATCGCACTCCTGCACGCTTCATGCTTCTATGGGTTTTATAGATACGCATCCGTTATATGTAAGATTTTTTTAAAAAAATTATTTATATTATTTATATCCTTTATAGGTTATGCAAGGGTTTTTTTTTATTTTTGTGAAGCAGCGTCCTAGTTTTGTAGATTCTATTGTGCATGCGGAATGTTCGACGGAATGCATGATAGAGTATTTAAGTTTGTTTGGACAGAATGATGACTCAGACACTATTCTTTCTGAATGAAGGCTGTGGCCAAATTGATTGATTGTCTTTATATCAGTGCTCTTTTTCTTCTAATACATAATGAAAAGGTGTTAATAAAAAAAATGAAAAACTTATGTTTTGATTGATAGTGGTGTCCAATTGCACTCTAATGATGGATACCTCCATTGATAGTCTAGGTCATGAAACTAGTACAAAAGAACTTCCTTATATATTAATTGAATCCTAATTATCTTTCTTGTTCAATGTTGCATCCTTCTTGCCTTTTTGCTTTGTGCTATATTTTCTTCTTGTGGATAACCTGTTATATTTGTCACTTGAATTTGTGTTAAATTGATGGCAAAGGATAATGGTAGTTTGTGGCCTAATGTTGGGATCTTATGGACTATTGCCTGAGTTAAGGGATTAATTGAGACCTCAAACTCAAAAAAAGTTGTGAAATGAAGAGAATTCACATAGCCATACTTCATATATTCATAACCATTGAATCTTTTATTAACCATCTAGGGTTGGTTTGTAAATCCTTATTCACCTAGTATTTGCTATTTAGAAATATCTTTGATGTTATGTCAAGTTCCTCTGTATCCTTTTCCACAACCTTCATTCATATTATCGAAGGACCTCCCATTTTCTTCTTACCATCTTCAATATAAACTAAAATATCTCCTCTTACTGGAGCCTTCTTAAATCTTAATTGTTTACGACCTTACCATTTTAGTCAATTTTCTATCACTTAATCCTTCATTTGTATAGCTTCTCCAAATCCTCTAATATACTTAATTTTTCATTTCATCCTTTTTAGTTTTACTATACATCCATTTTTACATTATCATTTTTGCTACATTCAAGTTGTTTTCATGTGCTTGCTTTATTGCTTAGCTCTTTGAGGCTGTGCTGTAGTGCTATAAAATGTTGCCTGAAATCTCCAAGGTAAATGCCAACTACATAACATTCTAGATGCACCTCTAACTTTATAGCATATATCTTAATATAATCATACTTGCTCTCTTTAGAAACACTACTCATCTTCGACATAAGATACAATGATTATTAGGTTCCCTGAATATACAAAGCCCCAAAAGGAAAAACATGCTTTCTTAAACAGGAAAGAGTACACATTTGCTTATCAGAAACAGAAATCACTATGCATGCTACGAGGGAACTAGCTTGATGGCATTTGCTGATCAAGAGCTAGAATTAGGTGCTGGAGGAAGGGATGTCTCAATATTTCCTTCCAGCATCATCACCACATTCTTCATCGCAGGCCGAAAAGCTGGTTCAGACTGAGTGCACCATAACCCCACTTTCACAATCCTATTCAACTCTGTCATATCTACTTCATCAGATGTCAGCTTCTCCAACTCTCCAGCTTCAAAGCATTTATAAACCCAGTCCAGAAGAACGATTGCATCCACTTCAGCTTCCAAATCCAAATTTTTCCTGCAGCATACGATCTCTAACAACACAATCCCAAAACTGTAAACATCTGCCTTGACTGATATCGGTGCATTCTTGTGCCATTCTGGTGCTAGGTACCCCCTTGTACCTCTAATGCATGTAAACGTTCTTGTCTGACTCGGTGTTAGTAATTTTGCTAATCCAAAATCTGATATCTTTGCTGTCCAATTGTCATCCATCAGTATGTTTTGAGGCTTTATGTCGCAATGTATGATGCGTGTGTCGCAATCTTCATGCAGATAATGAATCCCTCTGGCTACATCCACTGCAATTCTTACCCGTTCATCCCAGCAGGGGCGTCTTTCAGTCTTGAAGATAAGGTCTGCAAGTGAACCATTGCTCATGTACTCATAGACTAGGAGCCTGTTGGAGCCTTCATTGCAAAAGCCAAGCAATCTTACCAAGTTCTTATGGTGGGTTCTTCCAATCGCCCTCATCTCTGTGTGGAACTCTCTTTCGCCCTCTTCCACCACCCTCTCAAGCCTTTTTACCGCAATTGCTCTTTCACCATTTGACAAGGTCCCCTTAAATACAGTTCCAAAGGCCCCCTTACCTAGCTCTTCCTTGAAACCTTCTGTTGCTTCCCTCAACTCGGGGTATGAAAAGCATCTGAGTGCTATTTCATCAACCAAACCAAGCTCTCTGCTTCTCCCCATCCTTGTGTAGCTGCTTCCAGTTCGTTGCCTACAAATAAAGAAAGTTAAAACAGCAATGGTGCATGCTAAGCCTGCAATAACAGCCAGAGACACAATCAAGATCTTAGTGCGGAACTCTTTATTAATCATCATGTTTGGAACTGCCGCAGGCCTCATGGCGGTCACCTTAATGAATGCCACGGTCGAGCCTTGTCCATCTTCCTGCCCATATTTCAGTGGAAATTTCTGTTTACTGCATTTGTTGTATTGAAAGAAAGCGGCATCACAATTGCAGTCTTCCAAACATTCGTTTTTGCAATCGTCCTTTCTCGTAACAGAGAATGGTGCAGCATAGGAATCATTTGCCCACGCTACATTCTCCAAAGTAGACATGTTTTGCATCACACTATCTTTTTCAAGTAGCAACCGTTGCTGGTGAAGATCCTCGTGCATCCAATTGCTGTTCTATTAGCATCAACGTAATCAAAGCCAGGCAAACATGAGCATACCACTGACCCAGCTGTGGAAGTGCAGTAGCTGTTCAAGCCACAGTTGCCCTTGACATCGCACCGATCTGTCGAATTTGGGAGTACCTTTAAAACCTCCATCGTCTTTGACTTCAAATCATGAGCATATAACCTGAGTCTCCCATCCATGTCTAATGTTGCACGGTAGATCAGCGTTGGCTGGCTTTGGTAGGCAGTTGTTATGTTCTTCGTGAAATTGGTACGGAACAGGTAAAGTCTACCATCATTGTCGAAATTTAGGCTCAAGTTGCGATATCCAGATGTTCCAGAGGCCCAGTAAGCATCTTCACGAACATCTAATGTCTCCACAGGATACATAACGAGGTTCCCGTCATTCTGCATCTTGATCCGAAACTTCCCACTAGAGTGGTTTGTTTCTGAGATGCTGGAGATGAGCTCAGTTTCAGCGGACACTATCTGACCTGGCATGATTGTATCAGTTGGAATATCAAAAGTTTGCCATATGATGATATCCAAGTTGGAACCATAGAATAGATGACGAAGTGACAGTATCTAACCTGGCATGATTGTATCAGTTGGAATATCAAAAGTTTGCCATATGATGATATCGGGGTTGGAGCCATAGATGACGAAGTTCCCTGAGTCGAGCATGGAGGCAGAGGAAGCATAGGCATCCTTGGTAAACTGGGAGATGGACCTGTCTTCTAGCTTAAGTCCGTTCAGGGTTAACTTTAACACAGCTTCTTTGGAAACCGGGGGACCGTCTCGCTCTGCTGTCCAAATAATGGTGGCGTTTCCATCAGATGTCGCAAGCCATATCCCGACAAAGAAGCCGCTGCCTTCTGGGTAGAATCCAAAGGCAAAATGCCCGGAAGGGGAGAACCATGCTGGAGGCTTGGTAGTGGGATGCAGGGGGGGGGAGTCCAAGCTTATGTTGGACTGCGCGGGTTGAGCTGCACCTAGTAATGCTAACATTGAGAGGAAGAGCATGTAGGATGTTGCTGAAGCCATTAGAGAAGATGACTAAGAAAGGATTGCAAGGAGTTGCAAGCATTCTCTGCTATATAAATTCTTTTGTGGACTGATTGCATGTGAATGGGAGGAAAAAAAAAAGGAACTGGTAATGACTCAGCCAGAAGAACGAGCCCTTGGGTTGATCAGAAGTAAACGCAACGACTCCGTTGGGCTCACGTTCTTCTTCAGAGAATGGGCTGGTGGCGCTATTGCCCTCTGCTCGGTTCAAATGCAATTTCTTCATTATTAGCTGGTCTCAAATCTCATGGGGAATTGATTACTTGAGGTAGACAAAAGCTTCTAAGCCAGCTTCTAACACACCAGCGAAGGAATCTGTTGGAAAATATTTTTGATTTTACAAATTTTTTTTCTAAAAATTGGTAGAGTAATTAATTTAGAAATTTAAATATAAATATAAATAAAATATAAAAAAGAATCTTGCTGGTCCAGATGCGTTAGACACTGCACTAATGATCAATTTTTTATCCCTTCGTGCATGTTGTTGACGATTTGTTTCAAGGTATAACGATCCGGCTCGATCTGATTCTCCTACTACGAGCACGATTGCATGAAGGTACAACCCAATGACTACCTTCGTATGCTCAAAAATAATAATAAAATATATAAAAAAATTACCGACTGATTCATCCGCGCGTGGGCGGGCAGCGTACAAAGACTTTTTCAAGGAACTAGTAACTATTCAGCCGAAAGAACGAGTCCTTGGGTTGATCAAAAGTAAACGCAATGACTCCGTTGGGCTCACGCTCTTCTTCATAGAATGGGCTGGTGGCGCTATTGCCCTCTACTCAGTGCAAATGCAATTTGTTCGTCATTAGCTGGTCTCAAATCTCATGGGGAATTGATTACTTGAGGTAGACAAAAGCTTCTAAGCCAGCTTCTAACACACGAGCACTACAGGAATCGGCTTCGTCTCGACTGTATATTTAAGCCAGGGAATTAATTGTTTGTGAATGCCATGTTAATTATATGCTCTAATTAATTGAAGCAATTCTGATTTTATTGTATGGAATTCCCGCATCAGGAGCCAACTGCAGTTCCAATCTCTGATTAGTCGATTCAGGTGGACCATCGTTTGAATTAACTAATATGAGTTATTCCCGATTGGTATTTCGCTTATTCGATTTTAATAAAAGATAAAAAAAATGCTATTCCAGAGTTGCTGCATGCATAGCATATCTCTTAATAAAACAACCGTTTCTTTCTTTTGCTAGAATAATGCAACGATCACTCAACCAGCTCTTTAACTTATCCTTTAGCTCCTCAGGTACAATCCCTTTCATATCTCTTTGAAACGCAGTGCATATATATGGATCGTTTTCCTTTAATGCTTCATGCAAGCTCCGCAGCTTCTTGGCGAAGCTGATGGAAAGTCATTCTATTCCTTCTAATGGAGATGGTAGCTTTCATCCAAATAACACAAAAAAAAAATAAAAAAACTTGTTTTTTCAAATGCATAATTTGTTTGGTATCAATAAGTTTGCTTATTATTTCCCCCCTTGCTGCTTATACTCTCCTTTTCTTTTCTCAAAACATGGAGAAAACTTTACTACTCTATTCTCATGCAAAGGTTCTTCCGAGGTGTAGTTTAATACTCTATTTTCCGAAATAGCTTGGCATGGTTATCCGCTCCCTTCTCCTTTTAATGGCAGGTCGCCGAAAAAGTAGATGGCCCATCAACTTTCAGCAGGAATGTGGGAGGTCCTAATTTTCTCTTGAAGGATGGAGAAGTCAGGAGCTTCCACCCAAACCCAAACCCAAACCCAAAAAAATAATATATATATATATATATTATAATTATTTACAATCATTATATATAAAAAGAGAAAAAAATAATATAAGAAGGGATGGGATTAAGCTAAACTTTAGGAGTGCACTAGGAAAGATACTTCTAATATCAGTGAAAGCAGTTGCGATAGTATCTGGTGGTTGTTGACTACCGCTGCTACCGGTGAATTAGGATTGTAAGTGATGAAGGGTTTTAAAAAGGATGAAGCTCGAGCATGACTATTTTTAAAGAAAGACTTTAGAGTTTCTTTTCAAATATAATTGCTGATAAATCGTACTTAAGAGTTGATCCCATAGTTTTCTGAGGTGAACTTTGATGAATCTTTTCGTCCAACTCAACCAAAGATCCACGATGGTAGAAGACCATCTTTTTAAATTCAACAATTCTTTAACCAGGAGCCATGCTCTTCTTGCAAAGGGGCATCTCAAAAATAAGTGGTTAGCAAATTCAAAAGAAGTTCCACAAAAAGGACATCCAATACTATCAGCCAACATTTCATGGCAAGAACCTCCCTAGCATATAATCTGTTCCTCAGAGCTAGCCATATATAGAAAAACCTTGACTTTTAATAGTGCAACAGGTTTCCATCTAATTTTATGAAACGGCCAAATCAAACTTCATTATTGGGAATTTATAAAAGAAGCTAATAGAGAAAATACCAAAGCTAGTAAGTTTATAGGTTGGAATATCTTCAATTTTGGTAGGTTTTAAGGGAGCAATCAAATTCATAAGGGAGTTAAGCTAATTATTTCCTCTTTTGAAGTAGAGCTAAAGAGCTTGATTTTCTAGCAGCGAGAGCATCAATTTCGCTAGAAAGCTACTGAACAATTTCTTTTTAATAATGTTTGTTATAAACAATTGAATAAGGATGTTAAAGGTATTGGCTCAATCCAAGAGTTCTATCATAATCTGGTATTCTTTTCATTTTTTAATCTATAAGATGAACAATTGCATAAAGTCTCTTGACTTTTATAGATGTCTTTCTATGCCGGCGACAAATTAATTCTGAAGCTTCTCACTCTCATTTCCATCTTCTTTTTTTTTGGCATAGTACAATCTACTAATTCACTCCTTCCAATTAGATTATGGTCCTTATATCAATTTCTAAATCTTACATAATTTTTAAAATACTTTAACTATAATCAAATTCCTTACAAAATTCTGGAATCCAAATCTTATATAATTTGAAAAAAAAACTCTAATATAATCAAGTAACCTATAAAATTTTAAAATCCAAAACTCACATAATTAAAAAAAGAACTCTAAAGGCTACTTATCGGTTTCCAATAAAATTGGTAAGAACTAATAAAATTAATAAAAACTAATTCTTAAATTTTGATAATTAAAAGCTTCAATAATCTTCTTGATTGTTCAACTTTATATCCTTATGAGCTATTGATTTGATATCGAAAGATCCCAACTAAGCTCTATTTATAAAGAATTTTTTAAATCCAAAAGTTCCTATCTTTTATTGATGCTAATATTCTAAAATCAGTAGACTTTTCAATTCATATAAGATATTGTTTCTTTAAAAAAATCTAAAAAAAATTATTAAATATTTAAATTATATTCTTGACTCAAAACTAACTTCTAACTCATTTAATATTATTTTAAAATATAAAAATTTAAATAAAAATAAAAAATATCATTATCACCATTAATGGCATTTTCATAGTATCTCTTGAAATTTTATCGGTACTTATATCTATTCATAAAATTATTCATGCGGTCCATGTGCTGCATTGAAAATCATGCGGCCCTTGCCCAACGTCGGCGTTCGACCCCCATTCAAAATCCCAGTTCCACCTCCAATCAAAATTCAAAATCCCAGTTCCGTTCATTCCCACTATTTTCTTTGCCCAAGGCCTACATTCCATTCTTCCGTTTGACTTGATTAGCCGTCCTTCACGGCGCGGACTTTTAAATTGCCAATTACAATTTAATTTACAACATTTCTAGAAGCGAGCTGTGATGGGCCAGTTAATCTCGTGGGTAATAAAGTCAATAATTTTTGAATGACATTCTTTCAAGATAGCTATTCCAAAGATGATTTTTCTAAGTGGCCGCGGCGACCTTCCTGGATGGCTTAATTCCTACGCGGTCTCATTGTTCTACTCGGCTTTCTTTTCAAAGGACTAACCGGCATTAAATATTTCATCCACAGTATTGCTTCCGGCTTTAGCAAGCGTCTCATCATAACAAAAAAAAAAAAGAATAAAAAGAAAAAGGGCCACGTTTGGGTTCGCCCAAGGGCCACCTTCCATCATTAATGGCAAGTCAAAGGGCTAGAGCGTTTAATGCTGCATAAACGGTGATAATGACTGATGGGAATTATGTATCCAACACTACAAGAAAATTAAAATATAGCGATACCAAAATGTATCGCTAATGCATCGCTAAATGTGTTGCTACTTTAAAAATAAATTTGTTAAAAATATTTGCGATGAAAAATCTCGTCATAATTGCATCGCTGATTTATTTATTTATTTTTTAAAAAAATTAAAATAAATTTTTTTAATATTTTTTAAATTAATTGCGACGAAAAATAGCATCACTAATTTATTTATTTTTTTAAAAAAATAAAATAAATTATTTTTTAATTTTTAAAAAATAATTACGACGTCCCTAAATGCGTCGTAATATTGCGACGCATACTAATGCGTTGCTACTTTAAAAATAAAATTTTTAAAAATATTTGCGATGAAAAATTTTGTCGCAATTGTATCGCTAATTATTTATTTATTTTTTAAAAAAAATTAAAATAAAATAATTTTTAATTTTTTAAAATTAATTACGATGGAAAATAGCGTCGCTAATTTATTTATTTATTTTTTAAAAAATAAAGTAAATTAATTTTTAATTTTTAAAGTAAATTAATTAATTTATTTAAAAAAAAATAATATAAATTAAACTTCCTAATACAATGTAATTGCTAATACAATTGACCAAAACAATCGTTACAAAATTTTTAAAAATAGATAAAAATTTATTTTATTAATTATTTAAAATTTTCATATACAAAACAAAAAAAAAAAAATACATCAAGTAGTGAAAAAAAATACATCATGTATCTGCAGGCGAACTTCCTCCATGATAGATCTTCGGATGTCGTCTAACTACTCGAAAGGAATATCGCTAGAACCATGCAAACTGGAGCCCTGATGGGAAAAATATCTGGAAGCTCTGGTGCCCAAACCATAGACCCTACGGTCTCGCGGCTGGGCACCAACAGCCTCCAAAAACACGTCGACTCTCCTCTGGTGAGAGTTCGACGGGCGGCCCCCCGTCAGTGGAGTCGACCTGCGAAGCCTAAGACTGAAGCTCCTCGACTCGTGCCTTTGAATTATAAAATCAATGATAAATAAATCAATATATAAAGCTGAATAAAATTTTAGAAATTAAACAAATAAAATATAAAGATAATTTCTTACTCCAACCTTCCGTGATCGTGTATCGACCCAGGAACCGTCCTTCCTGATGTGTGTCACCCTGAATAGATGAAACTCACCAGGATTTTTGCCCTCCTGCTCGGACTACAAAAGCAGAAGAAAGAATATAAATGCAAGTATTTATAAATGACTAAATTAGTATTTAAATTTTTTATGTTTTCTTACCATACGGCGCCTGTGCTTCTGAATAAAATGGAACCCGCAGTGTGACAGGAGAGGCCCGTGCCATGACCGCCCTTCTCAGATCGGTGGTACGTGCTGGCTAATGCAGACCTCCTCATCCATGCCTCGGACTGCCATGCCTGCTGCAGTAAGAAAATGTGTCCTACAGCCAATCGTCTAGCTTGTAGACGGTTATGAGTTGATGTATATGAACATGATTTATTTTGGCAATACAGCATATAGTTTACATCTTCCAGTAGAATTCTAATATGTTGTAGTCCTTATAGTTACATATATTCAACAATGGAGGAATTGTTGAGTAACTCTTAAATATGTTCACAGCCAAATGATACGTTGTTACGGAGGATGATGACGTAATCAAGTGTAGGTCGTTGTATGTCATATGGGTTGGTTTGTTCTCTTAAACCAAAGAGTGTATAACACTAGTATGACATGCGGGTGAGTGTAGGAGTACATTCACTGAACAGTGACTCACCTCTGCTGAGTGCTCTACTGCCTTGAGCAACTCACAGAAAGGCAATTGGTATAAGTGTCCCTTTGACATGAGACTATCATGTTGACTTGATAAGCAACTCACTGTACTTAGGCACTGGACCACCCAGATTTCTAATCCGGTGATGGAAGGTTGCTGGGTGCAGTCAAGTACTTATTGGGTCAGTGATGAGTCAAGATGGGATTGTCCACTCTAAGTATTAGAGAGAGTGCTCGAACTATGTTTCAATTTAGCAAAACCTTGGCCAAGGTAATCTTTGTGAGGTGTCACAAGATTCATTGCATTGAAACATACTTGGGTGATTTACTCAGAGTTGGCAGTTAACTTCGTATTCACCCTGAGTACCAGGACAAGGGGATGAATTATGCGGCAACCATAGCCTGGGTTCCTGAATGTTGCCTTGTGCAAATTTGATCTATCCGGACGTCGGGAACCATGGCTAGATGGTCACATCGATTAGTATAGGAAGCGTTCCTATGCTACCGGCTTAGGTTCGAACCTATGGAGTCACGCACATAGTCGGATGAATTGTACACAGGCATGATCACTGATTTGAGTGGGACTAAATCAGATGGGTCATACGGGGTTCGTTCTGGCTATGTCTAGCTAGCACTAGGCATTAACGGCAGCACCTACTTTGAGGATGATTTGAGTTAGTCAGTAACTTAAATAGAATTTTGGGACATGATATGAATCTGGTATGAAGTTAATTTGAACCATGGACCAATAGTTGGTCTGATAACAGAGTGGTTTGGATCCGGGTTCGAAGTGGTTCGATCTGGATTTCCAATAGAGCCTCTGAAAGTTTATTTATGAATTTTGAATTCATAAATCACTTCGGATTGGAGCTCAGATGGGCCCAATGTGAAGTATGGTTCAAGAGCCGCGAGTAGCTTCTTTCGGATTTAAATTTGAACTTCAAACGGAACTGATTGGATCAATTCTCTTAACATTAAGACATTTTAATTGATGAAATCTTACATGTGCTTCCTAAGATTTCATACGTGATCATCCATTAGTTTGAACAGCCAAGCAACGAAGTTATTGATATATTAACGGAAGGATGCTCAAGGAACCAATCACTCCATGTTTCCTCTTAGGCTGGCTTGATTCCATGCATTGATTGAAACCATTCCACTTCTTTCGATGCGTTTGAGGCACGCGTTGATGAGGTGGCTGCGAACTTAATGCGGTGAATGTATTCACGTAATGGCATTTAATTAAAGGGCTCTTACAAGCGTTCATATTCAATGCCATATTTCATCGGGTAAAAACGTTACAGTGTGTATAAAATATGAAGCAAAAAAGGGAACAGAACAGAGATCTTTCTGTGAAAAGCTGATCGTCTGCAATCATAGAAAGTCAGCAAGAAGTCCAATCAAGAAGAGATTGTCTCTTCTTAGGGAGAAGAGTTCTACTTCCATTGTTCTAGGATTTCGCCTCCTGTCTACATACATCATGCGTACGTGTGATATAGAGGAGGGGCGCATGCGGCTCTTGCAAGGCACGAAGAGGAACTTCTCTCTGCAGATCGGATCTGCTACGTTTGTCATCTATAGCTTCCGTATTGAGAGGTATTGTTTTAAACTTATTTTACATACTCTTAAATTTCAGATATGCTAATATGCTTTTATTTATATTCAATGTGAATATTAAAATTGTATTACATGCTTTCCACCTTGAGATCCTGTGCATAGGAAAATCAAGTTTTCCCTTCAAAAAATTTAAGAGTATGTAAAATAAGTTTAAAACAATACCTCTCGATGCAGAAGCTATAGATGACGAACATAGCAGATTCGATCTGCAGAGAGAAATTCCTCTCCGTGCCTTGCAAGAGCCACACGCGCCGCTCCTCTATATCACACCCACGCCTGATGTATGTAGACAGGAGGCAAAATCCTAGAACAATGGAAGTAGAACTCTTCTCCCTAAGAAGAGACAATTTTTTCTTGATTGGACTTCTTGCTGACTTTTTGTGATTGCTGACGATCAGCTTTTCATAGAAAGATCTCTGTCAATTTTCTTCTCTGCTCTGTTCCCCTTTTTGCTTCGTATTTTATACACACCGTAACGTTTTTACCCAATGAAATACGGCATTGAATATGCATTGAAAACACGTGTAAGAGCCCTTTAATTAAATGTCATTACATGAATGGAATCAGAGCCAGGTTAAGGCTTAGGAATACATGTATAAGCATAATAGATATGATAATATTATGCATAAATAATCTAATGTATATCTAAAGTAGATCTTATTATGATTAGTTTAGATCTATAGTAGATTTAAAATGGTATCAGAGCCAGGTTAAGGCTTAGGAATGTATGTATAAGCATAGTAGATCTGATAATATTATGCATAAATAATCTAATGTAGATCTAAAGTAGATCTTATTATGATTAGTTTAGATCTATAGTACATTTAAAAGGTTTTGCATGATGAGAGTATATTAAACTTATTTAATGATGATTAAATATATGTTTTAGATGTAGATCTAATGTAGATCTTGCTTGCTGTGTTAAATTATATCTTAGATTGGGTATATTCACTAGGCAGTCCGGTCATAGGGAGGTTTCATAGCCTCTCTTTCTTTTTCAAGAAAGATTTCCTATAACATGTAGGGGTGCCACTGTGAAAGAACCCATAAACGGATGTACAGAACATATGAAAGTAAAAATGTTTTAAAAAAAATTGAAAATGTTTTAAAATCAGAACTCAAAATTGAAATTGGTTCAAATTTGAAAAGGGAATAACTTAATATCTAGAATTATGAATTAAAGACCTTAAGACATGATCATAAATCATGGGCTAAATGGGTTAGCATGAATCAGGTTCTCTAATTGGGTTAGACCTAAGGTTAGATGAATTGGACTAAATTAGAAAAATTAAATCTAATCAAATGTTGAGTTAGGTCTTTTCTTTTGATCCATCTAATTAGATTAGATTGATCAGTCCATACATCTAAATGGACTTGATTTGGGTCTCAGTGGACACCCAAGTCTTCAGGCAAATTTAATTGGGTTTGGTCAACCACTTAATGTCTAGAAAGGTTCTGATCAAGGTCGCGGCTACCTCTCACCTGGCTAGTTGATTATCAGTTAGTGTCTAGGCAAGATGGTTAATGGCACAACTCGGCCTTTTGATCAAGCCAGCCTGGCTAAGTGGTCCCAGCACTTGATTAGACTAGCCTATTGATTTGAGCTAACCCATGCTTCCTAAGAAAAATCAGTTTGACTGATTTAGGTACCCATGGACCAAATTAATGAACCCAACTAAATGGTTTAGTGGGAGAATACTTAAATTGGTCCCTGTCATTCATGTGTCACAAATTAATCAAACCCTCTAAAATTATTAGGTCCCTAAAGTGACTAAATTATGGGGATAATTAGGTCATAGCCTCCCATTAAGAGAGTGATAATGAGTCCAATGGCTAAGATGATTATTGGAGGCCCAAAGGCCTGGTACTCATCTGTTCTTTGGAATTATCATTCATATTATGATGGTTCAATGCAACTCTCTCAACGATGGTCAGGTGGGCCGACCAAAATCGGGCTTGACCAATTCCTTGGTTAGAAGCTTGAACATGTCATGTTAATGGTTGGATCTAACCAGGACACCCAATAGGAGGCCCAAAGGCCAATTGACGTGCAACCTAGGGCAAAATAAATTACTAGAAATTGTTTGGGAAACAATTGGTTATGAACCTACCTTTAGATACATGTAGGTGGGCCGGCCAAAGTCAGGCTCATATGTAGTCTACTAGATTCTAGTACCCACTAAGAAATTAGGAGTAATTTCTCGGGTTGGAGGTAGGGGCCACCAACTTGAATAAAATAGTGGGAGGGCCTTAGACTATAAGTCCAAGTCTATAGGTTTAAATAAATCATGTATACTAATAAGTTTTTGGTTTTCCTTTCAGAAATGTCTACAAATCTGTCGCTTCGGTCACTGTTGGACAGTGATAAACTGATAGGTCCAAACTTCGATAGCTGGTATCGAAGGCTTAGGATAGTCCTAGAGCATGAGAGGATCCTTTATGTGATAATGGATCCTGCACTTAAGCAGCCAGCCCCTAATGTACCAGGTGTGGCCAGGGACACTTATCTGAAGTGGACCAATGACTGCACCACAGTGTGTTGCATAATGCTAGCTTCTATGAATGATGAGTTCAGTAGGAAATTTGAGGAGGCCCAACCGAAACAAATACTCCAAATGTTGAAGGAATCTTTCGGGATGCCAGACGACATTGAAAGGTACAGAATGTCTAGTGTCATCTTTAACGCGCGTATGCGTGATGGGACTTCTATCACCGATCATGTATTGTACATGATCGAGACGATAGAATGTCTGGGCAAACTTGGATTTCCTTTGCATGAGCAACTTGGGAAGGATGCCATACTGAACTCCCTGCCTAGCTCCTACCTGGACTTTCTCAGTCATTATAGAATGACGAAGCCTGCAGTAAACTATCATGGTTTGTTGGGTCTACTGCAGACTTTTGAGAATGACCACCAGCTTCAAAAGAAGTCAGTGAACTTGGTGGGAGGTTCGGGGGCAGGTCGTCAACACCTTAAGAAAGGGATGAAAAAAAAAATAAAAGAAAGAAGGTGCAACATGCTGGGCCTAGTCAGACCAAGAAGAAGAGGGCTAACAAAAGTCAGGCAGAGTTCTTCTACTGCAAGAAGCTGGGTCACTGGAAAAGGAACTGTCCCCAGTACATAGCAACCCTGGATCCAAATAGGCCTAAGAAGAAAAACCAGCAAGGAGTTGCTGGACAAGGTATTTATATGATAACACCTTATAATTTTTTTATCTATGATACTACTGATGACGCCAAATCACCAGCCTCGAGCGTGCGGTCGCCTCCTCCAACGAGCTCCTCGTGCCTGCAAGCAAGTCCTAGGGGCCGGAGATTCCGGCGGGGACCCTTCGATGCTCAAGTCAATGGTCTGGGCATCAGCCGTGAGCTTGAGGAAGCTCGAAAGAGAAAAAGATAGAGAGAGGCCCCGAGAAGAGCCTTCTCTGTGAGCATTTAGGGTTGTCCAGAGCGTGTTACCTGGTCGAGGTCCCTCTTACCCTTTTTATCGATGCCTAGAATCCGTCGGCTTGGGACGTGATCTCTTGTCAGAGCATTAATTGATGGCAGTACGGTGGAGCTTACCTCCATGTGCCGTGTCGCGCTGCGGGCCACGTCCTGTCAGAGTTGGTGGCTGCAAGGCATGGCCGATCGTTACGGTGCTTGCCAGGCGTGTCCCCCCTTTTTGGTTGTCTATCCCTCGTAGAGCATTTGATCATAGAGTGCTCGCATGGCACTGTTCATGCCCTTGAATGAGCTTTAGAGAAAGCTATGGGTGAATACTTGCATGGTACTGTTCACCGGCACTGTTCAATGTCCGAGCCTGAAAGGGGTCTCGGGTCTTGGGGTAGGATGCTGTGGATGGACCCCGAGACCGACGGGGGGTCTCGGGGTATGATGTTGTGAAAGTACCCCGAGACCGATGGGGGGTCTCGGGGTAGGATGCTATGGATGGACCCCGAGACCGACGAGGGGTCTCGGGGTAGGATGTTGTGAAAGTACCCCGAGACTGATGGGGGGTCTCGGGGTAGGATGATGTTGATGGATCTCGAGACCGATGAGGGTCTCGGGGCAGGATACTGTGAGTGCACCCCGAGACCGATGGGAGGTCTCGAGGAGGATGCTGTGAGCGCACCCCGAGACCGACAGGGGTCTCGGGGTAGGATGTCATGAATGCACCCCGAGACCGACGGGGGGTCTCGGGGTAGGATGTTGAGACCGCATCCCAAGACCGACGGAGGGTCTCGGGGTAGGATGTTGTGACCGCACCCCGAGACCGACGGGGGGTCTCGGGGAGGATGCTGTGAGCGCACCCCAAGACCGATGGGGGTCTCGGGGTAGGATGTCGTGAATGCACCCCGAGACCGATGGGGGGTCTCGGGGTAGGATGTTAAGACCGCATCCCGAGATCGACGGAGGGTCTCGGGGTAGGATGTTGTGACCGCACCCCGAGACCGATGGGGGGTCTCGGGTAGGATGATGTTGATGGACCCCGAGACTGACGGGGGGTCTCGGGGTAAGATACTGTGAGTGCACCCCAAGACCGACGGGGGGTCTCGGGGTAGGATGTTATTGATGCACCCCGAGACCGACGGGGGGTCTCGGGGAGGATGCTGTGAGCGCATCCCGAGACCGACGGGGGTCTCGGGGTAGGATGTTGAGACCGCACCCCGAGACCGACGAAGGGTCTCGGGGTAGGATGTTGTAACCGCACCCCGAGACCGACAGGGGGGTCTCGGGGTAGGATGCTGTGAATGCACCCCGAGACTGGGTGACTGACGGAGGGTCTCGTGGTAGGATGTTGATGGACCAAGAGGTCGAGGTGGGCCGGAGCCGATGCCGAGACCGACGCCAAGATGGAAATGGGCCGTGACCGACACGGAGGTCGAGGTGGGCCGGGCCGATGCCGAGACCAACGCCGAGATGAAAATGGGCCGCAGCCGACACAGAGGTCGAGGTGGACCGGAGCCGACGCCGAGATGCGAATGGGCCGCTACCGACGCGGAGGTCGAGATGGGCCTTGGAGGTCGAAGCGAGGCTCTGTCAGCTTCCTTCACGGTTCTCTAACGGTGTTGGATTAGCCACATCAGATGCCTCCTCGCCCCTGACACGAAGCGGGCCTACCCCAGCAAGGCGAAAGGGGTGTTACCTCCCAAGTGGCTGATCCTCGCCTGATGCAGGGTTTCATGCCTGGCTGGTGCAGGGCTTCAGGTGCCGACGGGTGTCGGGCTTCATGCCTGGCTAGTGCAGGGCTTCATGTGCCGACCGGTGTCGGGCTTCAGGTGCCGACGGGTGTCGGGCTTCATGCCTGGCTGGTGTAGGGCTTCATGTGCCGATGGGTATCGAGCTTCAGGTGCCGACGGGTGTCAGGCTTCATGCCTAGCTGGTGCAGGACTTCATGCCTGACTGGTGCAGGGCTTCAGGTACCGACGGGTGTCGGGCTTCATGCCTGGCTGGTGCAGGGCTTCATGTGCCGACCGGAGTTGGGCTTCATGCCTGGCTGGCGCAGGGCTTCATGCCTGGCTGGTGTAGGGCTTTAGGTGCCGACGGATGTCGGGCTTCATGCCTGGCTGGTGCAGGGCTTCAGGTGCCGACGGGTGTCGAGCATCATGCCTGGCTGGCGCAGGGCTTCATGCCTGGTTGGTGTAGGGCTTTAGGTGCCGACGGGTGTCGGGCTTCATGCCTGGCTGGCGCAGGGCTTCATGTGCCGACGGATGTTGGGCTTCATGCCTGGCTGGCCCAGGGCTTTGGTGCCGATCGGAGTCGGGCTTCATGCCTGGCTGGTGCAGGGCTTCAGGTGCCGATGGGTGTCGGGCTTCTTGCCTGGCTGGTGCAGGGCTTCATGTGCCAACGGGTGTCGGGCTTCATGCCTAGCTGGTGCAGGGCTTCAGGTGCCGACGGGTGTTGGGCTTCATGCCTGGCTGGTGCAGGGCTTCATGTGCCGATGGGTGTCGGGCTTCATGCCTGGCTGGTGCAGGGCTTCAGGTGCCGATGGGTGTCGGGCTTCATGCCTGGCTGGTGCAGGGCTTCATGTGCCGATGGGTGTCGGGCTTCAGGTGCCGACGGGTGTCGGGCTTCATGCCTGGCTGGTGTAGGGCTTCATGTGCCGATGGGTGTCGGGCTTCAGGTGCCGACGGATGTCAGGCTTCATGCCTAGCTGGTGCAGGGCTTCATGCCTAGCTGGTGCAGGGCTTCCGGTACCGACGGGTGTCGGGCTTCATGCCTGGCTGGTGCAGGGCTTCATGTGCTGACCGGAGTTGGGCTTCATGCCTGGCTGGCGCAGGGCTTCATGCTTGGCTAGTGCAGGGCTTTAGGTGCCGACCGGTGTCGAGCTTCATGCCTGGCTGGTGCAGGGCTTCAGGTGCCGATGGGTGTCGAGCAACATGCCTGGCTGGCGCAGGGCTTCATGCCTAGCTGGTGCAGGGCTTTAGGTGCCGACGGGTGTCGGGCTTCATGCCTGGCTGGCGCAGGGCTTTATGTGCCGATGGATGTCGGGCTTCATGCCTGGCTGGCCCAGGGCTTTGGTGCCAACTGGAGTTGGGCTTCATGCCTGGCTGGTGCAGGGCTTCAGGTGCCGACGGGTGTCGGGCTTCTTGCCTGGCTGGTTTAGGGCTTCATGTGCCGACGGGTGTCGGGCTTCATGCCTGGCTGGTGCAGGGCTTCAGGTGCCGACGGGTGTCGGGCTTCATGCCTGACTGGTGCAGGGCTTCATGTGCCGACGGGTGTCGGGCTTCATGCCTGGCTGGTGCAGGGCTTCAGGTGCCGACGGGTGTCGGGCTTCATGCTTGGCTAGTGCAGGGCTTCATGTGCCGACGGGTGTCGGGCTTCATGCCTAGCTGGTGCAGGGCTTCATGTGCCGATGGGTGTCGGGCTTCAGGTGCCGACGGGTGTCAGGCTTCATGCCTGGCTGGTGCAGGGCTTCATGCCTGGCTGGTGCAGGGCTTCAGATGCCGACGGATGTCGAGCTTCATGCCTGGCTGGTGCAGGGCTTCAGGTGCCGATGGGTGTCGGGCTTCATGCCTGGCTGGTGCAGGGCTTCATGCTTGGCTGGTGCAGGGCTTCAGGTGCCGACGGGTGTCGGGCTTCATGCCTGGCTGGCCCAGGGCTTTGGTGTCGACCGGGGTCGGGCTTTTATTGCTGAGAGCCGGTGGTATACCGCTCTGCCAGTGGTACACTGGGCTTCATGTCTGGCTGGTGCAGGGCTTCAGGTGCCGACGGGTGTCGGGCTTCATGCCTGGATGGTGCAGGGCTTCAGGTGCCGACGGGTGTCGGGCTTCATGCCTGGCTGGTGCAGGGCTTCATGTGCCGACGGGTGTCGGGCTTCATGCCTGGCTGGTGCAGGGCTTCAGGTGCCGATGGGTGTCGGGATTTATGCTTGGCTGGTGCAGGGCTTCATTTGCCGACGGGTGTCGAGCTTCAGTTGCCGACGAGTGTCGGGCTTCATGCCTGGCTGGTGTAGGGCTTCATGTGCCGATGGGTGTCGGGCTTCAGGTGCCGACGGATGTCGGGCTTCATGCCTAGCTGGTGCAGGGCTTCATGCCTGGCTGGTGCAGGGCTTTAGGTACCGACGGGTGTCGGGCTTCTTGCCTGGCTAGTGCAGGGCTTCATGTGCCGACGGGTGTCGGGCTTCATGCCTGGCTGGTGCAGGGCTTCAGGTGCCGATGGGTGTCGGGCTTCATGCCTGGCTGGTGCAGGGCTTCATGTGCCGACGGGTGTCGAGCTTCATGCCTAGCTGGTGCAGGGCTTCATGTGCCGATGGGTGTCGGGCTTCAGGTGCCGATGGGTGTCAAGCTTCATGCCTGGCTGGTGCAGGGCTTCATGCCTGGCTGGTGCAGGGCTTCAGGTGCCGACGGGTGTCGAGCTTCATGCCTGGATGGTGCAGGGCTTCAGGTGCCGATGGGTGTCGGGCTTCATGCCTGGCTGGTGTAGGGCTTCATGCTTGGCTGGTGCAGGGCTTCAGGTGCCGACGGGTGTCGGGCTTCATGCCTGGTTGGCCCAGGGCTTTGGTGCCGACCGGGGTCGGGCTTTTGTTGCTGAGAACCGATGGTATACCGCTCTGCCAGTGGTACACTGGGCTTCATGCCTGGCTGGTGCAGGGCTTCAGGTGCCGACGGGTGTCGGGCTTCATGCCTAGCTGGTGCAGGGTTTCATGTGCCAACGGGTGTCGGGCTTCATATCTGGCTGGTGCAGGGCTTCAGGTGCCGATGGGTGTCGGGATTCATGCCTGGCTGGTGCAGGGCTTCATGTGCCGATGGGTGTCGGGCTTCAGGTGCCGACGGGTGTCGGGCTTCATGCCTGGCTGGTGTAGGGCTTCATGTGCCGATGGGTGTCGGGCTTCAGGTGCCGACGGATGTCGGGCTTCATGCCTAGCTGGTGCAGGGCTTCATGCCTGGCTGGTGCAGGGCTTTAGGTACCGATGGGTGTCGGGCTTCATGCCTGGCTGGTGCAGGGCTTCATGTGCCGACCGGAGTTGGGCTTCATGCCTGGCTGGCGCAGGGCTTCATGCTTGGCTGGTGCAGGGCTTTAGGTGCCGACGGGTGTCGGGCTTCATGCCTGGCTGGTGCAGGGCTTTAGGTGCCGACGGGTGTCGAGCATCATGCCTGGCTGGCGCAGGGCTTCATGCCTGGATGGTGCAGGGCTTCAGGTGCCGATGGGTGTCGGGCTTCATGCCTGGCTGGCGCAGGGCTTTATGTGCCGACGGATGTCGGGCTTCATGCCTGGCTGGCCCAGGGCTTTGGTGCCGACCGGAGTCGGGCTTCATGCCTGGCTGGTGCAGGGCTTCAGGTGCCGACGGGTGTTGGGCTTCTTGCCTGGCTGGTGCAGGGCTTCATGTGCCGAAGGGTGTCGGGCTTCATGCCTGGCTGGTGCAGGGCTTCAGGTGCTGACGGGTGTTGGGCTTCATGCCTGGCTGGTGTAGGGCTTCATGTGCCGACGGGTGTTGGGCTTCATGCCTGGCTGGTGCAGGGCTTCAGGTGCCGACGGGTGTCGGGCTTCATGCCTGGCTGGTACAGGGCTTCATGTGCCGACGGGTGTCGGGCTTCATGCCTAGCTGGTGTAGGGCTTCATGTGCCGATGGGTGTCGGGCTTCAGGTGCCGACGGGTGTCAGGCTTCATGCCTGGCTGGTGCAGGGCTTCATGCCTGGCTGGTGCAGGGCTTCAGGTGCCGACGGGTGTCGAGCTTCATGCTTGGCTGGTGCAGGGCTTCAGGTGCCGAAGGGTGTCGGGCTTCATGCCTGGCTGGTGCAGGGCTTCATGCTTGGCTGGTGCAGGGCTTCAGGTGCCGACGGGTGTTGGGCTTCATGCCTGGCTGGCCCAGGGCTTTGGTGCCGACCGGGGTCGGGCTTTTGTTGCTGAGAGCCGATGGTATACCGCTCTGCCAGTGGTACACTAGGCTTCATGCCTGGCTGGCCCAGGGCTTTGGTGCCGACCGGGGTTGGGCTTTATGCCTCGCTGGCCCAGGGCTTTGGGTGCCGACCGGAGTCGGGCTTTTGTTGCTGAGAGCCGATGGTACACCGCTCTGCCAGTGGTACACTGGGCTTCATGCCTGGCTGGCCCAGGGCTTTGGTGCCTACCGGGGTCGGGCTTTTGTTGCTAAGAGCCGGTGGTACACCGCTCTGCCAGTGGTACACTGGGCTTCATGCCTGGCTGGCCCAGGGCTTTGGTGCCGACCGGGGTCGGGCTTTATGCCTGGCTGGCCCAGGGCTTTGGGTGCCGACCGGAGTTGGGCTTTTATTGCTAAGAGCCGATGGTACACTGCTCTGCCAGTGGTATACTGGGCTTCATGCCTGGCTGGCCCAGGGCTTTGGTGCCGATCGGGGTCGGGCTTTTGTTGCTGAGAGCTGGTGGTACACCGCTCTGCCAGTGGTACACTGGGCTTCATGCCTGGCTGGCCCAGGGCTTTGGTGCTGACCGGGGTCGGGCTTTTGTTGCTAAGAGCCGGTGGTACACCGCTCTATCAGTGGTTCACTGGGCTTCATGCCTGGCTAGCCCAGGGCTTTGGTGCCGACCGGGGTCGGGCTTTATGCCTGGCTGGCCCAAGGCTTTGGGTGCCGACCAGAGTCGGGCTTTTGTTGCTGAGAGCCGGTGGTACACCACTCTGCCAGTGGTACATTGGGTTTCATGCCTGGCTGGCCCAGGGCTTTGGTGCCGACCGGGGTCGGGTTTTATGCCTGGCTGGCCCAGGGCTTTGGGTGCCGACCGGAGTCGGGCTTCATGCCTGGCTGGCCCAGGGCTTTGGTTCCGACCGGGGTCGGGCTTAGAGTGCCGGTGCTTGGGGTCGATCGAGGTCTTCCCTGCTGGACCCTGGCTTTTTGTACGCCAAAGCGAGGTTGGCCTTGGATGTTGATGCAAGGTAGATCTTCCCTGCATGATATTTTTAAGTATTAATGAAAGAACTGTCTTAAGTGCGATGTACTTAGCCCTTGTAGCACCCATGTTTTTCCTTTTGTGGATTTGAGCACTTCTGCTCGCTGGTGGTCTGCCCCCCAGGGAGTCATGTTAGTCGGATTGGAAGTGTCGTTGTCCTTACTTGGGCCTTCCCTCGCATTGGAGGCCAGGACGAGATGTCTGGCCGGGAAGAAGCTAGAAACCAGGACAAAGCTATGAGGCCCCTTTGCCTAGCACTTTCTTTGAAGAGATTGACTGCCCTCGGTGCAGAAGCTTGAGAGCAGCTAGAACGAAATCCGTAAAAGGTCCTAGGCTCGGTTTGGCTCTCGGCTTACTACCACCAGAAATTGACATGCCCATAAATCCTTGAGGTGACGAATAATGTCTCAAGTTCATCCCTTTTGGAAATTATTCTTCGACCCATGCTGCAGTCCGCCTCTGGTTGATTGTTGAGCCTTTGAGTGAGCTCTCCCAGCCGTTGGTGTTGTTTGTTCAGACGCTTCTTCACCTTAGGTTTAAGATCTTTCCCAGATGGCTCAGAAGATGAGTGATAAGAGGAGTGGCAGCTTGAGCGGGGGGTAGGAGACTGCAGTTTCTTGAAAGCTTTGCTTCTGCAGCTCATGAACTGCTGCATTGAAGGCTTGAACTTGCTGACTGAAGATAGCCAGCTGGGGTTGGTGGTGAGTGAGGAGCAGAGAGAATGACCCCTTGTTGCTCAGTGTGACATGGATGCCCCCCGGCGTGATTGGTGAGGACCTTCCGGACGTGCATCACCACCAAAGGCTTGACGCTGCCCCCCAGCATAGCTGGTGGAGACCTCTTGTGCACGGGCCATCACCATTGTTTAAGAGCTTGGGGAAAGAGGAGTTGTCGATTGCTGATTCGAAATCTCTCTTATCCCCCCTACCTGGCGTGCCAATCTGATGATGCCAAATCACCGGCCTTGAGCATACGGTCGCCTCCTCCAGCGAGCTCCTCGCGCATGCAAGCAAGTCCCGGGGGCCGGAGATTCTGGCGGGGACCCTCCGATGCTCAAGTCAGTGGTCTGGGCATCAGCCGTGAGCTTGAGGCAGCTCGAAAGAGAAAAGATAGAGAGAGGCCCCGAGAAGAGCCTTCTCTATGAGCGTTTAGAGTTGTCCAGAGCGTGTTACCTGGTCGAGGTCCATCTTACCCTTTTTATCGATGCCTGGAATCCATCGGCTTGGGACGTGATCTCTTGTCAGAGCATTAATTGATGGCAGTACGGTGGAGCTTACCTCCATGTGCCGTGTTGCACTGCGGGCCGTGTCCTATCAGAGTTGATGGCTGCAAGGCATGGTCGATCGTTACGGCACTTGCCAGGCGTGTCCCCCCTTTTTGGTTGTCTATCCTCGTAGAGCATTTGATCATAGAGTGCTCGCATGGCACTGTTCATGCCCTTGAATGAGCTTCAGAGAAAGCTGTGGGTGAATACTTGCATGGTACTGTTCACCGGCACTGTTCAATGTCCGAGCCTAAAAGGGGTCTCGGGTCTCGGGGTAGGATGCTGTGGATGGACCCCGAGACCGATGGGGGGTCTCGGGGTAGGATGTTGTGAAAGTACCCCGAGACCGATGGGGGGTCTCGGGGTAGGATGCTGTGGATGGACCCCGAGACCGGCGGGGGGTCTCGGGGTAGGATGTTGTGAAAGTACCCCGAGACCGATGGGGGGTCTCGGGGTAGGATAATGTTGATGGACCCCGAGACCGACGGGGGGTCTTGGGGCAGGATACTGTGAGTGCATCCCGAGACCGACGGGGTGTCTTGGGGTAGGATATTGTTGATGCACCCCGAGACCGACGGGGGGTCTTGGGGAGGATGCTGTGAGTGCACCCCGAGACCGATGGGGGGTCTCGAGATAGGATGTCATGAATGCACCCCGAGACCGACGGGGGTCTCGGGGTAGGATGTTGAGACCGCACCCCAAGACCGATGGAGGGTCTCGGGGTAGGATGTTGTGACCGCACCCCGAGACCGATGGGGGGTCTCGGGGTAGGATGATGTTGATGGACCTCGAGACCGACGAGAGGGTCTCGGGGCAGGATAATGTGAGTGCACCCCGAGACCGATGGAGGGTCTCGGGGTAGGATGTTGTTGATGCACCCTGAGACCGACGGAGGGTCTCGGGGAGGATGCTGTGAGCGCACCCCAATACCGATGGGGGGTCTCGGGGTAGGATGTCGTGAATGTACCCCGAGACCGACGGGGGGTCTCGGGGTAGGATGTTGAGACCGCACCCCGAGACCGACGGAGGGTCTCGGGGTAGGATGTTGTGACTGCACCCCGAGACCGATGGGGGG
The DNA here is from genome assembly GCA_900491605.1 of Calamus simplicifolius. NCBI lineage: Eukaryota > Viridiplantae > Streptophyta > Magnoliopsida > Arecales > Arecaceae > Calamus > Calamus simplicifolius. The sequence goes on from UESW01004012.1 coordinate 1,347,120, forward strand.
TCTCGGGTAGGATGATGTTGATGGACCCCAAGACCGACGGGGGGTCTCGGGGCAGGCTACTGTGAGTGCACCCCGAGACCGATAGGGGGTCTCGGGTAGGATGTTGTTGATGCACCCTGAGACTGACGAGGGGTCTCGGGGAGGATGCTGTGAGCGCACCCCGAGACTGACGGAGGGTCTCGGGGTAGGATGTTGTGAATGCACTCCAAGACCGACGGAGGGTCTCGTGGTAGGATGTTGAGACCGCACCCCGAGACCGACAAAGGGTCTCGGGGTAGGATATTGTGACCGCACCCCGAGACCGACAGGGGGTCTCGGGGTAGGATGTTGATAGAGCAGGAGGTTGAGGTGGGCCGGAGCCGACGCCAAGACCGACGCCGAGATGGAAATGGGCCGTGACCGACACGGAGGTCGAGGTGGGCCGGGCCGACACCGAGATCGATGCCGAGATGAAAATGGGCCGCGATCGATACGGAGGTCGAGGTGGGCCGGAGCCAACGCCGAGACCGATGCCGAGATGGGAATGGGCTGCTGCCGATGCGGAGGTCGAGATGGGCCTTGGAGGTCGAAGCGAGGCTCTGTCAGCTTCTTTCACGGTTCTCTAACGGCGTTGGATCAGCCACATCAACTACTAATTGGGTATTAGATACCGGGAGTCCAATTCATATTTGCAATTGTTTGCAGGGGCTTCAAATTAGTAGAAGATTCAAAGAAGGTGAAAGATTCTAAACGTGGGTGATGAAAGTCGAGTTCCAGTACTGGCGTTGGGAGTCATGGAGCTTTATTTTGAATTTAATAAAATATTGCTTAGTGAATGTCACTATTGTCCTGCATTTTTATTTAATGTCATTTCTGTAGGCCAGTTGGCTATTGAAGGATATATTTTTTAATAAAAAAGATATTTTAAATATCATTATGAATGATGTATCAGTGATGTGTGGACAATTGAGCAATGGAATTTACCTTCTATCACAGCTGTTAATGTATTATGCACTCCAAACAAACGCCCCAAAATAGATGATGTCGATGACTCATACCTTTGGCACTGTAGGCTAGGTCATATAAACAAGAACAGGATAAGCAGGTTAGTCAGAGAGGGCATCCTCAATGACATTGATTGTGAATCAATTAAAACTTGTGAATCCTGTCTTCTTGGGAAAATGACCAAGTCACCTTTTACTGGAAAAGGTGAAAGAGCCAAAGAGATTCTAGGCCTCATACATACGGATGTTTGTGGACCTATGAATACTGCCTCTATGAGAGGGTTTAGCTATTTCATTACATTTACAGACGACCACTCCAGGTTCGGTTATGTCTTCCTAATGAGACATAAATCTGAATCGTTTGAAATGTTCAAACGATATCGTAGTGAGGTAGAAAAACAAACTGGAAAGAATATTAAAATCCTTCGGTCAGATCGAGGAGGTGAATATCTTTCTAATGAGTTTTGACATATCTAAAGGAGAATGAGATTCTCTCTCAATGGACACCTCCAGGGACACCCCAGTTAAATGGTGTGTCTGAAAGGAGGAATCGAACCCTATTAGATATGGTTCGGTCCATGATGGGCTTTGCTAGTTTGCCTATCTCCTTTTGGGACTACGCACTTGAGTCGGCCTGTTACATTCTTAACAGGGTCCCTAGTAAATCTGTTGCTAAAACTCCATATGAGATATGGACGGGGCGTAAGCCGGTGCTCACACACCTTAGGGTCTGGGGGTGTCCAGCTTATGTCAAGAGATTGTTGACAGACAAGCTAGGACCAAGGTCTGACAAATGCCTCTTTGTTGGATATCCTAAGGAGTCTAAAGGATACTACTTCTACCACACTGAAGAGCAAAAGTTGTTCGTCAGTATGAGAGCCACCTTTTTAGAAAAGGAGTATCTTACTGGAAGTGCTAAGGCTAATGTTGAACTTAATGAAGTTCGACAAGGAGAAGTACCTTTACACTCAGAAACCGCTATGGAACCGGCTTTGATTGGTTCAAACCCGAAGCCCGTTGAGGTACCATTAAGGAGATCTGGTAGAGTACCACGTCAGCCGGACAGATACTTCGGTTTCTTGGTCCGTGACGGGGATCCCATCGAACTCGATGAGAACGATGAGGACCCAATCACCTATATGGATGCGCTGCAGAGATCTGACTCTGAGAAATGGCTAGAGGCCATGAAGTCCGAAATGGAATCCATGGAGATCAATAGTGTATGGACACTAGTTGATCCACCTGAAGGGGTAAAACCCATAGGGTGTAAATGGATTTTCAAGAGGAAACGGGGTGCAGATGGGAAGGTGGAGACCTATAAAGCCCGTCTGGTTGCTAAGGGGTATCGTCAGCGTTATGGTATTGACTATGACGAGACTTTTTCCCCTGTAGCAATGCTCAAGTCCATTCGGATTATGCTTGCTCTAGCTGCACATTTTGACTATGAGATCTGGCAAATGGATGTCCGAACGGCTTTTCTAAATGGAGAGCTCGAAGAGGAGGTGTATATGATACAGCCTGAAGGGTTCACATCCACAGACGAGTCAAAAGTATGCAGGCTTCATAAGTCCATCTATGGACTCAAGCAAGCTTCTCGGAGTTGGAATAAACGTTTTGATAAATGTATCAAGACTTATGGCTTCATTAAGAATGAAGAAGAACCCTGCGTGTATAAGTGGGCAAATGGTTCCATAGTTGTATTTCTTGTACTGTATGTGGATGACATTCTCTTGATTGGGAATGACATCCCTGCACTACAGGGAATAAAGGTTTGGTTGCTGTCTCAGTTCTCCATGAAAGACCTGGGAGAAGCTTCTTACATCCTAGGGATGAAGATCTATAGGGATAGATCTAAGAAGCTGCTGGGATTGTCCCAGTCCATGTACATTGAGACTGTGCTGAAGAGGTTCAGCATGGATAATTCAAAAAGGGGCTATCTTCCGATAGGCCATGGAATTACTCTCTCCAAGAAGGATTGTGCGACAACTCCTGAGGAGAGAGAGTACATGAGTAGAATTTGTATGCCTCGGCAGTGGGTTCTATCATGTATGCTATGACATGTACAAGACCAGACGTGGCACACTCACTAGGGATAGTGAGTAGGTACCAGTCTAACCCAGGTGAAGCACATTGGAAGGTGGTAAAAACCATCCTTAAGTATTTGAGAAATACTAAGGACCAATGGCTCATTTATGGAGAACCTGACTTAAAACTAGTGGGGTACACTGACTCCAGTTTTCAGTCAGATAGAGATGACAGCAAAAGCATATCCGATTTATCTTTACCCTCAATGGAGGAGCGATCTGCTGGAAAAGTTCCAAGCAGAACACAGTGGCGATTCAGTATGCGAGGCTGAATACATTGCAGCATCAGATGCAGCAAAGGAAGCTGTATGGCTACGAAAGTTCTTGGGCGAGCTGGGAGTGGTACCTGCCCTGAGAGTCCCGTCCTAGTATACTGTGACAGCACGGGAGCAATTGCCCAAGCCAAGGAGCCAAAGTCGCATCAACGAACCAAGCATGTGTTGCGCCGCTACCACCTTGTACGA